>JAQISU010000206.1:10732500-10892500 GCA_029339505.1 Unio delphinus | reverse complement strand
GATAGATAGATAGATAGATAGATAGATAGATAGATAGATAGATAGATAGATAGCCTCCACAACTGTACACGGATCATCTGAAATCGCTTGCGAGAATTGACTTCAACGAAACCAGTACTTCATAAGCCGACGATCACGATATTGCATAGCAACTGAACCTCTATACAACAAATAATTTCCAAACATTTGATGGGCCAATGTTTATAACGACTATGATAGATTAACGTCATTGTGAATCAAAATGTACCCAAGGATGTTACTTTTACAATTCACTTATTACATTAAGTGACATTATTGATTTTATCACTAAACTATTGATGTTATCACTGATCTGCGGGTTAAGGTAGAGTTCAACACAAAATTCTGAAAATATTTGCTTTATCGTTCTATGATTCGTTGACAAAGGTGATTAACTTTAGTAACACTTTCGGTAAATTTCCAGAGTCATTGGTATTAGCCGAGGTATTCACATTTCATAATGGATATGAAACGAATGACATATATAAATATCGGCCCATATAAATTATTTCAATACTTATATACGATTATTGAATACAATGTCATGATACTGAACATGTACCGACCCGACTCCTCCATAAAATCACATTGAGGTTTCTGACGGAAACATTCATGTCACACTGCCGTCACTATATATAATGACCAGTGGCTACTAGCGACTGACTCAACAAACTTAACTGACGCACTAATTACCGATTTGAAAAATAAATATTCGTCTTGGTTGCGCATTCAGTACTCATAAAATAATCATTCCATAGGTATTCCAAAACTACTGTAAACATAAATATTTTCGTCTTGACAATTAATAGGGTCTGTATCGAATAGTTACAAACCTATCCACTGTATATCTCTCCACGAAAGGTATAAGATCGCAGTGTTTATGCATCATGAATTACATCGTTACTGTTATAAAATGAAATAAAAACAAAAAACACTATTATATACAAATAAGAAAGATATCACTTCATGAGAACAAAATATAAGACAAATAAAATGAAAGGCAGACTAAATAAAGATGCAATTGTACACGTCTGTCAGTTAAGGCCATTTTTTTTTTAATTGTACACATTATACAGATATGTCATGATATTATGAACAGTCAAACTCAAAAATAAAGTATTTTATTACTGAAACATATTTGCAATTAGGGACAAACTTTTTGAGTTTGTAAGGATTTTGGGGTTGAATGGACATGTAATTAGTTGGGTTTTTTAAGGGCCCTGATAACCTACTTTTTTTCTTTAAAAAATCATATCCCTTCCGTTCCCCCGCTCCGATATTCAAATGGTTGAAATTGCTCCGTTAGCTTATGCTTTTGCCGACAGACAATTCGGTGTTACTACGATAACTTTTATATTCGACTACGAGTTGTCCACCCTTTCGACAAAAGTTACCGCCTAACCTCAAGAGGTAAATACCAATAAAGCTATTAGAACTAGTAAGAGATTGATTTAACCAACGAAGCACGCGATTCTTTCCTAAATATACTAAGAATGAAAAGGAGCGAATGAAAATTCTAAGGACTCAGAACAAGCTGATCGACATATCACCATAGGGGATTTAATCTCATGTGTTGTCGTGGCCTTCTGAGTTTTTTTTATATCTTGATAAACAAGAAAATACCGGTTCAGAATTTCAATTTACATTTGTTTTTTCATCGTGTCATGGATTTCAGTTTTCGATTATCAAGGCTGTGATCAGAAATTTTATTTAAATATATTTCATGTACCTTTGTGCATTTGCATTTGTGATTAAATGAGGTCCGGAAAAGGTGTATAAAGGATTAGCTGAATGTGAACACACTAACGGTGAATTCATTTAGGATTGATTGAGTTTTACCTGGTCTTAAATATTCATCGAGTTTAAGATCTTCTTTTAGTCGTTCTTCCACTGATTGATTAATTGATACATAGGAAATAGATAACTAGGCTGGATTCTAATATAGACTCTATTTCTTCAGCAGGTATGTGATAACTTATTCTGTTCTATTGTTGACTACTTTCATATTTAACTACACACATTTACACCCGTCACCAACCTACCCACCCCCTTGTTCGGAACCTTACTCTTTGAATAAGGAATTTAAGGAGAAAAACAGATATGCATCTTGAAAGGGATTGTATTAAGTAGAGTTGTGGTAAATGTTAGAACAATTGGTAATTTGAGTAATTTTTGTCCTTACAGTTTGGGTAATTAAGTTTCAATCGGTACTTTGCGTTATGATTCTATTGATATGTACATAAATACTTTCTTAATTACTATGATGAAAAAATCTCGCATATCTTTAAAAAAAAATGTTGATACAAAGGATATATAAGTCAGAAGGTCAAAAGAGAAACATACACATGGAACAGCTTTAACCCCCACCCACCAAACAAAAACATGAGTGAGTAAACCATACTCAGAGTAAATAACATTAATAATCAATATTAATTAAATTAGTTGTAAATCATCATCATCATCATCATCATCATCATCATCATCATCATCATCATCATCATCAAAACAGCAATACAATTATGAGATGAGAAGAATAAATCAGTACAGTATTAGTTTCCAGTTCATGAAAAATATATACATACGTAGTATTTCAATATTAGGGATACAGTATAAGGACTAAACCGTATGAAATTATCATTTGTATTGAATGAATTCCGCCTTGTATTGTAAAACATTCTCCTGTAGCACATTTCCTTTTCATTTGGACATTATCTCTCTCTCTCTCTCTCTCTCTCTCTCTCTCTCTCTCTCTCTCTCTCTCTCTCTCTCTCTCTCTCTCTCTCTCTCTCTCTCTCTCTCTCTCTCTCAATACACATTATATTTAAAATGCTTTATCTTTAAACGTATTTGAGTGATGAAAATAATAATAATGACAACGATATTCAACATCAATAACAACACTAACACCAATAGTAGATCACAATCCATCCATTCAATGAGTAGGAATGTGTTCTAATTTCCACAAATAGCCATCTCTTACAAAGTGAACTTATTGTATATATTGGAATAAATGTACAAGGTGACAGAACTGAATATATATCTGCTTTGGTGGTGTTTACAGAAGACACACTATCACCACCACCACCACCAGCCCATAAACACATAACTCTGCCATATCAACAGGCGGTTTTATCTTAGTACTCGTATCGAGGATTGAAATTGAAAATCAATAGAGGCGGATAGTTTTTCAGTGAATGGTAACCTAACTACAGAGACGCGAACAAACAATGGAGTGGCAATTTAATTTTGAAGCTATTTTGAGATAGGTCAATACATAGGTCAGTTTTGCCTGGTGTTAGGATGTGTATTTATATTCGTTTTATACGTGGGACAATCCATTCTCGTTTTGTGAAAATGCTATTGCTACAACCGTCACATATTCTGATCATAGTTTGAAGCTGTAACGTACGAAAACAGTCGTAAGGCTTTGCTTTATTTATTTTAACGGCACGTTTAAAAAAAATTGATGGCTACATTATGCTCAATCCGAGCTTCTTGTGACAATTCTCGCCCAGTTGTATTTTTGAACATTTGTGTCGGGGTGTAGGGAGGAGAAGTCTATTTAAACTACACCAAACATTTAGTAAAAAATTCAGTTATCTCAAGTACTAGTGTGTTTTTATCTTTCTTATCACGTTATTGATATTTGAACACTTATGTTAGGGGTGTAGGGCCATTATAACCCAACACAAATATCCAAATAAAACGCGGATTAAATCATGCACAAAAAAATGGGAGCTAAGTGGTTTCTGAAGGACACACGATGCTTTTCTATACGAACGTTACCGATCTTCATATCCTTCCTACATGCTTGTACCCAGGTCATATATATATATGTGTGTGTGTGTGTGTTATTGCGAGGGTGTGTACGTATATATATATATATATATATATATATATATATATATATATATATATATATATATATATATATATATATATATGGCTCAGTAGATACATACATAACGAGAGTGTCGCCGGAATTAGGGCATGTAAATTCATGAACACAAATTTGCAAAAAACCAGAGCCAGAGACAGGATCGCCATCGCCACCTGAACCATTAGAACTCTGGCACAAATTGGAGATATAGACTGGAACACTATAATGGCACATTATGGGACTCTGTGAAATGAGATGGAAAGCCTTAGTAGAACACGAAATTGAACATAGGCATATATTATACTTTCGTGGAGAGTTTGACAAGTCCATATGTGCCTGACGGCCGTCCCATATCTAGAAGAATGATTTCCGTTTGTATGAAAACCTTTCCTTTTAACATCACTATTATCCAAGTCTATGATCCAGTTACTTATCATGATGATAAAAAGATAGAGGAGTTTTATAACAAACTCCAGGGTATTCTAAACATGGTCTGTAAACAAGACATCCTCATCATCGAAGACTGGAATGCCAAAGTTGGCAAAGAGGCTTTAAAAGACTGGGAAGATCATTGTGGACCTTCTTGCAATGAGCTTACCAATGAAAAAGGGAGACGCAAGCTACAACAATTTGGTACTAGCCAACACCATTGGCCAACATAAAGCTTCACAATGCTGGACATGACACGCACCAAATGAAACATCATGAGCGAAGCCCCTGAAAATCACAATGTGACAGTCAGCATTGGAGGGTGTAACATCACCAACCTAGGCTTTGCAGACAACATTGTTGGGATTATTGTAATACATTAAATATAAATATCAACCTTGATAAGACTAATGTTATTGTCTTTCGAAAAGGTAGTCCATGAAAACAAGAATTATGGAATATAGTAATATCTTTATTTTTTATTTTAAATATTATAATTTGTAAGGACTGCGGAACTCGAATATGTGTATGTAAACATATGTAGGCGTGAGCGCGCGCGGGCGTGAGTATGTCTGTGTGTATGTCTGGTGCAACTGAAAGGGTACAACGATAGCATCTAAACTATTGATTAATTGTAAAATAATATTATCTGCCGAAGTCTGTGTTCTAAGTGTCTTTGAATAATTTGAGAACTGAAACTGTGGGATCTGACAATAATATAATGGATTTGACGCAAAAGGAATAGTATACGATGTGATAAAGCTTTAATTAAGAAGACTGTCCTTTTGTTTTAGGGTGTCCAGTATATTCTAATTTACGCATACACTTAATTAAAAAGTACCTTTGGAAACAAGCCATCCATGAATAAGTATATTCATTTCTTAACTTTTAGTAATAAGTTAACATAATGTCAGTATTCAGATTTGTTTAAGAAACATACAAAGAGAATATATTTTTATTATTATCAGATTTGTTATTCGGTTTGTTTATGTTTGATTATTCTCTAGTGTCAAGCTTTTATTTAGTACTTTTCTGAATTTCTGTTTAAATTTGTACGTATAGAATTTGATAATGTTTGAAGTATGTACTATGGTCATACATAGATGGTTATAAGAATTAACAATTGAATTGTAATAATTTAAATGCCAATATAAAAGAAATTTTAAAGTGATGTATCACATGCATCATATATCTCACGATGTGAAAATATTTATGAAAGTGATCACCTGTAAAAGGAGAACACATTCAGGGATGTTTTCACATCGTAGTTGTCACGTATTGAAACCAAAGTGGGCACTAATGTGACGGGTGAGTGACCTCAACGTAACAAATATAAGTTACAGCAGTAAGTTAAAACATAAACGTGAATATTTTGGACTTAGTCCATTTTGGTGGAAATCGATTTTGGTGGAAACTAAAAACAATTACTTGTTCTCTTGGCATTTGATGAAAGATTGTCCCTAATTTTAATAACAGTGTGTATAGTTTCTGCAGTGCTGATTTTAGTAACTTGACCTAATACATAGCATTATAAAGGACAACGCGTACATAAACCCTAAACAAAGATTCGAATATGTATTGAGGCAAAAACGTAATGCGAAGATGCATTATTTGAATTTATTCGATTGAACAATTCAATAAAGAACTAGTCTGAAAAATATTTAGTTTTATTCTTGACACTAATCATGGATGTTTGATTTTTTTTTATTCAGAGAGGAAATCTACAAATAAGAGTAAATATAGAGAGATGTAATCATTTATTAAGAGCATATATTATGTCAGGTTTGTACATTAGCTGTTTAACATATACGCGTTTTATATTTACCAGCTTATTCGGAATTAAGAAGAAAGTTTCTAATCATATTTCCACATGTGGAAAATCTATACTTTTTCGATTCACATTAAGATTCAAGAATACTAATAGTTAACCTATCGTTTATCATTAAGATCTGAATGTTAGAGAAAATTTGCAATAAAACATAGTGCTGAAAACTGTTTTAAACCTATTCTGATTTAACTCGGTTCTATCTTCCTCTTGAAGTAGTATCATACCATGTACATAAATGAGGGATTTAGAATCATTAATTTCCTTCGTGACGTAATAAGTATTGTCCTAATTAAACTGTAGTGAAACTATTATATGATCGCATGACGTTGTTTACCATGCTGTGTATACAAATTAATAACCGCTCTTCATGATCCACATGTCAGTGGGCATATGACCTTGATGTGTGTGTGTGTGTGTGTGTGTGTGTGTGTGTGTGTGTGAGAGAGAGAGAGAGAGAGAGAGAGAGAGAGAGAGAGAGAGAGAGAGAGAGAGAGAGAGAGAGTCACATTACCGAACTGTTGAAATAAGGTGAAACGTTCATTGTCTTGACCAGAGCATAATTGTTTCAGCACGTACACCATCTACAATTTATAGAACACATTTATATCATTTCGTGTTGTTTTTTTTCTAGATACTCCATAATTATCTGAAGATTTACCATGTCCTTTGAGGAGATCCTTACCGGCAGGAATCAAGTCAAGTGTACGTATATTAGTTGCTTATTCCTAGTTTATATGTTTGCGGAAGTTAAAAGTTCATGTATGACTGAATGTTTCTCATGAAACGAATGCGTGACTTGTGCTTGAAAGAGAATAGTCAGCGTGTGATGAATTATGGTGTTACTAAAATGTATCCCGAATGGGGTGTGACTTCAATTTCCGTTTCTCTTTATATCTGTAAATGTACATGGCTTCCATTGCATAACTCTTTTCCTAGGTATATACCTTTTAGACAGCCTCCGTACCCATCCACTTTCTTTTACATCTTACATGTTTGATTTATTCCTACTTTACTTTATCTTTGTCATACGTTATACCGTAATTTTTTTAAAACCTTTCAACTGAAGCGTAGGAAATATGCAAAAGCTAACATGTCATAATGTTAATGATAGTTTTGAGACGCCAGTGCAACATATGCGAGATCTTGGACAACTCTGTTGGCGGAATTGTCTTCTTCGTCGTCCACGGCTTAGACCGCCAGTGCTAATGTTTGCATTTAGCTCTATTTCTCAAATTGTTCCATGTATAGCATTTAAAATCATATGATGATGATGCATTTGAATTATAGTACTGTATCGCCCACTAGGGGCATGTATCACTGTTTTAAGTTTCCAGCAAAGCTGGATATTTAATTTCTCCTGGGGGAGGGGGAGGGGGAGGGGGGAGGAATGGTACTGCTTGCCCAGGCATTTATGTACTCAAGGAGTACTATTAAATTTGGTCGTCAGGTCGGGGCTGCTATTAAGTAACCATCGACCTGAATAGAGGACCCTGGAATAGACTCAACACGCACTCAACCATAACAGCCAATTATGTGTGTTAATGGTGTGCAATGGCACAAGTGGAGGTATTGGAAATTATGTTCACATCTCCGCCATTTTGGAGTAATCCGAATTGTGGCAATAAAAAAGGGTAAAAATACGTGATTAACGAAAACGAAATCCATACAAGATTTGATTTTTTTTAAAAGTCACAAACGTTCCTATAATTATTCAAATGATTGTTGCTATTTTTATCAAGAATGGTAATTTTTAACAGAGTATACACATATAAGATGAAGATAGAACTGAAATATTTAAGCGAACTGTAAGTTGTTAGCTCATCGGTTGAAAACAAAATTAAACAATAATAAAGCACCCGGTCTTGACAAAGTTTTGAATGAATACATTTCAATTTTGTTTCCACATTCAGTAAATTGGACACTGAAACTTTTTAATGATATTTGTCAGCTGCATTTATCCATCAAATTAGAACAAGGGTCTCATTATGCTATATTGCAAAGAAGGATTATTCTCCTGATGTCAATAATAATTAATAATAATTGATTAGACCAGTCGTTGACCAGTATATTAAATCAAATATCCCCTCACGGGCCATGAACTATTTTCTTTTTAAGAATAATAATAATAATACTGTACGAGCAAATTTTATTTTACATTGCATTATTTTATGAAAACGACTTTTGCGACTTGATGATTCATTTAAAAGCATTTGATTACGAAGAATGGAGAAGTCTATTGCAAGAAGTTACTATGCAGGGTGAATGGGCAAATGTGTACGATAATGAGATCCATTAACAGCTAAGGGCAGTCATGTGTAAGGATCATGAACTCACATTCAGACTAATTCGATTGTTTCCATGTGCTTCTTCAAGGCGCAATATTTTCTCCATTTCCATTTACTGTTTAAATTAAAGTTCTGGAGTGTGAATGTGTGTGTGATTTGGAATTTTAACGTAACTTTAACAATCGTTTCAGTAATATTGCTACAATGTAAGCAGTGTCATAGTTTATGGTGATATCTAGCCTTGGGGCATCATGCAGCAGACATGTAGCATGTAGTCCCACCCAGTCACATTATCATGACACCAGTCCGACCAGTCCTAACACTAACCTCTTAATGCTGAGCGCTAAGCGAGGCAGCTCTTGTACCATTTTTGTAAGTCTTTGTTATGATTCGGCCAGGGATCGACCCCACGAATTTCCGCATCTGAGACGGACGCACTAACCACTTGGGCATCGGAGCGGTGTTAATGTGATAAAAATTACATTACAATCAAATATAGAGGTGGGTATCATTTTAGAATAAATCTCTTTATATATTGTATTGTTTGCCATTACTTTGAAGATATGTAGATAATCTGCAAGCATATTTAGATAAGTTGCATGCATACATTACAAGAACCATGTATTTAATAAATGACAATTTCTGACATTATTTCGTACATTATTATCCTTTTTACAGATGCAGCTCTCATGTGTGTAACTATTCTCGTCATATTCTACACTAACTACGTCATAAATTCTGAATACTACATTGCCAGCGGTGGTGTTCACATCTCGCGTCCTCCAGCAATGGCATCCCAACCTTTCCTCTGTTATACTTACAACGGAAGGCTAGGAAATCTCATGTTTGAATTCGCGTCTCTGACAGGAATAGCCGCTCTGAATAACCGAACACTGATTATAGCAAAGGAGGATCACATATACAAAGTATTCGATTTGAAGAACGTGACGGTTCTTGATAATAGGGAAGTATGCAATACTTTTGAATTCATAGAAGAGGCTCTGGGTTGCTGCAAATTCGATAAAACATTGATGACTCTTCCACGTGGTAAAAGTTTTAAAATAGGTCTGTATCTTCAGTCATGGAAGTATTTCTACCACGTCCAGGATGAAATTCGCCGACAATATCAATTTCGGGATCACATTAAAGAGAAAGCAAGGCATATAATGAACACAATACGAACAAGTTATGTCTACAAAAGCCCCAAGTTAATTGGAATTCATATACGAATTGGTGACGTAGCAAACGAAATGCACAACTATGGTGGGCTGGTCATAGCGCCAGAGGGCTATATCTACAAAGCCATGGACTACACAAAAGCAAGATTTTCGGATATTATATTTGTTGTCGCTTCAGACGATTTAAAATGGTCTAGGTCAGTTCTAAGTGCAAGAGCCAATGATAGCATTTATATTCTCGAAGAGGGCGTGACACCGGAAGTGGATCTTGCTGTGTTGGCGTCATGTGATCACGTGATTCAAACTGTTGGCACGTTCAGTTGGTGGGCGGGGTTTCTATCGGGAGGTTTATCAATTTATTACCCTCATCCAGGACGCACTGGTTCTCCTGTCGAGGCTAGATATAACTATGCAGACTTCTTCCTTCCTAATTGGATCCCAATTGATATATGAAAGATGTATCTTATATAACGGTAACATGTTTACTGAATTTCATCCTTTTTTGGTTGAGGGTGGGGATTGGTTCTTGATAGCATATTTGTTGGGCAAATTATTTGGTGTGTTTCTGCTTCTATTATTCCTCGTGTATCTTGTATACTTCGATAACGTGCTAATTGCAAATTAGTCTGAAAATGACATACCGATTTGGATCAACTGGACGAAGAGCATCTTGTAATGTAGGTCTCCTATTTAAAACTAATAGCTCCTCGTTTTGTCGAACAGATATACTGTATTCCGAAGGTCGTGAAGTATTTCCATTCGAAAAACTCGTTCATGCTTCGCCATACAAATGCAGTAACCTATAATTGTGAAGCTGTTGTCACCTGGGAGCTATTTAACATACAGCTTTATAAGTTCTATATATATATATATATATATATATATATATATATATATATATATATATATATATATATACACACACATATATATATATATATATATATATATATATAATATATATATATATATATATATATATATATATATATATATAGAGAGAGAGAGAGAGAGAGAGAGAGAGAGAGAGAGAGAGAGAGAGAGATTTCGTACAAGTGTTCTATTGTTTGAAAAGGCTATAACAATCCAGTATCACCTTCTCATTCATCACCAAAATCAATAAACCTTGAGTCCGAGATATTACTGAACGACATACTTTTTAAAGGTGAATGTCCCATTGAAGATCTAAATGGCATACGGGCATTTGTTTACGTTAGAGGTGTTGACAGTTCGTGTGTATTTGCCAATATTAAAGTTGGCAAATATTGATGTTTGAAGTGTGGACTATCTCACTTTATTTCTCTTAAGTAAAGAACCACGAAACTCTAGTAAACTAGATAAAGATTTGTCATACGTTTACTTGTTATAGAGTAAGACAGTCATCATGTTCACTAGCAAAGGTGTATTTATAATACCACGATGGAGATAAGGAACTGGATCGGACTCATAAAAAGGCGAATTTCTGCTACTTATGTTGTTTGCACAAAAACATCCTATCCCTCAAATACACCTGTAATGGTTTCTTTCTTGCCAGACTTTCCATATTAAACTTACATTGTACATTTTGCCCCCACCATATTCGGCCGATGTACAATGCACGGCTGTTACATGCTGTTACGTTTTTGGCTTTAAATACTAAGCGAGGAAACTCGTGAAATCCAAAAGATGTCGCTAGCGAAATGCACTGAAATATATCGCTCCGTCAAGTTGTGGATACATAAAGATATCGGAAACTTGGCTATCGAAGATGAAAATGTGTACATATTAGGTTATTCTTGTGGTTACGGTAATGGCGGAGTAGTTAGGATCGATCCAGCCACTGTATCACTGTTTTAGAAGTTGTCTTTTTTACCTTTAGTTCAAGGCAACTGTTGTCTCGCAGTCTTGATGGAGACAGCATTATACACTCATTTACATTATGAGCAAGATGGCTGGATATGTGAGAGAGTCGGGGCTTTATTTCATTAGGCAACTTACCGCCCCAATCCCCCCCCCCCAAAAAAAAAAAAAAAACAACAACAAACAAAACAACAAACAAACAAAACACAACATAAAATAAAATAAAAAATAAATGTTAAGTGATAATGACTTTAGTTAACAAATTCAAAACGAAATGTGGTCCCTTATTTGTGGCACAATATAAGAAACAGGAACAACAAAAAGCCCACTCACCCAAAAAATATCAGTATTCAGTAGTATTGATTTTAGCAATACCTATAAATTATAGAGCGCATATTAGTTTCATTATCAAAATTAAATTAGAACTTTAGTCAAAATTATCCGACTTTAGTAAATATCAAAAGTATTTGCAATCATTCGACTACAACAACTTTCACATTCTTGACTCAGATTCTTCTCAAATTTTTTACCTTTTGATTGGTCAGATACACATGTTTGCACTTTAAATGGAGTTACGATATGCTCCTGGCAATTGTGTATTGAGCGAGTGAATGCACTCACATCCTGCGAGTGTGTCCGCTACAAAATTTAGTTAAACGATTTTTTTGTTCTTGTTCACAAGTACATAAGTTGTTTGTGTTCTTTCTCAGTTTCTAGTTTTTCCTCTCACAATTATAAAGTCAATATAAGTCACACTCATGACTTAAACATGAAATATGATTTTTATGAAGAAAGTAGTGCAGTGCAAACACGGTTAGCTTCTTGTACACTGAAGCTGTAATGTCAGGCATTAACGAAATTAGCGTGGAATAGAATCTAAGTGAACTGACGAAAAAACAAGAGATAAATAAAATATTTTAATATATTGACAGTTCATGTAAGACATTATTCTGGTTTATGTAAAATTTCTAAAAATTCTCTCTCTCTCTCTCTCTCTCTCTCTCTCTCTCTCTCTCTCTCTCTCTCTCTCTCTCTCTCTCTCTCTCTCTGGTCGGCTTGACTAACATTGCCATCGTTCATAGGTTCAAAGACTTTCTATATTTAATAATTATTAATTGATTTTAGAATATTATAGTAGGTTTAAAAACAACAACTAAGGATTAAAACAAAATACATTATGTAACCGACAAATTTAACTTACAGATCTAGTAGTGTCACTGGCTAATGCAGCTATGCATCATAGATATTATAAACACTGTAGATAAATCCCAAAATAAGCATACCGTTACGAACAATCAGATTACTGTAGGTTACATGGCGTAAGTTCAGTTTTAATGTTTTCGTCCAGCGCATTTAGAAAATATGGACTATTAGTACTTTTTATCGTTATTTTCATTTGACATTATGATTAATGAATGAGGAGAAATTCGTAATTGATCTTAGGCCTGCGGTTGAAAGAATGTTTATATATTCGTATTATTGCGCCTCTATTTGCTTTATCCCAACACTTCAAATGCCATGTTATTTTTAATGTATGTGATATATATATATATATATATATATATATATATATATATATATATATATATATATATATAGTGTGTGTGTATGTATGTATGTACGTGTTCGTTCGTGTGTATCTGAGGAAATAAGGTGAGACTCACTTTTAAAAATAATTAATATTTTATGACTTTATTTTAATTCCTGATGCCTGTAGAATTCTTATTGAAGAAAATAATTGTAACCAACTAATCAATCAGAAAGATATTTAAAATTTAAATTTGAGGAAGAAACATCGACATATTAGCAAATCTGGGAAAGTGTGATCATTTCCTTAAATAGGATTTACGATCTTCTCAAAGTACATGAAAAATAATGGGAAATGGCATGTTTGAAATAACTGTAAATCTCACATTTAACTCTTAACACGAAACGTAATGGATATAGCATCTCGATTGGGTAATTATATGATTCTGAATTTATGAAATGATTGGAATAATGTCTCGCTTTTGCTAGCCTGGGCGAGCAAATGCTGGACATTATTCTACAAGTTTCATAAATGTATTATTTAATCATTACCCATTTGAGATTCTTTTAATCACATATTTATTATATAAGTGAAAATTCTTTAGACAGAAATATTTTGTTTATTTGTTTTTTTTAATAGGATTTTTAACGTAGCTTTAACAATTGTTCAGTCATATCGCTACGATGTCTGCTGTGAGGCAGTTTATAGTGGTGTCTAGCACTGAGGCGTCTTGCGGCAGACATGTAGAATGATGTCCCACCCAGTCACATTATCCTGACACCAGGCCGACCGACCAGTCCTAACATTATTTTCTTAATCCTGAGCGTCAAGCGAGGCAGTTGTTAGTACCATTTTTGTAAGTCTTTGGTATGACTCGGCCTGGGATCGAACTGCGTCGGACGCTTTAACCAATAGGCTACCGGAGCGGTTTAGACAGAAAGAAGAACGAATAATTTAGTTAATTCTGACAGACGGACCACGTTTCATTTGTTGTGCACTCAATATAGTGCCAAACAATATTGAACTAGTAAATTAGATTGTACTTTTTTCCCTCAAAATCTATAAATCAAAAACGTTTCCATCCGTAGCGGGTCTCAAATGGGTAACGATTTAATATTGAATTTATTAAACGAGTTGAGTCATGTCCAGCTTTTGCGAGCCTTGACGAACAAAAGCTGGGCATTGTTCGACGAGTTTTATAAATTTGATATTAACCCATTACCCATTTGAGAGCCTCTACTTATCACAGTTTTATTTCGGTGGAAATTATTTAGATAGAAAAAAGAATGAATATTTTCGTTCATTCTGCCAGACGATGCGCCTTTCACTTGTTGTGCATTACATATAACCTCAAACAAAGTTTAACTACTAAAAGTAGATTGTATTTTTATACAAATATAAATCAAAGGAAAGCTTCCATCCGAATAAACAGAACATTGTATAAGACAAAATTAATTTTAAAAACATAATGATTATTGCGAGGTGATGCCACATTGTTGAATACATATACAGCTGGGGACCCATTTATGTCCAAATCTTCTGTGAACAGAGGTGACTTTATTTACTTCTGTAAGTTAACATTTAAACCACGCTTGTATATATGGTGGATTATATATCTGTGTTACAGATATACCGCTATCTCCCCCACCCCACCCTGCCATCCAAATAAGAAATAACCTTAGTTATATTACTTATTGTTGTTCTTGTCTGGTAATTTTACGCCATTTTTTATTATGATATTGTTATACATGGCCTAACAAACCCATGTGGTGTAACATATCCATATTTAGACAGCCGAGTTAAAATTGGCCGCCAAAACTGTTAATAAAAAACGAAACATTCCAGAAGACGGGGTTAAAAATATGTTCACACAATCCAAGCACAATAATTTCATGGCCTTTTTTTTTTGGACCAATCAGAATCACGTAAAGTAATATTTTCACATGTGGTATTATCAAAAAATAAAAAACTGCACATATCATAGGAAAACTATACCTAATATGTGAAAAGAAATTATCATACATTAGGTATAATTTTCTTATATTACGTGCAGTTTCATTATTTGTGATATTACCGTACCACACGTTAAAATATCACTTTATGTGGTTTTGAGTTGTCCAAAAATCAATTAAATTATTGTGCAGTATCATCTTTACTGATAGACTGCGATCGTGGGAAAACGTTTATAACCCCGACTTCTGGAAAATGTGGTTTTGAATGAACATTTCTGGCGGCCATCTTTTTAATTCGACTGAATAAATAAGTCTTCTTGTCATTCCACATACTCAGAAACGTTTCTGATCGTGAAGAAATAGCTGAACTAAAGGTGTAATGTATGTACAGTAGCATAGTCAGTGATATGTTGAACCATCTTCAGTGGGAATAACTCAAATTCGGGCGAATAAATACCCAGCTGACCATATTGTACGATATTGCGAACAACCTCATGGACATACCAGTGGACAAATATACACATACACATATACACATACATTTTGTTACTTATTTCTGCTTTACCTTTCATTACTCTTCTGACTGTGTTATAACTTCCATCTTTGCTTTATCTTCGACCACACACCACCCGTTGCCTAATAGTCAAGCGTGATTTATATATATATATATATATATATATATATATATATATATATATATATATATATATATATATATATATATAGATAGATAGATACATAGATAGATAGATAGATAGATAGATAGATAGATAGATAGATAGATAGATAGATAGATAGATAGATAGATAGACAGACAGATAGGGTATCAGCACTGTAGTCATCAGCAGACCTGATATCATGCATGAGAGTGAATACATAATAATTCTACTGACAATGTAGTATACTATTTCATCATAGATCAATATGTATCTGATTTAAAATTAAATTATATTTAAAATTTAAAATTATTTTTAGAAAAATGAAGCACAGCTACAGTTCAATATATATGCACAATTACTAAAATCAGACTATTGAGAGAACTAGTCATCTCAATATTTTTGTATTCATGTGAGGCCTGGACCCTGACAGCAGAATTACAACGAAGAATCCAGGCACTTGAAATGAGTTACTACAGAACCATCCTTGGCATATCTTACAGGACCACATCACAAATGAAGAAGTGTGTAACACCATCAGGTCCAAAGTAGGCCAATATGAAGACATACTCACCACCGTCAAAAAGAGGAAGCCGAAATGGTATGGCCATTAGTAGAGACAACAGTCTGTCTATAACAGTACTGCAGGGCAGCGTCCAGGGTGGCAGAAGGAGAGGTAGACAGAGAAAAAGTGGACTGACAACATCACAGAATGGATCAGGAACAGTTTGGTGGAGACACAGACATTGGCATCTGATCGAAGCAATGGGAGCGAAATGTTCAGCAGCACAATGCCTCGACGACCACACTAGGTCAAGAGACCGATGATGATGATGTATGAACATGTGTGTCCCAGTGTCAGTAAATAGTATATCTATACATTTCATACTACTTGCATTTCACTGCTTTAAATCGTTATTTTTAAAATGCTGATTGATTTTCTGGTGATCGATCTTGCATCTTTGAATGGTTGACTTGTGACCTAAATCTCAATCTAACAGAGCATAAATTGTACACTTAATGCATTAATGACAAAACAAAGATAACTTAATGGCTTTATTGTTCATCTATTGATAATAATAATAATAATAATAATAATAATAATAATAATAATAATAAGACAAATTACGCTTAAAAGCTGACTCCTTTCATTTTCAGAAAACAGGTTTATGTGCACATTTCGCTGACAGTTTTATGTAAATAATGCAGCATTTACCAAACATAAGGGGACCCGAGTGGTCGAGTGGTCTAAACCTCTCTCCGTTTCGGATAAATACCATCTCACCTCTGTCTGCGTGGGTTCGAGTCTAGATTCGACTAATGTAGTTATGTGATAAAGCTTGCCAGTAGCTTCTCTTGGGTCTTTGGTTCTTTCGCAGGGGTTTTCCAGGGTTTTTCCTCCACCAATAATACTGGCCGCCATGTATAGCCTATATTGTGCTGAAAAATGGTGTTAAACCCTACAACAACAACAACAACCAATACATAACATCTGGCTAATCCACACCTAAGTCATCAAACCTAACCAAGAGTCATTAAGCACATTAAGGCGTAAAACCCTACAATAACATCATCATATGTTATTGCAAAAAAAAGTAAATGCTCATCAGATGATACTGCAAGACAAAAGTGAAGGCTAGTGATATATAGCAATACAAAAGTATAGGCTAATGATATGATACTGCAAGATAAAAGTGATATTACGTGCTTAGGCTCAAATAAACAGTAACATAGAAAGAGTGAAAATACCAAGCTTGTGAAAATTTAATAAACAATTTATTGAGCACAAATATTTTCCAGAAAAGAAAAATAAACTTACGGTTTTAAGAATACCAATTCCAAAAATAATCCAAAAATAATTCAAAATATTATACACTAAAGAAATTGCAAAAATCATGGTAATAAAATGTCCAAATAATTCCAAGTTTGAATCTTAGTGAAGTATCCAAGATGGAAAACAATGTCACGTGATAAAGTCAGTTCTTGGTAATATAATTCAATGAGCACAATTACTTTCCAGATAAATAACAAAATAAATCCTCTTGATCCAAAGGAATTGAAATAATTTCCAATACAAGGTAATTTAAAATAACTCAAAACGACACAACTTAATATTCTAACAGCCCAAGTTCTACTAAATAGTTCGCTCTAAAACATCATTTATATACCTGTTTTTACGTAAACAAGAAAGGGGTCACGTGATCTTCTAGAATCTTTTAGAACAAATTTACGTTCAAAAAATCTCGTACACACCGTATGACCCAACTAAAAATAGAAAGATGTTTATAACAAAGCTCCATAATGTCCTTGGAATCAACCAATCATTTTAAAAGTTTGTTTACAACTCTGAAGTCAGGTCAGAAATGAGGTCAACACCTGGTGTTTATTCTTAAGAGTACATGTCATCCCACTTTCTAAAATAAATATCTCCCAATGAATGAATCTTAACCTTAAAATGTCATTTTCAGCATTCTACATCATCATTTCCAGTATCATCATCTCCAGTATTCTACATAATCATTTCCAGCATTATACATCATCATTTCCAGTATTCTACATCATCATTTGCAGTATTCTACATCATTTGCAGTATTCTACATCATCATTTCCAGTATTCTACATCATTTCCAGTATTTTACATCATCATTTCCATGATTCTGCATCATCATTTCCAGTATTTTACATCATCATTTGCAGTATTCTACATCATTTGCAGTATTCTACATCATCATTTCCAGTATTCTACATCATCATTTGCAGTATTCTACATCATTTCCATTATTTTACATCATCATTTCCATGATTCTACATCATCATTTCCAGTATTCTACATCATCATTTCCAGTATTCTACATAATTTCCACGATTCTACATCATCATTTCCAGTATTCTACATCATCATTTCCATGATTCTACATCATCATTTCCAGTATGCTACATAACAATTTCCAGTATTTTACATCATCATTTCCAGTATTGTACATCATTTCCAGTATTCTACATAATCATGTCCAGGACTATACATCATTTCCAGGATTCTACATCATCATCTCTAGCATTCTGCATCATCATTTCCAGCATTCTACATCATTTCCAGCATTCTACATCTCATCATTTCCAGCATTCTACATCATCGTTTCCAGCATTCTACATCATTTCCTGCATTCTGCATCATCAATTCCAGCATTCTGCACCATCAATTCCAGTATTCTACATCATCATTTCCAGCATTCTACATAATCATTTCCAGTATTCTACATCATCAATTCCAGTATTCTACATAATCATTTCCAGGATTTTACATCATTTCCAGGATTCTACCTCATCATTTCCAGCATTCTACATCATCATTTCTAGCATTCTATATCATCTTTTCCAGCATTTTACATCATCATTTTCAGCATTCTACATAATCATTTCCAGGAGTCAACATCATTTCCAGGATTCTACCTCATCATTTCCAGCATTCTACATCATCATTTCCAGCATTCTACATCATCTTTTCCAGCATTTTACATCATCATTTTCAGCAATCTACATAATCATTTCCAGGATTGTAAATCATTTCCAGGATTCTACCTCATCATTTCCAGAAGTCTGCATCATCAATTCCAGCATTCTATATGACCATTTCCAGTATTCTACATAAAAATTTCCAGCATTCTGCATAATCATTTCTAGAATTATACATCATTTCCAGGATTCTACATCATCATTTCCACTATTCTACATAATCGTTTCCAGTATTCTACATCATCAATTCCAGTATTTTACATAATCATATCCAGGATTCTACATCATTTACAGGATTCTACCTCATCATTTCCAACATTCTACATCATCATTTCCAGCATTAAACATTATCTTTTACAGCATTCTACATCATTTCCAGCATTCTACATGTCATCATTTCCAGCATTCTACATCATCGTTTCCAGCATTCTACATCATTTCCTGCATTCTACATCATCATTTCCAGCATTCTTCATCATCAATTCAAGCATTCTGCATCATCAATTCCAGTATTCTACATGATCTTTTCCAGTATTTTACATAATCATTTCCAGTATTCTACATCATCAATTCCAGTATTCTACATAATCATTTCCAGGATTCTACATCATATCCAGGATTCTACCTCATCATTTCCAGCATTCTACATCATCATTTCCAGCTTTCTACATCATCTTCTCCAGCATTTACATCATCATCATCATCTTCAGCATTCTACATAATCATTTCCAGGATTGTAAATTATTTCCAGGATTCTACCTCATCATTACCAGAATTCTGCATCATCAATTCCAGCATTCTACATGACCATTTCCAGTATTTTGCATAACAATTTCCAGCATTCTGCATAATCATTTCCAGGATTCTACATCATTTCCAGGATTCTACGTCATCATTTCCCGCATTCTACATCATCACTTTCAGCATTCTACATCATCATTTTCAGCATTCTACATCATCATTTTTAGCATACTACATCATCATTTTAGGCATTTTACATCATTTCCTGCATTCTATATCATCATTTCCAGCATTCTACATCATCTATTTTTAGGCATTCTATATCATCATTTCCAGCATTCTGCATCATCAATTCCAGCATTCTACATGATCATTTCCAGTATTTCACATAATCATTCCCAGTATTCTACGTAATCATTTCCAGTATTCTACATTATCATTTCTAGGATTTTACATCAGTTCCAGGAATCTAACTCATTATTTCCAGGACTCTACGTAATCATTTCCAGCATTCTACATCATCATTTCCAGCATTCTGCATCAACAATTCCAGCATTCTACATCATCATTTCCAGCTTTCTACATGATCATTTCCAGCTTTTAACATTACCATTTCCAGTATTCTACGTAATCATTTCCAGTATTCTACATAATCATTTTTAGGATTCTACATCATCATTTCCAGCATTCTACATCATCATTTCCAGCATTCTACATCATCATTTCCAGCATTCTACATCATCATTTCCAGCATTCTACATCATCATTTCCAGCTTTCTACATCATCATTTCCAGCATTCTACATGATCATTTCCAGTATTTCACATAATCATTTCCAGGATTCTACGTAATCATTTCCAGTATTCTACATTATCATTTCTAGGATTTTACATCAGTTCCAGGAATCTACCTCATTATTTCTAGGACTCTACATCATCATTTCCAGCATTCTACATCATCATTTCCAGCATTCTGCATCATCAATTCCAGCATTCTACATCATCATTTCCAGCATTCTACATCATCATTTCCAGCATTCTACATCATCATTTCCAGCATTCTTCATGATCATTTCCAGCATTCTACACTATCATTTCCAGCTTTCTTCATAACCATTTCCAGTATTCTACGTCATCATTTCCAGCATTCCACATCATCAATTCCAGCATTCTACATCATCATTTCCAGCAATCTACATCATCAATTCTAGCATTTTACATCATCATTTCCAGCATTCTACATCATCATTCCCAGCATTCTACATCATCATTTCCAGCATTCTACATCATCATTTCCAGCATTCTACATCATTATTTCCAGCATTCTACATCATCATTTCCAGCATTCTACATCATCATTTCCAGCATTCTACATCATCATTTCCAGCATTCTACATCATCATTTCCAGCATTCTTCATGATCATTTCCAGCATTGCACATAATGATTTCCAGGGTTCTAAATCATTTCCTGCATTCTACGTCATCATTTCCAGCATTCTACATCATCATTTCTAGCATTCTACATAATAATTTCCAGCATTCTATATCATCATTTCCAGCATTCTTTATGATCATTTCCAGCATTCTACATCATCATTTCCAGCTTTCTACATAACCATTTCCAGTATTCTACGTAATCATTTCCAGCATTCTACATCATCATTTTTAGTATTCTACATCATCATTTTTAGTATTCTACATCATATCCTGCATTCTACATCATCATTTCCAGCATTCTGCAACATCAATACCAGGATTCTACATCATTTCCAGGATTCTACGTCATAATTTCCAGAATTCTGCATCATGAATACCAGCATTCTACATGACCATTTCCAGTATTCTTCATAACCATTTCCAGTATTCCACATAAACATTTCCAGTATTCTGCATAATTATTTCCAGGATTCTACATCATCGTATACAGTATTCTACATCATCATTTCCAACATTCTACATCATCATTTCCAGCAATCTACATCATCAATTCTAGCATTTTACATCATCATTTCCAGCATTCTACATCATCATTCCCAGCATTCTACATCATCATTTCCAGCATTCTACATGATCATTTCCAGCATTCTACATCATTATTTCCAGCATTCTACATCATCATTTCCAGCATTCTACATCATCATTTCCAGCATTCTACATCATCATTTCCAGCATTCTACATCATCATTTCCAGCATTCTTCATGATCATTTCCAGCATTGCACATAATGATTTCCAGGGTTCTAAATCATTTCCTGCATTCTACGTCATCATTTCCAGCATTCTACATCATCATTTCTAGCATTCTACATAATAATTTCCAGCATTCTACATCATCATTTCCAGCATTCTTTATGATCATTTCCAGCATTCTACATCATCATTTCCAGCTTTCTACATAACCATTTCCAGTATTCTACGTAATCATTTCCAGCATTCTACATCATCATTTTTAGTATTCTACATCATCATTTTTAGTATTCTACATCATATCCTGCATTCTACATCATCATTTCCAGCATTCTACAACATCAATACCAAGATTCTACATCATTTCCAGGATTCTACGTCATAATTTCCAGAATTCTGCATCATGAATACCAGCATTCTACATGACCATTTCCAGTATTCTTCATAACCATTTCCAGTATTCTGCATAATTATTTCCAGGATTCTACATCATCTTATCCAGTATTCTACATCATCATTTCCAACATTCTACATCTTCATTTCCAGCATTCTACATCATGATTTCCAGCATTCTTCATGATCATTTCCAGCATTCTACATCATCATTTCCAACTTTCTACATAACCATTTCCAGTATTCTACGTAATCATTTCCAGCATTCTACATCATCAATTCCAGCAATCTACATCATCATTTCCAGCATTCCACATCATCAATTCAGCATTCTACATCATCATTTCCAGCATTCTACATCATCATTTCCAGCATTCTACATCATCATTTCCAGCATTTTACATCATCATTTCCAGCATTCTACATCATTATTTCCAGCATTTTACATTATCATTTCTAGGATTTTACATCAGTTCCAGGAATCTGCCCCATTATTTCCAGGACTCTACATAATCATTTCCAGCATTCTACATCATCATTTCCAGCATTCTGCATCATCAATTCCAGCATTCTACATCATAATTTCCAGCTTTCTACATGATCATTTCCAGCTTTTAACATTACCATTTCCAGTATTCTACGTAATCATTTCCAGTATTCTACATAACCATTTCCAGTATTCTACGTAATCATTTCCATCATTCTACATCATCTATTCCAGCGTTCTACATCATCATTTCCAGCAATCTGCATCATCAATTACATCAGCATTTTAGGCATTCTACATCATTTCCTGCATTCTACATCATCATTTCCAGCATTCTACATCATCTATTTTTAGACATTCTATATCATCATTTCCAGCATTCTGCATCATCAATTCCAGCATTCTACATGATCATTTCCAGTATTTCACATAATCATTCCCAGTATTCTACGTAATCATTTCCAGTATTCTAAATTATCATTTCTAGGATTTTACATCAGTTCCAGGAATCTAACTCATTATTTCCAGGACTCTACGTAATCATTTCCAGCATTCTACATCATCATTTCCAGCATTCTGCATCATCAATTCCAGCATTCTACATCATAATTTCCAGCTTTCTACATGATCATTTCCAGCTTTTAACATTACCATTTCCAGTATTCTACGTAATCATTTCCAGTATTCTACATAATCATTTTTAGGATTCTACATCATCATTTCCAGCATTCTACATCATCATTTCCAGCATTCTACATCATCATTTCCAGCTTTCTACATCATCATTTCCAGCATTCTACATGATCATTTCAAGTATTTCACATAATCATTTCCAGTATTCTACGTAATTATTTCCAGTATTCTACATTATCATTTCTAGGATTTTACATCAGTTCCATAAATCTACCTCATTATTTCTAGGACTCTACATCATCATTTCCAGCATTCTACATCATCATTTCCAGCATTCTGCATCATCAATTCCAGCATTCTACATCATCATTTCCAGCATTCTACATCATCATTTCCAGCATTCTACATCATCAATTCCAGCATTCTTCATGATCATTTCCAGCATTCTACACTATCATTTCCAGCTTTCTTTATAACCATTTCCAGTATTCTACGTCATCATTTCCAGCATTCCACATCATCAATTCCAGCATTCTACATCATCATTTCCAGCATTCTACATCATCAATTCTAGCATTTTACATCATCATTTCCAGCATTCTACATCATCATTCCCAGCATTCTACATCATCATTTCCAGCATTCTACATCATCTTTTCCAGCATTCTACATCATTATTTCCAGCATTCTACATCATCATTTCCAGCATTCTACATCATCATTTCCAGAATTCTACATCATCATTTCCAGCATTCTACATCATCATTTCCAGCATTCTACATCATCATTTTCAGCATTCTTCATGATCATTTCCAGCAATCTACATAATGATTTCCAGGGTTCTAAATCATTTCCTGCATTCTATGTCATCATTTCCAGCATTCTACATCATCATTTCCAGCATTCTTTATGATCATTTCCAGCATTCTACATCATCACTTCCAGCTTTCTACATAACCATTTCCAACATTCTACATAATCATTTCCAGGATTGTAAATTATTTCTAGGATTCTACCTCATCATTACCAGAATTCTGCATCATCAATTCCAGCATTCTACATGACCATTTCCAGTATTCTGCATAACAATTTCCAGCATTCTGCATAATCATTTCCAGGATTCTACATCATTTCCAGGATTCTACGTCATCATTTCCCGCATTCTACGTCATCACTTTCAGCATTCTACATCATCATTTTCAGCATTCTACATGATCATTTTTAGCATACTACATCATCATTTTAGGCATTCTACATCATTTCCTGCATTCTATATCATCATTTCCAGCATTCTACATCATCTATTTTTAGGCATTCTATATCATCATTTCCAGCATTCTGCATCATCAATTCCAGCATTCTGCATGATCATTTCCAGTATTTCACATAATCATTCCCAGTATTCTACGTAATCATTTCCAGTATTCTACATTATCATTTCTAGGATTTTACATCAGTTCCAGGAATCTAACTCATTATTTCCAGGACTCTACGTAATCATTTCCAGCATTCTACATCATCATTTCCAGCATTCTGCATCATCAATTCCAGCATTCTACATCATCATTTCCAGCTTTCTACATGATCATTTCCAGCTTTTAATATTACCATTTCCAGTATTCTACGTAATCATTTCCAGTATTCTACATAATCATTTTTAGGATTCTACATCATCATTTCCAGCATTCTACATCATCATTTCCAGCATTCTACATCATCATTTCCAGCATTCTACATCATCATTTCCAGCATTCTACATGATCATTTCCAGCTTTCTACATCATCATTTCCAGCATTCTACATGATCATTTCCAGTATTTCACATAATCATTTCCAGTATTCTACGTAATCATTTCCAGTATTCTACATTATCATTTCTAGGATTTTACATCAGTTCCAGGAATTTACCTCATTATTTCTAGGACTCTACATCATCATTTCCAGCATTCTACATCATCATTTCCAGCATTCTGCATCATCAATTCCAGCATTCTACATCATCATTTCCAGCATTCTACATCATCATTTCCAGCATTCTACATCATCATTTCCAGCATTCTTCAAGATCATTTCCAGCATTCTACACTATCATTTCCAGCTTTCTTCATAACCATTTCCAGTATTCTACGTCATCATTTCCAGCATTCCACATCATCAATTCCAGCATTCTACATCATCATTTCCAGCAATCTACATCATCAATTCTAGCATTTTACATCATCATTTCCAGCATTCTACATCATCATTCCCAGTATTCTACATCATCATTTCCAGCATTCTACATCATCATTTCCAGCATTCTACATCATTATTTCCAGCATTCTACATCATCATTTCCAGCATTCTACATCATCATTTCCAGCATTCTATATCATCATTTCCAGCATTCTACATCATCATTTCCAGCATTCTTCATGATCATTTCCAGCATTCTACATAATGATTTCCAGGGTTCTAAATCATTTCCTGCATTCTACGTCATCATTTCCAGCATTCTACATCATCATTTCTAGCATTCTACATAATAATTTCCAGCATTCTAGATCATCATTTCCAGCATTCTTTATGATCATTTCCAGCATTCTACATCATCATTTCCAGCTTTCTACATAACCATTTCCAGTATTATACGTAATCATTTCCAGCATTCTACATCATCAATTCCAGCATTCTACATCATCATTTCAAGCAATCTACATGATCAATTCTAGCATTTTACATCATCATTTCCAGCATTCTACATCATCATTCCCAGTATTCTACATCATCATTTCCAGCATTCTACATCATCATTTCCAGCATTCTACATCATTATTTCCAGCATTCTACATCATCATTTCCAGCATTCTACATCATCATTTCCAGCATTCTACATCATCATTTCCAGCATTCTACATCATCATTTCCAGCATTCTTCATGATCATTTCCAGCATTCTACATAATGATTTCCAGGGTTCTAAATCATTTCCTGCATTCTACGTCATCATTTCCAGCATTCTACATCATCATTTCTAGCATTCTACATAATAATTTCCAGCATTCTAGATCATCATTTCCAGCATTCTTTATGATCATTTCCAGCATTCTACATCATCATTTCCAGCTTTCTACATAACCATTTCCAGTATTATACGTAATCATTTCCAGCATTCTACATCATCATTTTTAGTATTCTACATCATCATTTTTAGTATTCTACATCATATCCTGCATTCTACATCATCATTTCCAGCATACTACAACATCAATACCAGGATTCTACATCATTTCCAGGATTCTACGTCATAATTTCCAGAATTCTGCATCATCAATACCAGCATTCTACATGACCATTTCCAGTATTCTTCATAACCATTTCCAGTATTCCACATAAACATTTCCAGTATTCTGCATAATTATTTCCAGGATTCTACATCATCATATCCAGTATTCTACATCATCATTTCCAACATTCTACATCTTCATTTCCAGCATTCTACATTATGATTTCCAGCATTCTTCATGATCATTTCAAGCATTCTACATCATCATTTCCAGCTTTCTACATAACCATTTCCAGTATTCTACGTAATCATTTCCAGCATTCTACATCATCAATTCCAGCATTCTACATCATCATTTCCAGCATTCCACATCATCAATTCCAGCATTCTACATCATCATTTCCAGCATTCTACATCATCATTTCCAGCATTCTACATCATCATTTCCAGCATTCTACATCATCATTTCCTGCATCCTACATCATTATTTCCAGCATTCTACATTATCATTTCTAGGATTTTACATCAGTTCCAGGAATCTACGCCATTATTTCCAGGACTCTACATAATCATTTCCAGCATTCTACATCATCATTTCCAGCATTCTACATCATGATTTCCAGCATTCTACATCATCATTTCCAGCATTCTACATCATCATTTCCAGCATTCTACATCATCATTTCCAGCTTTCTACATAAACCATTTCCAGTATTCTACGTAATCATTTCCAGCATTCTACATCATCTATTCCAGCGTTCTACATCATCATTTCCAGCAATCTGCATCATCAATTCCAGCATTCTACATCATCATTTCCAGCATTCTACATCATCATTTCCAGCATTCTACATCATCATTTCCAGCATTCTACATCATCATTTCCAGCATTCTACATCATCATTTCCAGCATTCTACATCATTTCCAGCATTCTACATCATCATTTCCAGCATTCTACATCATCATTTCCAGCATTCTACATCATCATTTCCAGCATTCTTCATGATCATTTCCAGCATTCTACATAATGATTTCCAGGATTCTAAATCTTTTCCTGCATTCTACGTCATCATTTCCAGCATTCTACATCATCATTTCTAGCATTCTACATAATAATTTCCAGCATTCTACATCATCATTTCCAGCATTCTATATCATCATTTCCAGCATTCTTCATGATCATTTCCAGCATTCTACATCATCATTTCCAGCTTTCTACATTCCCATTTCCAGTATTCTACGGAATCATTTCCAACATTCTACATCATCAATTCCAGCATTCTACATCATCATTTTGCATCATCAATTTCAGCATACTACATCATCATTTCCTGCATTCTTCATGACCATTTCCAGCTTTCTACATCATCATTTCCAGTATACTACATAATGATTTCCAGGATTCTAAATCATTTCCTGCATTCTACGTAATCATTTCCAGCATTCTACATCATCATTTCTAGCATTCTACATAATAATTTCCAGGATTCTACATCATTTCCTGCATTCTACGTCATCATTTCCAGCATTCTACATCATTTTCAGCATTCTATATTATCATTTTGTGGCATTCTACATCATCATTTCCAGCATTCTACATCATCATTTTCAGCATTCTACATCATCATTTTTAGCATTCTACATCATCATGTTTAGTATTCTACATCATTTCCTGCATTCTACATCATCATTTCCAGCATTCTACAACATCTTTACCAGGATTAAACATCATTTCCAGGATTCTACGTCGTCATTTCCAGAATTCTGCATCATCAATTCCAGCATTCTACATGACCATTTCCAGTATTCTACGTAATCATTTCCAGCATTCTACATCATCTATTCCAGCATTCTACATCATCATTTCCAGCATTCCACATCATCAATTCCAGCATTCTACATCATCATTTCCAGCATTCTACATCATCATTTCCAGCATTCTACATCATCATTTCCTGCATCCTACATCATTATTTCCAGCATTCTACATTATCATTTCTAGGATTTTACATCAGTTCCAGGAATCTACGCCATTATTTCCAGGACTCTACATAATCATTTCCAGCATTCTACATCATCATTTCCAGCATTCTACATCATGATTTCCAGCATTCTACATCATCATTTCCAGCATTCTACATCATCATTTCCAGCATTCTACATCATCATTTCCAGCTTTCTACATAACCATTTCCAGTATTCTACGTAATCATTTCCAGCATTTTACATCATCTATTCCAGCGTTCTACATCATCATTTCCAGCAATCTGCATCATCAATTCCAGCATTCTACATCATCATTTCCAGCATTCTACATCATCATTTCCAGCATTCTACATCATCATTTCCAGCATTCTACATCATCATTTCCAGCATTCCACATCATCATTTCCAGCATTCTACATCATTTCCAGCATTCTACATCATCATTTCCAGCATTCTACATCATCATTTCCAGCATTCTACATCATCATTTCCAGCATTCTTCATGATCATTTCCATCATTCTACATAATGATTTCCAGGATTCTAAATCTTTTCCTGCATTCTACGTCATCATTTCCAGCATTCTACATCATCATTTCTAGAATTCTACATAATAATTTCCAGCATTCTACATCATCATTTCCAGCATTCTATATCATCATTTCCAGCATTCTTCATGATCATTTCCAGCATTCTACATCATCATTTCCAGCTTTCTACATTCCCATTTCCAGTATTCTACGGAATCATTTCCAGCATTCTACATCATCAATTCCAGCATTCTACATCATCATTTTGCATCATCAATTTCAGCATACTACATCATCATTTCCTGCATTCTTCATGACCATTTCCAGCTTTCTACATCATCATTTCCAGTATTCTACATAATGATTTCCAGGATTCTAAATCATTTCCTGCATTCTACGTAATCATTTCCAGCATTCTACATCATCATTTCTAGCATTCTACATAATAATTTCCAGGATTCTACATCATTTCCTGCATTCTACGTCATCATTTCCAGCATTCTACATCATTTTCAGCATTCTATATCATAATTTTTTGGCATTCTACATCATCATTTCCAGCATTCTACATCATCATTTTCAGCATTCTACATCATCATTTTTAGCATTCTACATCATCATTTTTAGTATTCTACATCATTTCCTGCATTCTACATCATCATTTCCAGCATTCTACAACATCATTACCAGGATTCAACATCATTTCCAGGATTCTACGTCATCATTTCCAGAATTCTGCATCATCAATTCCAGCATTCTACATAACCATTTCCAGTATTCCACATAAACATTTCCAGTATTCTGCATAATTATTTCCAGGATTCTACATCATCATATCCAGTATTCTACATCATCATTTCCAACATTCTACATCATCATTTCGAGCATTCTTCATCATCATTTCCAGCATTCTTCATGATCATTTCCTGCATTCTACATTATCATTTCCAGCTTTCTACATATCCATTTCCAGTATTCTACGTAATCATTTCCAGCATTCTACATCATCAATTCCAGCATTCTACATCATCATTTCCAGCATTCCACATCATCAATTCCAGCATTGTACATCATCATTTCCAGCATTCTACATCATCATTTCCAGCATTCTACATCATCATTTCCAGCATTCTACATCATCATTTCCTGCATTCTACATCATCATTTCCAGCATTCTACATCATCATTTCCATTGTTTCACATAATCATTTCCAGTATTCTACGTAATCATTTCCATTATTCTACATTATCATTTCTAGGATTTTACATCAGTTCCAGGAATCTACCTCATTATTTCCAGGACTCTACATCATCATTTTCAGCATTCTACATCATTATTTCCAGCATTCTGCATCATCAATTCCAGCATTCTACATCATCATTTCCAGCATTCTGCATCATCAATTCCAGCATTCTACATCATCAATTCCAGCATTCTACATCATCATTTCCAGCTTTCTACATAACAATTTCCAGTATTCTACGTAATCATTTCCAGTATTCTACATAATCATTTCTAGGATTCTACATCATTTCAAGGATTCTACCTCATTATTTCCAGGATTCTACAACATCATTTGCAGCATTCTACATAATAATTTCCAGTATTCTACGTTATCATTTCTAGGATTTTACATCAGTTCCAGGAATCTACCTCATTATTTCAAGCATTCTACATCATCATTTCAAGCATTCTACATCATCATTTCCAGCATTCTACATTATCATTTCCAGCATTCTACATCATCATTTCCAGCATTCTACATCATTTCCATTATTTCACATAATCATTTCCAGCATTCTACATCATCATTTCCAGCATTCTGCATCATCAAATTCAGCAATCTAAATCATCATTTCCAGCATTCTACATGATCATTTCCAGCATTCTACATCATCAATTCCAGCATTCTACATGATCATTTCAAGCATTCCACATCATTTCCAGCAATCTACATCATCATTTCCAGCATTCTACATCATCATTGCCAGCATTCTTCATGATCATTTCGAGCTTTCTACATCATCATTTCCAGTATTCTACATAATGATTTCCAGGATTCTACCCCATTTCCTTCATTCTACGTCATCATTTCCAGGATTCTACATCATCATTTCCAGCATTCTACATAATAATTCCCAGGATTCTGCATCATTTCCTGCATTCTACGTCATCATTTCCAGGATTCTACATCATTTTCAGCATTCTATATCATCATTTTTTGGCATTCTGCATCATCATTTTTAGGCATTCTACATCATTTCCAGGATTCAACATCATCATTTCCAGCATTCTGCATCATCAATTCCAGCATTCTACATGATCATTTCCAGCATTCTACATCATTTCCAGCAATCTACATCATCATTTACAGCATTCTACATCGTCATTTCCAGCATTTTACATCATCATTTCCAGCATTCTTCATGATCCTTTCCAGCTTTCTACATCATCATTTCCAGTATTCTACATAATGATTTCCAGGATTCTATATCATCATTTCCAGCATTCTACATCATCATTTCCAGCATTCTACATCATCATTTCCAGCATTCTGCATCATCATTTCCAGCATTCTACATGATCATTTCCAGTATTCTACATCATCATATCCAGTATTCTACATCATCATTTCCAACATTCTACATCATCATTTCCAGCATTCTATATCATCATTTTCAGCATTCTACATCATCATTTTCAGCATTCTACATCATCAGTTTTAGCATTCTACATCATTTCCAGGATTCTACATCATCATTTTCAGCATTCTACATCATCATTTCCAGCATTCTACATCATCATTTCCAGCATTCTGCATCATCAATTTCAGCATTCTGCATGATCATTTCCAGTATTCTACATCATCATTTCTAGTATTCTACATTATAATTTTCAGCTTTCTATATAATCATTTCCAGGATTCTACATCATTTCCAGCATTCTACCTCATCATTTCCATGATTCTACATCATCATTTCCAGTATTCTACCTCATCATTTCCAGCATTCTACATCATTTCCAGCATTCTATATCATCATTTTTAGGCATTCTACATCATCATTTCCTGCATTCTACATCATCATTTCCAGCATTCTACATCATCATTTCCAGGATTCTACATTATTTCCAGGATTCTACGTCATCAAGTCCAGAATACTGCATTATCAATACCAGCATTCTACATGACCATTTCCAGTATTCTTCAAAACCATTTCCAGTGTTCCACATAAACATTTCCAGTATTCTGCATAATCATTTCCAGGAATCTACATCATCATTTTCAGCATTCTACATCATCAGTTTTAGTATTCTACATCATTTCCTGCATTCTACTTCATCATTTCCAGTATTCTACATCATCATTTCCAGTATTCTACATTATCAATTCCAGCATTCTACATAATCATTTCCAGGATTCTACATCATTTCCAGGATTCTACCTCATCATTTCCAGGATTCTACATCATCATTTCCAGGATTCTACCTCATCATTTTCAGCATTCTACATCATTTCCAGCATTCTATATCATCATTTTTAGGCATTCTACATCATCATTTCCAGCAATCTACATCATCATTTTCAGCATTCTACATCATCATTTTTAGTATTCTACATCATTTCCTGCATTCTACATGAACATTTCCAGTATTCTGCATAATCATTTCCTGGATTCTACATCATTTCCAGGATTCAACATCATCATATCCAGTATTCTACATCATCATTTCCAACATTCTGCATCATCATTTCCATCATTCTACATCATCATTTTCGGCATTCTACATCATCATTTTTAGCATTCTACATCATTTCCTACATTCTACATCATCATTTCCAGCATTCTACATCATCAATTCCAGTATTCTACATGATCATTTCCAGTATTCTATATCATCATTTCCAGCATTCTACATCATCAATTCCAGTATTCTACATGATCATTTCCAGTATTCTACATCATCATTTCCAGCATTCTACATCATCATTTTCAGCATTCTACATAATCATTTCCAGGATACTACATCATTTCCAGGATTCTACCTCATCATTTCCAGGATTCTACATCATCATTTCCAGGATTCTACCTCATCATTTCCAGCATTCTACATCATCATTTCCAGCATTCTACATCATCATTTCCAGTATTTTACATCATCATTTTCAGCATAGCTAATGCCTCTAAATGCATATTCTTCATATTTTATTTCCCAACAGAAGAACTTTAGTTTAAGACCCTGCAGAGCAGATTGTATTGAGTGGGGTCCTTTGTGATGTACCCATTGCCAATAGCAATAATGTTTCCTACATTGATATTTGTTTTATCACTTTCAGGTTGGAAGATAAATGATACCATGATAAGCACACTACGACAGTGTTTACCTTTACTTGAGAAGTTACATACTATCCAGTAAGTTATATGAATGTAAAGTACATAGTTAAACTAGTTATATAGTCATATATTTTATGATGCGTTTCATGGTTGTGTTGTTAGGCACTTGCAGTTAGCCTGTGATTCAATTCTAATTTTTCCTTTAGCCATACATATTGTTATTATATCCTCACTAACAAATTTGTTGCGGGAATATAGAGTTTTGCCCGTACATTTGAGTGTTTTAACTTTGTAGGCTTGTGTGTTTGTAAGATTGTTACACTCACAAAATCTTTGACCTACACATGATAATAACTGTACAAATTTATGGAGACTAAATGCATATACTAAATTAGGTATAAATAAACCTCTAAATTTCAATTATTTCACATTGTATGGTCAAAATGAAAATATAGATATTAATAGGTCTGAAGTACAATTTGTCTTAGTGTGTATTTCTTGAATATAAAGATTCCATTCCAGATCACCAGTAATTGTGGCTCCTAGACATTTTATTTGATGGAGATTTTCTGACACATATGACATACTAATAGTAGTATATTGCCAGTTTTTGGGGATGATATTGCATGCTCAGTTTCCTGTTGACTAAAATTCAGACTATCTTTGTAGTTCTTAATGCTGGCACAAATTTAAGTCAAAACTTATGGAAAAGGACCATTTTTTTGTAGTTCCCTTTTACCCCAAAGCTCTTGGCTTACATGATGCTCATGTAATCAGATGATGTAGGTGGTGCTGCTAAATCTAGATGGAACTCATCCCATATTCCCAGTCATATGCCCATCAGGCTTGTTACCCAATATTTTATATCAAATCTAATTTACATAACAATTGAGTATGTTAATGAAATGCTGCATTTTCATTTTGATGTTTTTGAAAGACACCATCAAAAAATTAATGTTCAGTGTCCCTCCCCCCTCTCCTCCAGCTGGGGCTTCATTAAATTTTATAGGTCCCTCACCCTTATGAAGAATGTCTGCTTACTTGTATCAAGAAAATAATTTTTTTGTAGAAAACAAAGTACATGATTTATGCATATGTTGCATACTATTTCTATTCTTTATATTCCATAAATTACCTGTAATCAATGCTTATTTGAATTTCATGAATAATAATGAGCTGTTCCTTCCTCATGCTACAGGGCAATGCAAGACTGGTAGTGCCTATGTGATTGTTTGATAATTAAGTTAATCATAACTGAGTGATGGTGATTTTCAGCTATTCATTTATTAGACTTTCAATATTATTTTGGGGTCCAAGTTGACCAAATGGTCAAAATCACTTCCTTTTACAGATCACTGACATTTCACCTATATCCATGTGGATTAAAATCTCAGGCTTGGCCAATTCGGTTTGTGAGAAAGCTTGCTAGTAGCTTATAGTGGGTCAGTCGTTCTTTGTGGAATTCTGGAATCTTACCGTATGTACTCGCGTATAAGCCCGTTCGCGTATAAGCCGACCCACCCAAACTGAATCGGTAAAACTGTTATAAAGTGCATGACCCGCGTATTAGCCGACCAAAAATACTGGTCACTATCCATAGCTGATTATGTACTGAAAAATGGAGTTAAACCCATTATAACAACTTCATCTTTTCACTGTGTAATAATTTTCATGTCTGAATGACTGTTATATCTTTTAGTGCTCCTTTTGGACCCTATTTCATCTATATTTATGAATAATAAGTAACTCAGTCCTACCTAAAGTGGTTACTATGATTTAATTTTCACAGTTGAGTGACTTTTCTATTTTCAGCTATCAGTTTGTAATGCCTTTAATATCTTGAACCCTATTTCGTCTACACATTATGGAAATTGGTATAAGGAAAAGCCAGTAATTTTTTTCTTAATTTCATACTTGATTTGTTTGTTGTTTCACCCATTTGTTGGTTACGTCTTTTGTATCTGTAACTCTGTTGCATCTAGACTAATCAAACTTTGTTTTGATCAAGCATTGTGTGCATGCATCCTCCACCTGCTTATTTATTTGAATTCGAATTTAACACACTATTCCCCTGCGATAAATTCTATTATGCTGTTTATGGGAGCCTGAATACTAACCATTGCTATATTTCTGTTCATAGGAGCCTGAATACAATACTCTTGTCGTTATCAATCTGCTCAAGGAAGCGTGAAGTCAGTACTGTTTGTGAGAACCTGAATTCAGTACTTCCTCACTACAACTGTTACTATTCATTGTAACCTGAACACAGTACTCTCTCACTATAATACTATTCATGGGAACCTAAACACAGTACTCTCGATATAATACTGTTCATGTTCATGGGAACCTGAACACAGTACTCTCACTATAACACTGTTCATGGGAACCTGAACACATTACTCTCACACTATACCATTGTTCATGGGAGCCTTAAAAACAGTACTTCCTCACTATAGCATTGTTCATGGGAGCCTTAAAAACAGTACTCCTTCACTATAATACTGTTCATGGGAGCCTTAAAAACAGTACTCTCTCACTATAATACTGTTCATGGGAACCTGAACACAGTACTCTCTCACTACAACACTGTTCATGGGAACCTGAACACAGTACTCTCTCAATACAACACTGTTCATGGGAATCTGAACACAGAACTCTCTCACTACAACACTGTTCATGATAACCTGAACACAGTACTCTCTCACTACAACACTGTTCATGGGAACCTGAACACAGTACTCTCTCACTACAACACTGTTCATGGGAACATGAACATAGTACTCCCTCACTACAACACTGTTCAATGGAACCTGAACACAGTACTCCCTCACTACAACACTGTTCATGGGAACCTGAACACAGTACTCCCTCACTACAACACTCTTCATGGGAACCTGAACACAGTACTCCCTCACTACAACACTGTTCATGGGAACCTGAACACAGTACTCTCTCACTACAACACTGTTCATGGGAACCTGAACACAGTACTCTCTCACTACAACACTGTTCATGGGAACCTGAACACAGTACTCTCTCACTACAACACTGTTCATGGGAACCTGAACACAGAACTCTCTCCCTACAACACTGTTCATGGGAACCTGAATACAGTACTCTCTCACTACAACACTGTTCATGGGAACTTGAAAACAGTACTCTTTTACTACAACACTGTTCATGGGAACCTGAACACAGTACTCTCTCACTATAACACTGTTCATGGGAACTTGAACACAGTATTCTCTCACTATAACACTGTTCATGGGAACCTGAACACAGTACTCTCTCACTATAACACTGTTCATGGGAACCTGAACACAGTACTCTCTCACCATGACACTGTTCATGGGAACCTGAACACAGTACTCTCTCACTATAACACTGTTCATGGGAACCTGAACACAGTACTCTCTCACTATAACACTGTTCATGGGAACCTGAACACAGTACTCTCTCACTATAACACTGTTCATGGGAACCTGAACACAGTACTCTCTCACTATAACACTGTTCATGCGAACCGGAACACAGTACTCTCTCATTATAACACTGTTTATGGGAACCTGAAGACATTACTCTCTCACTATAACACTGTTCATGGGAGCCTTACACAGTACTCCCTCACTTTAATACTGTTCATTGGAACTTAAACACAGTACTCTTTCACTATAACACTGTTCATGGGAACCTGAACACAGTAATCTCTCACTATAACACTGTTCATGAGATCCTTACACAGTACTCCCTCACTATAATACTGTTCATGGGAACCTGAACACAGTACTCTCTCACTATAACACTGTTCATTGGAACCTGAACACAGTAATCTCTCACTATAACACTGTTCATGGGAGCCTTACACAGTACTCCCTCACTATAATACTGTTCATGAGAACCTGAACACAGTACTCTTTTCCTATAACACTGTTCATGGGAACCTGAACACAGTACTCTCTCAATATAACACTGTTCATGGGAACCTTACACAGTACTCCCTCACTATAATACTGTTCATGGGAACCTGAACACAGTACTCTCTCACTATAACACTGTTCATGGGAGCCTTACACAGTACTCCCTCACTATAATACTGTTCATGGGAACCTGAACACAGTACTCTCTCACTATAATACTGTTCATGGGAACCTGAACACAGTACTCTCTCACTATGACACTGTTCATGGGAACCTGAACACATTACTCTTTCCTATAACACTGTTCATGGGAACCTGAAGACATTACTCTCTCACTATAACACTGTTCATGGGAGCCTTACACAGTACTCCCTCACTTTAATACTGTTCATTGGAACCTGAACACAGTACTTTTTCACTATAACACTGTTCATGGGAACCTGAACACATTACTCTCTCACTTTTACACTGTTCATGTGAACATGAACACAGTACTTCCTCACTATAATACTGCTCAAAAGAGCCTGAACATATTACACCATTGTTATAATGATGTTTATAGGAGCCTGACTACAATGCTCTGTCATTATAACAGTGCTCAAGAAAGCCTAAATTCAATATAAAGCTATTCATAAGAGCTTTGATAAAGTGTTCCCTCACTATTACACTGTTCATTGGAGCTATAAAATGGACAGCCTTGTAAGTATTTTATGTCTATTACAATAATATTATAATGAAACGGTATAACTGACCATGCCTGCCTACTAAAAGTTACTATTTTAAACTGAGGTAAATTATAGTACTGTATTGGAGATGAGGATATGTGTTCCACGTCTAGGCTGTCAGAAGTTGATATATTTAGATCAGTTTTTGAATCCCCTGATATGACTCTGCATCAACAGAGTCCATCCATCCTTCTTTTCAGAGACAAAGCAGTTTCCACAACAGCTTTAGTTTATTATTGTCTTTTTTTCTCCACCTTCGTGTGTTTTATCTATGGGCTGAAATAGAAGCCTGTTGGTTTTGGTGCTGCTCAAGTCAAGACTACTGGAGCTGAAAATGTAATTTTTCTTTCTGCATCACTTATCTTGTTTCCTGTGCCTAATTTTTTATCACACTTCATTGGTTGATTACATTTGGGCAGAGGCATCACTCAAACGATTCCTAGTCCAACAGATGCAAGGCTACTGGAGTAAATATTGTTTCGGTTCTGCTGAAAAAGTCAATTTAATAGGATCATCATTAAATTTTATGAGTAATCTACACTTAGGCAGAGACACGTCCTTATTAATATTCAAGCCCATTGTGTCAAAGGTCAAGGTCACAAGGGTAACATTAATGCTTATGGTTATGTCATTATTGCTTAAGTTTGATGCACACCAATATTTATCAACTTCATAGTTGCATTACATTTATGGAAGGCCTGCCCCATATAGATTTTTCTGAACAGGACTGTAATTTTAGATGCAAATGCCTCCAAGGAAGAGATGTGGTATGAACTGATACAAGATGAAAGCCCGTAATCAATTTGGATATCTCAGCAAATATCGATAAAGTGATATTATATTTCAAGATCTGAAGTTAACCAGGGACAATTCTTTCATATTTCAAGATTTGAAGTTAACCAGGGTCAATTATATCTATTTCAAGATTTAAAGGTAAACAGGGACAATTCGAGTGTTAAATACACACAGAGATAAATCTGTATGAAAGGTTTTGTGTAAACAACAATCACCCCAAAAGTTATACAATTACTCCTTATACATGTATATGTTTTAACAAAATAGACCCTGATCTCCTATTGCATAATGTATAAGCAGATCAGGGTTGGTGTTTTTTGTTCTGATTGCTCCTAACAAACTGCATAGACCTAGATTTGTCTGCTCACTATTCAATGATAGATCTGGGTCAATGTACTATGTAGTTGAGTCTGATTCATACATGGGTGCTGATTGCCCAGTTTTACTAAGTTTATTCCTTTTATGACTAATGTGACCCAGAAAACAAATGCAGCTATAGTTGTATTCCTTTGACTGTGTGTAGTTAATAATTTTAGTGTCTTTACTCATGTTTTAAATACAGAATATCACATCAAGTCGATAAGACATCTTCTAATTTTAATTATCCATCAAAGGGATAGTAGTATCTAGACTGAGTTTTGACACATTATGCTGAATAAATCCATATAAGATTTTGGAAGAGTATGTTATGTTTGAATCCATTATGACTGTCTGTTTGTCCACTGTATGACTGTTTTCTGACCATTGTTTGACTGTCTGTCTTGTCCATTTGTCCACTGTTTGACTATCTGTCTTGTCCATTTGTCCATTGTTTGACTGTCTGTCCATTAACCTGTTCATTTTTGCTATATTGCAGCATGTACCTTCATCAAACTTTGCATGATAGTTTGCACTTTGGGTAAGAGAGAAGCAATTTAAATTTTAGCTATAAAAGAAGTCAAAGGTCAAGGTCACTGATTGGAAGAAGAAACCTGGTTTCCACACAGTAACATTGTTTCATATCACATGGCAGCATCACACTTTTTCTTTGAGTAAGGAATAAAACTGTTGCGTTTCTCAAAGGTCAAGATCACTTTAACTGAAGAAAGATAAATGGTTTCTCTGTGTGTGTGGTATTTTGATTTTTAATGTAGCTTTAACAGTTTTTCATTCATATGATTTCTGCACAATGACATGTTCTAAATTATAGACCAGGACCTAACACATGGATAGTTTGGACTTAGGGTAAGGACAAAATGTATTGTTTTGGAGGTCAAAGTCACTATCTTATTTTCATGGTTCTCATACCTATTAGAGTAAACACCAGGAACAAAATCAATAAACAAAGAAATTAAGGCCACTGATTTGAAAAGTATGTATTATGATTGGATACAACAATATTGCCTAATGTTTGAGCCAAAACTCACAAAAAATGAGATTAGTCAAAGAAAATATTCTTTGGAAGAGTTGTCTCCCTTGTGCTGCAAAGTGGATTTCTGTTACTGTTATTTTGTAGCTTATACAACACACTTTACCAAGGATAGTCAAAAGAATCAAGGGCTACAACTCCTGTCTGCAGGATGCAGTATTGTCTCAATTGTCAGCCCTGATTTCAAGGATCTTAACAATTATATTAGAAGCCATTGTAATTAACAATTTCATGACAATATATTTGTACATTGAGTGTAATCTTTAAATATTTTGGGCCCGTTAGATAGTAAATTCTTAGTATATGGTGTTCAACATTACAACAGAGAAAGACAGATTGCCTCATTTCTCCATAGCTTTGCATAGGTCCAAGAACTACAGTCTCAAATTGGCAAAGCTCATGAATTAACGCAATAAATTGACAAAACATTTATTTTATTAACTTAACAGACAGCGAATTTCAAATCAAAGGACTTTCTTGGTTTCATCCATCTTTATTATTATCTCAGTAGGCATTTTAATGGTAGAGATTTTCTGTTGTTATACTGTTTAAATAATTAAATATAAAGGTCAATGTCAATGCGATTGATATAGCATGACATTGATGTTTTATGGTTTTGTTTCCTTTTAATTCGCAAAAGAATTTGGCTAATATTAGGCCCAAATTTCCAAAAGCTTGATGACATATGTTAGTAGAGTTCACAATGTGCCTACTGTATTTTTGCATTCGTTTCAATTAGTACCCCAACAATGCACATCACAACATGGATCTGGTGTCACACAGTGTATCAACTTTAGTGAGAAAATAAAGAGTTTAAAGTCCCTTCTATTTAATTCAAAGGTTAAAAACAACAGTGTATTGAAAATGTTTTTCTTTGTTGTTGCCAGCTTTAATACAGCCAGTCAGTTAAATGCTTTTATTATTATTTGTGATAGCTAATCCGACATTATTTCAGAGTCATTATCATTCACCCTTATTTACATCCATATGAAATCAAACCAGAAAATATCACAATCCAGCTTAAAGAAGGCCGTGTGAGTTATTAATGTAGATAAACTATTTGAGTGATTTCTATTACAAGTTCTCATCAGAATTAAATCTTATTTTATCATGTTAAATTTCATTTTGATTTTTAAATTGAGTATACATTATTTCCTCTAGTCAATAACTGCATTCTTTCCTTGTTTAGAGTGAAACAAATACCTCTTTGAATTGTCTGCAATATTTTCACAGAAACTTCCATTTTCTTGAGAAAAATTATGTTGTCATTGACATTATTGCTGTTTACTGTAGTTTAAATCATTGTACAAGATTGGACTATTATGTACAGTAAAGACAAGATTGGACTATTATGTGCAGTAAATAAAAAATGTGAGTATTATGTATAGTAAATACAAGAATGGACTACTACGTACAATAAATACAAGATTGGAGTATTATGTACAATATATATATATATATATATATATATATATATATATATATATATATATATATATATATATATATATATATATATATATATATATATTGGACTATTATGTTTAGTAACAACAACATTGGACTATTATGTACAGTAAAGATAAGATTGCACTATTATGTACAGTAAATACAAGATTGGATTATTATGTACAGTAAATACAAGATTGGATTATTATGTATAGTAAATACAGATTGGACTATTATGTACAGTAAAGAAAAGATTTGACTTTAGTGTACAGCAAATACAAGATTGGACTATTGCGTATAGTAAAGACAAGATTGGATTAGTATGTACAGTAAATACAAGATTGGACTATCAAATATAGTAAAGACAGGAATGGACTTTTTGTACAGTAAATACAGGATTGGACTATTATGTACAGTAAAGACAAGACTGGGCTATTATGTACAGTAAAGACAAGATTGGACTTTTGGCTATTTTTATCAGCCTTGTTGTTGTAAAACTTTGATTTAAGATTCTGGATAGTGTTTTTATGTGAGTGTGGGTTTGAATTGCAGGCCCTAGACTTTTTGTTTTATGTGCACAGAGATTGTTTTATTTTAATTCTTTCTCTCTACAATGGATGAATGAAATGTAAGTTATTAGCTCTCATCATTTAACTAACATATTTGTAATTCGTTTTCATAATAATTTATGATTTCAATGTATGTACTAATAGTGTTTGAATTAATACATTTTTGGTCAACAATGCAAAATTGAGTTGGAACTACCAATCACTTAGTAGGTGTCAGCATCAGAGTCCATTTATGGAGCTTGATCTGAACATTATTGTTTAATTACTTGCAATAATTAACTTGTGGGCTTTGAAATGGATGTTCCAACGACAGCAAAAATTATGGCAAAGATCACATTTCTTTAAAAGAAAACACCCACAAATCTGTCAATTAGCTATATAATTACTACGTATTGTTCATGTCAAATACCATACCTGATGTTCTCACGTCATTTTGTATTTTATATTGTATTATATTAATTTCAACATACAATGTAATTATGTTTAGGTTATTAATGCAGAGGGTAAAAATTGAACAAGGTGTGGATGAGGTATATACACTGACCAAGCTCACTGTGTTGATGAGAAGGAGACCGACCCTAACCCACCTGCACCCACATCATTCCCAATACCATACCGAGAGACATTTGATTGTAATCCATCTTTATCGTCTCCCCTCCCATTATAGATACCGAGACTACTGTAGGGGATGTCACTAAGACGTGGAAATCCAAGTTGAGAGTTTTATGGTTTTGTCGTATTTGAAGATCTGCAAAGCAGAAGACCAGTAATGTAACCCCCTCGACTGTGATTTCCATGTCTTGGTGCCAATCTGTATTACACTGGTACTGTTGCTCAATTTTTATGTGTAATTGTATGTTATAAACTATTCATGTAAATTCTTTAATCTTTATATTGATTGCTCCTAATTTTAATCTTTTCATGAAATTGATATGATCAGGCTTTCATGCTGACGGTTGTCAATTACATACTTAACAGGTGTCAAAAACCTCTTAGCATATGTTTCTCATGAGGAAACTGAGATAAGAGTTCGGAAGTAACCAACTGAGACAAGGAAACTATATTGGTGAGAAATACGTAACAGTGGTAGCTACATAATTAAATTCTTTTTCAAGGTTTCGTGTTACATGTTTCGACAATCATACAAAATTTATTGTGATAAAACTGTGCAAGTGTTTTCCTGATGTGTTATTGAACCCGATATTTTTACATACATACCGTTTAATGGTATAGTGAAATTAAGAACACACAACAGAAACAAAAAGTTGCATGAGTGCCCTTTTCTGTCAGGTAAATGTATGCAAAGCTCGGTGTGAAAAAATGCAATCGTTGGAATAATATACTCTCCCCCCTCCTATTTATGGTAGCCTCAGTTTTGAAAAATTGGTGCTTCAGTAACTAAGTACTAACCTTATGTATCTTGCACTTCTTTTTAAAAAATATATTTTACAGATCGGCACAAAGCCATTAAACGTTTAGCTAGCATTTGCTGTTTCTGTGATATAATTTAGGAATTATGACTGGAATATTTTATATTTAAATCATAGAATACATGAAATATGCCGAGCTCTATTATTTCGCGAATGGGTTCTTATGAAGTTGTAACTGCAATCCAAACCTCCCATGGAACAATGCTGAAACATGTACTGAAGCCTCCAGTTTTATGGTGCAATGCAGAAATTGTGCATGCTTTCATCAATATCATTGGTAATTCAAACTGGTAGGGCATTGCATACTTTTTATTTTATTTTTATCAACTAATGTTTATGTGTTTGTTTATTTTTGTCAGGTGCAATGTCATTTTTCAGCAGATATGCTATAAATGGCAGCCAACATGCAGGAAGAACCAGTGACGTGTGTGAAACTACTGGCAAGCTTTCTCGCATATCTAAATTTATCAGACAGAGACTTGAACTTATATGGACAGAGGTGAGATGGTTGGATGATTTATTAGGCAAGCATCTTAGGTCACTTGAACAGTAGAGGCCCCTTGATATTAATGAGTTCTTTCTTCAATCTATGGATCTAAGTACCATCTATACTTACTTATCAGTCACGCCAAACTAAAGAAAAAATACCATATGATCGTTCATAACATGATGCACCAGCTGTTAAAGTCTGTGTTATTTGTTCCACTGACTACTTCCAATGAGCTTTATAGATCCAGATATGCTGTTGTATGATGCAGTGGCGGATATGGTTCTGTGTAGTTTGTGCTTGGACTGGACCTACAAAAGAGCAACTACGGTAATTGATGACAGTGTCATTTATAACAACACAATGCAAAGATATATGATGAAATCTTCCTTGATAGGCAAGAGGTACATGACATTATACACCTATAGAAAATTTTAATTTATGTTTGTTACTGTAATGATTGCTTAGGTGAAGAAAGTTAGTGCAAAAACTCATGTAAATTGGTTTCTCTTATCTTAGTTAGTCATGGTTCCGATGTGATAACACTGTCTAGACCTTGGTGTATGGAGCAGATATTTCTGTTGCTTTGGGTCTGTGAATTTGATTGAATGTGGTGGCAGGTCACTGCATCCAGTCAAAATTAAGTTGCTCCAATTTGAACACTATTCCAACATTTATTTAATTGGTATTTAGTTTTTTTTATTAAAGTACTGCATCCACTCAGTGTAAATGACATTTTTATTGATTGAAATTTTGTTACATATCATAATTGGATTGTACTAGGAATGTCGTATGGAAAGAAAATGTAAAATATTCTATTAATTATTTTAAAATTTGATATTTCATGATGTTGATTAAATGTTCCAGGTCCTTGTTACCGTTCTTGACGATGAAAAGAGTGATATATCAAAGTTTCCGTTACCAGTTGTGATCTCGATTTTCTTAAAGTTCAACATATAGGGATCAATTCTTTTGGTATTTTCTAATTTTAACTTGGGATTTATGCTAAGCCCGTGCTATAAGCAGGTACTTAAGTTATCATGGCGCGAGTTTTTGAAGGAGTGTTGTAGTTTACTTAATCAGAAGCAACCCATATTAAGAATTCTATTGTGGTGATGTCAAAATTGAACAGGCAAAGAGAAAACGAGTGTGATTTGGGTGTGTGTGATTTGGATGTTTAGCGTAGCTTTAACAATTTGTTAAGTCATATCGCTACACTATCTGCAGTGTAATGGTTTATAGCAATGTCTAGCTCAGGGGTATCACGCTGCAGACATCTAGCATAATGTCCCACCCAGTAACATTATCCTGACACCAGACCAACCAGTCCTAATATTAACCTCTTAAATCTTAGCACCAAGCAAAGCAGCTGTCAATACAATTTTTGTAAGTCTTTAGTATAACTTGGCCTGGGATTCAACCCATCATCTCCTGCATCAGAGTTGGATGGATGCTCTAACCATTAGACCTCTGTAGTAGCGAGTAAATGAAAAAGAAAGAAAATTAAGAAAATTGTTGTTTATTCTAAAGAATGCTTCACATTATAAAATAAACGATGTGGGGCATGAAATTAGGACTTACGCCCCTCCTCCCCAGATGATGGTAATAAAATGTTACTGATTCAGCATAAATTTAAATAATGAAATCAGTTAAGCTTCTAATTCAATTTTTATTACTGATTAACACTGACTCAAACAATAACAACTATGCTTCACAAACTTGGCATCTCTTGGATTATAAATCTTGATGTCTGGTTAGTGAAGGAGCGCCATCATTAGTGTGATTTCAGAGACAATTTGTGAAAGTTCCTTAACTCATCTATAAATTATAATGACGTACACTGTGCACTTTTGTACTTGATAGAATACTCATTGCAGAAAGCACGCAATATCACATCCTTCCCAGGGTTATATTTCAACCATTTGTTTGTATTTTCTCTGTAATTTAAGTACTTTCTTAATCTTTTTTTTTTCTAGGTCATATTTATGATGGCGCTCTTTCTGGTCATCATCTGATATCTTACATTTCAGTGGCTGCTGAGCAGTGTACAAAAAAACTTGCCCATCATTTTTGGAACTTAACCTTTAATTGGCACCATATCTCCAATACTGTGCTGCGGTGCCCTAAAATGCAACTACATAGATACACACCCATACATACATACATACATACATACATACATACATACATACATACATACATACATACAATACAATACAATACAATACAATACAATACAATACAATACAATACAATACATAGCACAGCACAGCACAGCACAGCACTGCACTGCACTGCACTGCACTGCACTGCATGCATGCATGCATGCATACATACATACATACATACATACATACATACATACATACATACATACATACATACATACATACATACATACATACATACATACATACAATCTGGCACGGGGCCCCGAGTAGCCGAGTGGTCTAAAGTGCTTTGCGTGACGGATCACTGCCATCTCACCTCTGCGTCGGTTCGAGTATCAGATTCGGCCAATGTGGGTATGTGAGAAAGCTTGCCAGTAGCCTCTCGTGGGTCGGTGGTTCTTTTCGGTGTTTTTTCCCGGGTTCTTCCTCCACCATTAATACTGGCCGCCATGTATAGCCTATTATGCGCTGACAAATAGCGTTAAACTTACTACAACATATATTCTGCATAATGCATTGAAAATTTGTAAATATGAATATGAAAAACATTCAAAAAAACAGGTTATGTTAACCGCGATTCTGACCTTGACTCAGAGTTAATGGCGACCACGTAAACAGGTTTTTTTTCTTTTTAAATGATTGGACGTTGTCAAGGTCATGATAAGACTAGTGAAGTAAGAAGTAATCTTTTTATTCTTAAGATTAAATGATTGGTTCTCGTCATGATCATGTTAGGACAACGTGACTCCTTACCCACACAACTCCTTTCTTGGTTTCGCAATTTGCGGACAAGATATATGATCAGTTTTTAGTGAAATATAGTTAGTTTGGGGCTTTTACGTATGACTTTAAGTCATTTTGTTTTCGTTGTAGTAAGATTTTGAATCCATGTTAAGTTTTTATGAATTCAATTACATTTTAAATGATTAATTAGCATATCTCGAAATAGTTGTTGTGCACATACATAATTATTGAACAAAGACGATTTATCAAACTTTTATTCGAATTTACAACACCGGAGTGTTAAATATTGTGTTTCTACAAGGAACTGTAGATAAGTAAACCAAAAAGGCTTCATTATACGCCATCGTCTTCCACCTTGGATTTTCCAACTGGACTGGAACTTGAATCTATTAGAACATTTCATTACTAGGACTTTTGAAATTTAATTCGTGGATTATTCTTTGATTATGTTTGGATTTGATTCTTAAAACTGCAAATTCTTTTTCCATTTTTGAAATCTTTCTATTTATTTGTTCAATCTTACAAAGCCTGTTGTTTTCACTATTTTTGAGTTACTGTGTATTAGAGTAAACACGTAACACTATCTACATGCATGTATTTATTCTTACGCACACATAAATACATACATTGATACATACATACATGCACGCACGCACGCACGCGCCTGCATACATACATACATACATACATACATACATACATACATACATACATACAATCTGGCACGGGGCCCCGAGTAGCCGAGTGGTCTAAAGTGCTTTGCGTGACGGATCACTGCCATCTCACCTCTGCGTCGGTTCGAGTATCAGATTCGGCCAATGTGGGTATGTGAGAAAGCTTGCCAGTAGCCTCTCGTGGGTCGGTGGTTCTTTTCGGTGTTTTTTCCCGGGTTCTTCCTCCACCATTAATACTGGCCGCCATGTATAGCCTATTATGCGCTGACAAATAGCGTTAAACTTACTACAACATATATTCTGCATAATGCATTGAAAATTTGTAAATATGAATATGAAAAACATTCAAAAAAAATCTGGTTTATTCATGCAAGCTTTGTTTTTGATTGGCCTATACTAGCCTGATACCCTAGATCATTTTTTATCATCCTTATTTTTAAAAAATGAGATGTTGGAGCCAGTACACCAGGCGAGTTAATTTGCACAAAGTCTGGTTTGATAATTATTAGCCTAATTTACTTGGTGCATGGAATAACTCCTGTTCATTTCCACTACAAGGATGTATCTCATCTCATCAAGTGCAAGATGTTGATATAGGTATTCATCCAACACAATAAACAGATCATTTATCAATGAAAGGGAATGGCATCTCATGTTTTATTTGATATATCCTGTACAAGACAACTTGTTAAATGTCATAATAGCAACCAGCAGAAATTTTCACTTATCTGGACCAATCGATAATTGTGGTAGTTTTAGTGATCCATGGACAAAATCACTGAGCATCAGTCCAGTCAGTATGAATTTCAAGCCCTGCTCTTAATCTGAACAACTTGTTAATTAAAAAAATATTCATGGTGTAAGTTATAATAGACATGCATGATGATGATGTTGAAGAAAAAATGATATAACACTAGTCGTCGTTATGATATAATTGTAATTAATATTATTTTGTAATATAGATAGTTAGGGAAAATTCAAGGCAAATTTTCAAGAGAAATACACACGCACACATAATTGGTCCATGCGTATTAACAGGTTCAATTATCATACAAGCGGTTGACCAGGATGAGCATTTCATACTCAGATACTAGATTTGGAATTGTGGATATTCAGGTAAATACTTTTTTATATTAATGCTGAGGAAATAAAGAATATTTGACCATTCATATGAAAAGCATCTCTTTTAACATGACGTTTTTCTCTTCATTATCAGCTCGAACACAGCCTATATCAGGTGCTAATGCTACTGCAGGTTGGATTAAATTGGCACTGCTTGCAAAGTTAAAAGTGTCCTTATAATAAAAGTATGCATTAGTTTTTATTCTGTTTGTAACTGGATGTCATAATTAAGCAAGTAACTTAGGTTAAACTGAGATTTGAAATAGATTTTGTGTATCCACTTTATATAATTAAAACATTTTTAATCTTTGATTTAGCCATAAAAGTAAGAAAACAATCAATCAAGATAAACTTGCCTGTTTCTGTCATCTTCCAATGCAATAAATAGAAATAAAATAAAAACTGAGGCAAAAATTCAAACGGGTATATGAAATACAGTAAACTTGTTCAAATTGGAGAAATTTATGTTCATTTTTTGTTTATAAATAAATTCATAAATCTTTAAAGGAGGTCCTTTTGTTTTCACCATTTGCTAATTATTCACCGGTTTTTTTAATTGGATCATGAGAACCTATGAGTTTAAATATTTAAAACCCCACCAAATAAGGAAAACGTTTAGATAGATATTAAGAAACCAATTTATTGCAATCTTAAGCTCTAAAAATCATAGCATTGTCAACTTTTGTATGCAAGTAGGTGCAGGATGCAGTTTGTGTTATTTTCTTCCCAGAACAATTAATAAAACCATGCAAAATCAATAAAAGCAATATCCCATTTCATAAACGTCATTAGTACCATGCAACCCTATAGAGGATGAAAGTATTTTCCTAATAAAAATTTAAACTTGAGGATTTGACAGTGATATGCACATATCAGAAGGCTGTCTGAATGGGAGGTAACTGTTCGGGGGAAGTTGGATACTATTGCTTCTGTTTGCTGTGTAGTGTTGATTATTTTGTGATCTTAAAGTCTTTAAACGTTTTCCTTATTTTATGTTCCCATTCTATTAGGGCAGTTGGAATACTCAATGAAGAGAACTGTTTTGAGTAACGCTGCCAGAGAAGACCTGACAAGTTGGATTTGCTGCCCTGGGGACTGGACCGTTTGGGATCACAGATTTTGACAAATTAAAGATGTATAATACTGGATGTAAAAGAGGGATACAATCATTTTGATTAAGAGATTTAATAGTCAAGAACATCAATGGATGATTGGAAGGACATTATTTTAAGAATATTATTTATTCATTACAAGGGTTTAATACATGAATAGTATTATTGTCTAGTAAATGACAAACATAAAATCTATACATTTCTCAGTATAGTAAATTATCTATTGTTTTGGCATACAGTTTGTTGTCATAGCAGTTAGTATACACAGCATAAAAATGCAATTTACCGGTATGTTCGAATTAGACTTGACCTAATTGTTTGAAACCTTTATGAAAGAATTCAAACTAGAAAGTCAAAATATAGTTAGCTTTAGGGCGAAATGTGGGCAAGGATTTTATTTTTGTTTGGATCTATAACACAGTGATACATTGCTTAAGTTTTCCTAAAAGATTACTAGTCTATTGATTATCAGGCACGCCTGTTGGGGAATCAATATTGGTTACTTTCCGTGAATCGACACCACCAGATACCCTATCCAGAAAATCTCGGTATAGTATTTCAGGCTTATCTCTATTGTTTCAGATTTGTTTTCCTTATGAAGAAAATCCTTTTTTTCCCCTGTAGTATCTTATATGGATAAAATATGTTTGTGTAAACGTAACTAAAAAAACTTAATTTCTCATTATAAATCAATGTTTTATATTTTGTCTTTCTTTAAGACTTCATGGTTTTGAAACTGAAATTAGTTTTGTCTTACCGGATAAAACCTCAGATTCTTACACTGTATTTACTTTTATGTATACCAATAAGCAAATTAATAAAATGTTGGTTAAGTTATTCTTTCTTTTTCTGTTATATGCATCTTAAAGTAGACACATCTGTGTGTTTTGTGCTTAATATTTATTTTCTAATAACTAATGAAATTTGTATTACCATAAATTCAGTTGCATCATCGTCGTCCTTAGTCAGTATATTGATTGTAATGAATGTATTTACTATTACTGTAGGATTGGAAACTTGTCTTTGGTAATTCGAGATTAAGCTTAGATTGGATTAGAATTAATGCAAAAGATTTAAACTGGCTTTTCCTGTGGTGCGACCTGTATGGGGGCAACGTACTAGTGACCTTTAATTTACAACAGATGTATGATGCTGGAGTATGCAGCATGTCTGTTAAAATAATAGATTTTTTCCTAATGATATCTTGTACTAAATTGTGAAATTTACTTATTTTTTAAAAAAAATGCAGAACATTAGTACATAAAGATATTTAATAAGCAATTGCAGTAATGAAGATTTTAATATGTTATCAACATTACATTTTCTATTACAGTAATTCTTAGTGGACTAAGTAATGCTTGAATACACGATTTTTTCATCAGGTTTTGGTTTTTTAGAAAGAGATGGGTTGCTTTTCTTACAATGGCCTTTTCTTTATGTTTTTGAATTGTAAGTTTATTTTCGGGACTGAGAAATCGGGTTTTTCTAACTTGCTCTAAATCTGCAACTGTACTAAAACAGACGATGCTTCAGCTTTGACTTTGTTCATTTCATATTTATATTCTTATATGGGGACCTAGTGTGGCGAGTGGACTAAAGCGCTCTCCGTTTCTGATTAACGCCATAGGTACATTTTGAATTGTGCCCTCTATTACCCAATATTCATATTTGCATTTAACTTTGGATTTAATCAATACTTTTTTCAAGTAGAAAACTATCCAAGTTATTTTGGTCATATGACTCTAAAAGGGAATAGTGAAAGCTACATGGTAACAAAGTTTAGCCGATTAACCAGATTGCATTATTGTTACTGCAAGGTAGTAAAAATGCTTAATCAACTACCCATAACTGTTTTTTTTATTTTCTTTATTTTTTACTTTTTTGCAGCATGATGCCCTAGTGCTGGACATCACTATAAACTGCCTTATTGCAGACATCGTAGCAATAGGACTGAACAAGTGTTAAAGCTACGTTAAAAATCCTAAACACACACACACACACACACACACACACACACACACGATCGGACATGATAGGACATAAACATTCGGTATTAATAAGACATCATACTGGTGATAACAGATTCAATGCTCTTTTGATTTCATAACTGTTTTCCCGTTTAAAAAAAGATAAACGAACAAACTTACCGTGACACAATTCTTTGTTAAATTTAGAAATATTAGCAGTCTTTGTGGCATCTTTATTTGTTCAAAGTCAAATCCCTCAAATGTATGACAGATATATCAGTTTTTTCCCCCACGCATATCTTTTTATTTATGGCGCATTACACAGTACGCTCAAGACCCTCCAAGTGACTCTAATAAGGAATTATCACTCACTTGTAAGTATTTCTGACACATGTCATATTCATATCCCACACCGCTTCATCAAAAGTACCGTACTGTAAAGTCAAGAACTGTATCAGCAGTAAATTTAATGACTCAAGAACAAAATAAACGTCATTGTTCAATATCTGTACTAAATTATTTTGACTTGTACAAGAAGTTCTGGATAAGGCAGACTTAAAGATGTTATTTCACAAATTAAACAACACTAGACCAGTCAGACGGTAAGGGCAATTAGAAAAACGACACAAACGGTGGTGTGAACATGAACATTTAAGTTTATATTTTCCTACATATAATAAATAATAACTGATATGTGCTACACACATTTTTTTGTACTGACACTGATTAGCACTGTGGAAAAATTAAAATGTTTTAGACGGGTGCTGTATTATTAGAAATTATCGTAACTGATCAAGCCGGAACGATCTCATAACTTTATTTCACACAGATATCACAGTGATACGTGGTAATTAAGAAAATGATAGCTCATAAGACCAAATGAAACACAGGATAATTTGTGTTGGGCAATAACAGAACTCCATAGATTACTCAAAAATTGAAATTTGTTGAGGGCTCGATAAGGATCACATTGAGGATTTTGTAAAGATGACTGATAAACGTGCTGATAAAATTGTCAAGCGATAAACGTGCTAATAACATTATCATACGATCGTATTCAAATAATCATTTGATATATGAACTCCAGACGTAAGAATCTCAAGACTGTACAAACAATTCACTGTTTTGAAATTGTATTCACTTGTTAAATCTGTTGAAAACCAATGATTTAAGGTTAAGTGCTATAATAAGTGTCATACTATTATATACAATATTGCGTTTTAATCATTATGGTCGCAAATGCTTTGAATTTATTGATATGGAGAGATTATAGTGCTTTGAATCTCAATGGATATTCATTGAACAGTGATCCTGTGAAAATTTATCAAACTGAAATGATCATGCTACAATTGATGCCATTGAATCGATAATGCTACTAATGATGTTATTAAAACGATAATGCTACAATTTTTAGCATTTAATCGATAATGCTACAATTGAGGGCATCAAAACGATAATGCATCAATTGATAGCATTTAATCGATAACGCCACTATTGATGTGATTGAATCGATAATGATACTATTTGAGGTTATTGAATCGATAATGCTTATAATGATGTCATTGAATCGATAATGCTACTAATGAGGTTATTAAAACGAATATTGTATTAATTATTTCTTAAATATATGACAGTATCACCAGAAAAATGGCCGCCTTGTGCAAATATAATACTGGGGAAACCATTAATGTAGAACACGAATACTCGGATCATGCAATGATCCTTGCATAACCCAATGAAGATCACGAATATATATGATCAATGGTTGATTCTTGTGAAGCCCAGTGAGGATCAAGACTATAAGGTCCGTGACTCGTCCTTGTGTTACCCAATGCATTATTTTATTTTCATGTAAAAGTCTTGGAAAATGTAATGGTGTTATATCATAGGAACTTTACAAAAGTGCAAGTAAGAAAATTGGTACGTAAGTTGATAACGATGACCTTTCGCCATCTGTGAACAAACATATCTCTACTCAGTGAAGCTTTGTGGAGATCTGACTTTGTTTAGATTGAGATATTGCATGAACTCTGTAGCATAAGAGCATGTTCCTTGTATTTTCATTAGTTATTACGCACAAACACACGCATGGCAAGTAAGGAAATCTAGACAGTTATGTTTTTTATTTTTAGACGTTTTTTGTGTGGTTGAGTGTGTATGTGTGTGATTTGGATTCTTAACATAGTTTTAACAATTTATCAATCATATCGCTACGATGTCTGCAATGTGGCAGTTTATAGTATTAGATTTTTGTTCAAGCCATTGAAATAGTGATGTAGTACATCTCATTGTCTTGACTTACACATTACATTATTACGAATAAAAACTAGACTATTATTCATGAGTAATAATGCTGTCTTTAACAAAAAAAAATTGAGTTCTGTAGCAACTCTGCTATTCTGAACGCTAATGTATTTTATAACTCAAGTAACTGCAAAAAAATTGACACGTTTTCATTGATATATAGGTTTCTTGGCAACAGTGGCTGTACCAATTAACCTCTTCAATTTGTATTAGCCTGCAAAACAACACTTCAGAAAAACAATTAAGTAGATCATGCGTGGTCTTGGTATATTGGCGTAAACACATATATAACTGCCAACATTTTTGAATGATGGCTGGAATGTAGGTCACATTGACTAAGATATTCTGTCCCAAGAGCTTCATATGATATCACTCACATTGCAATAGTGTGGAAAGATGGGCAATTCAGAGCCTGGAATCCAATAGTAATCAATCTTTTGATTTTGCAAAGTAAGTTTATTGCAAAATCCCAGTTTTGGTGTGGGTGACGTTTTCTTAATTAACTCAGCTCCTGTTATGGTAAGGGCAGATACATCAGGTGGATGGATGCAGGTCGCATGCATGTACTGTGATATTTGTTCTATCTTCTACTACATGAGTGTGGTACAGTAATTAGTAGAAATCAGTTACATAGATTGAGAAAAATCAAGGTATGTATTCTTATTACGGTTGCATTCTTACACGAATATCACACAAACATGGGTTTATTTACATGAATGTGTATTGTCCAAATTTATTCTGTCATTTACAACTCCATGGAGGGTCATTGGATAATTGATGTATCTACCATGATGTAGTAATGGTCAAATGTCACAAATTGGTACGAATACTGTGTGGGAAATACATAACCAAGAAGGGACAAGTCGGTGTTGATGCTCGTTGTTTTCAAGTGCGCACATATCAACTAACTAAGACGGCATATCTCATTTTATAATTGCCAAACAATGATGACTATCTATCTATCTATCTATCTATCTATCTATCTATCTATCTATCTATCTATCCATCCATCCATCCATCCATCCATCCATCCATCCATCTATCTATCTATCTATCCATCCATCCATCCATCCATTATATAATTGCCAAACAATAATCTATCTATCTATCTATCTATCTATCTATCTATCTATCTATCTATCTATCTATCTATCTATCTATCTATCTATCTATCTATCTATCCACCCATCTAAGTATCTATCTATCCATCCGTCCAATCCATCCATCCATCCATCCATCCATCCATCCATCCATCTATCTATCTATCTATCTATCTATCTATCTATCTATCTATCTATCTATCTATCTATCTATCTATCTATCTATCTATCTATCTATATTTTGTTTTGCATATCCTGGTACAAGATTTTGTCAATTTGTAATTTATTTATAGGAGTGGCCGATGGTCTAAAGCGCTGTCCGTTATGGATCACTGCCGTCTCACCTCTGTCTGCTTGGGTTCGAGTCTAAGATTAGGCTAATGTAGTTATGTGAGAAAGTTTGCCAGTAGCTTATCGTGGGTCGGTGGTTGTTTCCGGGGATTTGCCCGGGTTCTTCCTCCACCAGTTATACTGGACGCCATGTATAGCCTATCGTGTGCTGAAAAATGGTCTTAAACCCTAAAAAACAAACAAACATAATTTATTTACATTGCTGTAAATAATAGTTATTATCTGTAGCTGGATTTCTTACGTATATAGGATCTATTTTATAATATAAAAGAACGTACATTTGAATGGGATCTATAAATAAATGATTACGTAAGTGTTACTAATAATAAAATGTTATAATATTCGACCTTTTTTCTATTGGACAAATCGAACAGGTGGTGTTACCTTACTGTTGCAAGTATAATTATATATTCTTATTAATGTGCTATTGGTGAATAAAATTTTGCTATGTATGTAGTATTAGTACATCAAATTGCTTTATACCAACACTTTAAAAGTCATGTTAATTTTAATGTAATAATTTATATGTATATATCCGAAAAGGAAATGCTAAATTTTGGACATGTGTATATATAACTAAAATCAAATATTTCAATATCGTAGAAGGTGTAACAAGTATTAATTTTATTTGTATGAATGTTTTTTTTCTGGTGCAATTAAAGAGAAACGACAAGTGACTGCCACACAATTATTTGTTAAGTTTATGAATCATAGCATCCTTTATATTATCTTTTGGATGTGATCTACAGGAAATGTTTCTTCAAGGCCGAGTGATTCGTCTGTAGGACAGATATATCCGTTATTTTTAAGCATCCATGTTTATTTATGGCGCATTACATTTTATGCCTTAGACCCTCCAGTATACTGTAATAAAAAATGATCACTCACTCGTGTAATTTATGACATGTGTCACATTGGTATCTCCAATTGTTTCATTAAACGTGTTGTAAAGTCAAGACTTGTGTTAGTAGTAAAGGTATTTAATATTATGAATCAATTATTAAATGTTTGACTTGACGCTATTAGATGGAACTATAATAGTGGCTTCCAGACATTTTTATCTTGAATAAATATAACTTTAATAACTCAACAACAAAAACGTTTAATTAAACAAAATCAACAGTGCTAAATATCTTGAAAATAACTAGACTAGTCAGATTCGTATCAACAAATTAAAGAACTTCTAGATCACTTAGACTTGAAAATGCTATTTCGCAAATTATACATCCCCAGAGAAGTCAGACTTTAATTAAAAATAGCGAACTGACACAACAGTTTTTGTAAACACGAACTATCTTTTACCACATCGTAAAGAACGATTTGTATGAGCTCTTCATATTTTTCACAGGCACCAAGTAGCACTATGCTAAATTTAAATATATCTAAACTGGCACTATTATATTTTACTACCTTAATATGAAAGCACCAGTTTTAGTATCAAGAGTAAATGAGATATTATTTACAAATTCGGACCACAATTATATATAAATTAAATGTTTAAAAAAGAAATGTGCATGCAGTTTAAATGTCTTTACCACTATGAAATACAACGGCTTTGTTTTAAATATTTTGTCTTCTCTATTTATTTATTTCTTTTATTGTTCTCCATGGATGTTAATCTTATATGTCTGAATGAAATTCGCACCATTTAGAAGAATCTGAGATTATTTGATCGTTTGTAGTATTATTGGCGATATAAATAAATTTGGTTGGAATGTCCGTAATGCTTGTGATTAGTCAAATTACAAAAATGCTGAGTTTTACTATCTGTATCTGTATTCATTGAGAAATTAAAATAAAATAAAATTAAAATACTGTTGTAATCATTTTTTTAAATTTTTGTATCTGCGCACTCGACCAGTTTTATTTGTACAAGATGTATACTTTTCCATTGCTGATTGGCTCGGTATATAATGACGTAACACATAAACATCTACCAGATATAATCAATTATGGAAATGGCGTCCCTAAATAGCTCGGTTTAACTCTTCATCAATTGTATCGGTAGAATTCATGCATGTTACAGACAAGGCAAGAAAATTACATTTCACAGTAATAAAGTTTTCGTGTTCTGACCTTTCTTTTGAGCAGCAAAGCTAGTAATTGTTAGTAGTTCTTGCTAATGGCGAAATAGAAATATCAAGCATGATTTATTAATAGGGCATGACCATCTGCCTCTGAAATAAACAGAAAACTTATTATGGATATCTTTATTATCATTGCTATACAGGATAAATACTTGTTGTGGACGACTTTCATGAAGACTAACACTTCGATATTTTTCATGCAGAGGATAAAACATGCAGCAGTTTTAATTTAAAACTTTGTGTAAATTGAAATTAGTATTTTCAATATATTTTTTTAAAGGCATTTATATCTTCTTTGTTTCTCTGTATCTCTGTATCTCTCTGTCTCTATCTCTCTTTAGGATCACATCAACATTTTGTATATCTGTTCAACTCAAGCAATTAAGTCTCGTTTTGTAAAAGTTAGCATATAATTATGAATTCATAATTCTAAACAGGTACATTTGACTTTAAAGTGGAAAGAATGATTTATTTTATTTCACCTCCATTTTATGCTCAGCTTCTTCAAATAGTGGTAGAGAGCAATATCTTATGACCCGAACATAACATTTATTCATATAGCAGGATGTATTTTAGTTTTATGGCTGCATAATTCATGCTGTTTTTTGGATAAGCTGTCACATTCATAACCAGGTTTTAGAAAATGACTTTGTTCCTAAAAATACTTCATTAATAGACTGTGACATGTGGCCGCATGTTTAAATTTTAATTAAAAATATATATTTTAACAAGTCTTCATTTGAAATTTGCAATAAAACTCTCATGATGACAAGTGTACGCGTAATTTTATCGCTATACATATTCAAGAGCTCAGGTGTGCTATAAAATTGCCTGCAGGTCATATAAAACTCTTAAATTAACTTCACATGGATGACTTGCTCTACTTAATTTATTAGCTTAAGATATTTAATTTTTTTTATATACATGTATTTATATTTCCTCGTCCTTAGCAGAAATATATCTCTCACTTGCGAGACGAGAATTGTTTACAAGTTATGAGTATAAATAATTTTTTATTTAAATTGTTTGATAAGCTTCAATTATTTTTACAGATTATTCATCTAATATTTACCTACCTGACTCTGAAATTTATATGTTGCTTCTAATACGAAGTGAAGTTTTCTGCAGAAAAATGAACAAGATAAAATAATCATTGAAATCAAGTTTTCCTAAGGGGCCCCGTGTGGCCGAGTGGTCTAAAGCGCTGTCCGTTACGGACCACTACCATCTCACCTCTGTCTGCGTGGGTTCGAGTCTAAGATTCGTCTAATGTAGTTATGTGAGTATGCTTGCCAGTAGCTTCTCGTGGGTCGGTGGTTCTTTCCGGAGGTATTTTGGGTTCTTCCTCCACCATTAATACTGGCCGCCATTAATAGCCTATATTGTGCTGAAAATGGCATTAAACCATAAAAAACAAAACAAAATAAGTTTTCCTACACTTTGAGGCGATGGTTCGTTCGTATTGAAACAATGAGAGCCAGCGGCGGTTCTCGAAGAGGAAATGAGATTTTCTTATCCAATTATATATTTTGCTTTGTCGAAACAAGTTTGGTTACTTTTTCACTGTCTGATCTTATCAGTACAGATTCAATTTATAATTAGAATAGAGCTGTATTATCAACTTTTTAATTTCATTGCATATTTCATCATTGATGCATGCGTGGTATAGAACGTAATTTGGAATAATGGAGTTAATTGTTAAATTCAGTAACCAATTCCCGATTTTCCATCAAAACGTCATGTTTTCTTGAGGTAAATTGAAGTGAATGTTGTTCATGATAATCCCCATTCTCCATAGACCCGTGTAAGATTGGTATACATTTTTAAACTTATCGCTCTGGAGTGTGAAACCCTTCAATGCGACTATCCCTTCCTGGGACGGTGCAATCAGTAATAGTTAGTATTCGTGGATATGGGATGCGTGTTACGTTTTGAGCGAATCTTGACAATATGGTTCTTTAATAGGTATGATTTTTATTTTGTACGGTTGTTGTTGTAGGGTTTAACGCCATTTTCAGCGCACGATAGGCTATACATAGCGGCCAGTATTTTTGGTGGAGGAAGAACCCGGGAAAACCCCTCGAAAGAACCACCGACCCACGACAAGCTGCTGGTAAGCTTTCTCGCATAACTACATGAGCTGAATCTTAGACTCGAACACACGCAGACAGAGGTGAGATGGCAGTGATCCGTAACGGAAAGCGCGTTAGACCACTCGGCCACTCGGGACCCCTTATTTTGTATGGTAAAAAATACAAATAGTAAAAGCAGTACCATAAAGAATGATATTAAAACCGTACGCTGCGATAACACAAACAATATTTTTATTATCTGTTTATACAAAAATTGTACGAATAACAAAATTTTTAATTTAATAACGGATATCAAATCGTGTGAATATTTAATAACATTCCCTAAATGTGTCCTTACGTATGTTGAATTTTATGATGTCAAATCATAAATAACCCGTTGAAACGTTTCAAAGTAATAAAATGCGACATGACGATAGAAATGTATAAAATGGCAAAATGGCAAAATAATATTTTGGATGATGAGTTCCGTTACCATTTTCTGTGTGAATTATTCATGTTGGATAGACTGAATTCGAGTAAGATATTATTACACACCACAGTTTAATATGAAACATCTACATATAATGAAACATAAGAACAAAATACTAGAGAAAACATTATGCTAGGAAAATTATGAACGAATTAGAGATTGAATGGATGACTAGGTAACTACCAATTCTGATTGTACATACCAACCGTCCGCAACTCTTAAAAAAGTGAAACGCGTCATCGAAATCATTGATCAATTTTGTTTTAGGTACTCCTTTGGCTTGTATTATTTATAGAATCCATGCAGTGGCTTATAGAGCTAAAATGCTGCCCGGGGCGGAGGTCAGAGACGCTGCTCTCTTCTGCTTATTATAGGAAGGGGACATCATCAAAAGTGGCATCAACAAATTTTCAAAAAAATTACCCTCCTTAAATCCTCGCTATTTATTTTTCTTTTTGTTTTTCTTTCTTTCTTCCCCTTTTTTGCTTGTTAATGGTATACCAAAGTGTGTCAATAGTTGGAACTTCTGACGAGTTTGTCAGTGGTCTTAAAAAATGGTACTAGCAGATTATCTGGCTTGGCGCTGTTGGTATATTTAATTTGTATTGTATTACTTATTGTTTTAATTGGTTTATATGTTGTTGTAATGTAATATTGTATGCTGGACATAACCTTGTTCAAAAGAATTGGGTTTATTTTATGTACTTGACATGAATTATTGACTTTTCAAGTTCTGTGAACAAACAAAACTTAGCTAAAATAATCTCTGTGAGTATGGGTTTAATTAACAGGACACTTATTAACTGAAGTAAATATGTGTATTTGGGTCTGGGTCTAGATTATTTGTATTCGTCCACAATTGTCTTGGTGTACATGACATAGTCCAGGTTATATATTATAATTTCAGTAACAGATTTTATAATAATAGCTAACATTTACTTTGGTAAACATTAATAACGTTTTAGAAGGATATTTTCCATTTAGGTCATTTTTTTATTTAGAAAATGTTGTCACCTGAGGTAAAGTGAAAGGCTATATAATGTTGTTGCTGGAAATATTATTTATTCATGTTTTAAAATAAAAAGCAGAATTAATTTGCATTATTAATGTGTCGAGTGAATCATTCGGACAAGAATTTGATTTTTCACATTATTCAATTCAAGTGAATGTTCTTAAGAAATATCAAGTGAAATTTCTATTTAAAAAAACGAAGTGCTCATAAAAATATCCTTGCACATAGACTTTGAATGGGATTTATATTAAGTTAAAACCTGGTATTATATTACTCTGTTTCAACAAAGCACTGCTTGTACAACAGCACAATACAAGCTGCCACAGGCACATCAACACCTCAGAGGTGAGCTCAATTTGGTTTTATGCTAACAATTATTAGTCAGAACTTGTGTCGATAATTCTATGATTAGTTTGGGATTTAATTCGCATTACCATAAGTTCTTTATAATATTCACTTAATTATAAATTATTTCTTGTAATTTTACAAAGCTTGCTGTTTTTCATTTTTTTTATTACTAATATTACTTATATTAAGAGCATACACTCGTAGCATCGCTCAGCATTAAGAGGTTAGTATTAGGACTGATCGGCCAGGTGCCAGGATAGTGTGACTAGGTGGGACATGATGCCAAATATTTGCGACATGATGCATGTTTCGTTTTATTAATTGGTTAAACTTCAGTACGCATGAAAGAGTCAGTAAAATTGACCTCTACAATGGACACATCACTCCATGTTTATCATTTAGTCTATCGGATACTAAACATGACAGAAAACGTTTCCAATAGTCATGGACACAAAATACAAGACAGCCAGCAAAAACATAAAATGTCTACTTATATGACAATGAAATTCTCATTACAAATATTTTAGAATCAATCAACATGGCCCACTTCTTCCTTGAATAGATTTAAAATAGTTTTGTTTGAGAAGTTTATATTAAATGCAAATTGTAATTAAATTACAGCAACTGGTTATTGTCCATACTATTTAAGACGTTGGTTAGTAATCAGTTATGGAAAAACTTACGAACAGTGATAGTAATGGTGAAAAATACATGAAATCCATAGAAAAATGAGGCAGTGCAGTTGATTGAAGAATATCATAAATGGTAAGACATTTTAAAGAGCAAATCTGGAGAATCTAGTATTTTGAAGGAGTAAAAGACGGAGGATGTATCACATGGGCAAACTATTCCTCCTTCAGACATAAGAGAACATGTTCAGGATTATATGTAATAGGCTTGGATATTTAGAGATGATGGATACATTACGGTGCCTGTACGAAGAACAAAGTTACATAGGAAAGCTAAATACCATTAGAACGTATTATTGCGAATTGAAACATATCCGAGGTAATCGACGTGCAAATAATGTAGAGTAGTATACCATTTGAGCAACATTATTAGAACTGTGGCGAGTTTTATACCAACAAAGGAAAACTGATTATTTATCAGAGATGGAATTAAAGATAAATAGGATGTTATGTGAGTGATATAAACTTTGCCAACTCAGGTATAATAGGTATGAGATTAAATGTTGCAACGTGTGACAAATAGATTGAAAAGTTACAAGCAAGCAAAGAAACTAGAAAGAAAAAAAAAAACGTACCGAAACACATAAAGCTGCATTGTAAAGCATTAAAAGCGTTAAAAGTAATTAAATGAACATCTAACATATTTGGGAAAACATCGAAATAAAATGTACTCGAAAGTTTAAACAATTGATATACAGGAAAAGGCTGAAGCGATATCTGGTATAGCCACGGCAATAATTATGCTTATGCAACTGTGATTCTGTCTTAAATGTTGAAACATGTATATTTGAGGTTTGAAAAGCGATATTGCTATATCAGGGGCAAATATGATTTATTCTCTGACAAAATTAGAATTGGCGTATAAAAATTGGCAATTAAACATCAGAAGCATTGCTTGAAATGTATGGAGGTGTTACAATTTGGCGTTTAAGCACACGCAAAGCATGATTATAGACTCATAATTGGCTTACATATTACCGTAAATGATACATAACATCAGCTCCATACAGTCAGCAAAATCAATATAAATACTTGTTTGTTACATGATAAATTATGTTGGTGATGTTTTTTAATATGTACTCACTTCCACATTCCCATGTATTATTTCGAACGTCTAGAAACGAATTGCGGTAACAGATTATCGACATATTCCTTTTCTCGGAAAAAGTTTCGCTGACTTTGTCTTTTTGTTTTTTGTTTGTGATCTACAAATTTCATTTACATATTAATGAGATAGTTTTCCAAGTTTATACCCATCTCTGCAAATTCAGAAAGTTACGTTGCATTTAGCAGTGCTTTTCATATCCATAACCATGTAATTTGGTAATACAAATACACTGTCACGAGCTACATAACAATGTTGAATGTGTTATGCATTGCTGAAATCTTGGCATAATGTTTTCATATTTGTTCACACTTCAATGGTTTCTCTAACAACGTTTCGGGAATGTCTGTAATACAACGTGCAATATATATTTTGTGATGAACCTGTCTACCTAAAATTAAATGTTTCACAAGCCATTTAACTTTGATTTCATCTTGCAAACCTCCCGCATCCCTTGCTATAGAAATAAGTCTATCATGTTTAATTAACTATGAATCACTTTAATCTATCAAAAATATTAACTAAATTCCACATTTGTCCATTTTAATTGATTCTCCCACAATTTCATTTTGCATGAGGCATACATATTTATACAGACCTCGCTATCAAGTTAAAAAGTGTTGTTATCCAAACTGGTTCGTGGGTTATATATGAAAAGCTGAGCTTCAGGAATAAACATTGTTATCTCGGTAAATAATAACCATGTTCCGATGAATTATGCAACGTATGACCGTAAAGGGTTGTGTGGAAAAACTGCTTAAGCAATTGTAAACTTGACTTTGTTGTGCAGATGCAAATAGCCTCTCACCTTTTATTCACATCGAAATTTAACTGCGTTGCTTTATCACTCTACACGTTTCATTCCATCCAAAGTAATACCACCAGTTCACTCTTTCCAGCTCTGGCATTGTCAGTACGTAACGGATCACAACTCTTGGTCGTTATGTTTTTGAGATTACATTCGTTAGTCCAAAGCATCAAGCGTTGCTGTACCAGTTATTAGGGCAGTGTAATTTCAGTTAATAGTTGATATAAAAGTGTTAAGAAAAACAATGGAATGTTTAAAATCTTCATTTCCACTCACTGTTGACTGGATTTGGCTTAGTCCAGTTTGGTGTAAGATTTCTTCCAAGATCAAGTGATTTTGGATATTTGTATAATTATGTTATAAATATCTTTAAAGGATGTGTCTTAATTGTTTATTTTAATTGTCTTAATTGTTTACATGTTTATTCAAATCAAACACATACTTTATGTTTAACTTTGCATATAGTGTTAGATTGTCTTTGAATGATTATCGAAAATTGGTAAATGTTGTTATGATTAGGTCAACATTTACATTTCTTTCCATGCCATGTACATATAGCTTGTTAAAGATCTCATATACCTAATTCTAGTGTATTACGTTTATCATCTTTTGGTTTTAAAAAATATAGTTGTTATAGTCTTCATACTTTCAAAATAATGTCTCTTTTCATGTGTAATTACACTGCTTGGGACATTCTGCAGATTATAGTAATCTAACCATTTTGTTTGTGTACTATTTTGGTGGTTACTTTTTGAGATGTTGTTTTGTCTGGTTCCATTGATGTTTTACATAACATGCATATATTAGCGCGTTCACTCTCTATTTTAATAGTGGTTTCATTCCAAATTAATTTTATGAGTTAAATTTAGTCTATCTTCTATTTTATTGACCTCTTCCTTTCTTTCGGTTTGCAATGTTAATCAGTTGATCGAATCACTTCCATTTCTCAAGTACATAAACTTACCGCTCATTGCTTTGGTCATCGAAATGTAGCTTCAACATTTGTACATACATTCCTTTTATATGATTATTGTTCATAAACTACTAACATGCCAGCCTTTAACTTGAACTCTTCAAGTATATAAACGGTTGAATCATCAAACAATAATTGTCTTATTTAAATATTTTCTAAGCATGCTTATGATCGGTGTCTAGATGAATACAGTGAATAGTATTCAGTAATTTCTTTTTGCAACATATATTAAAATTTCTCTTATAGTTCTTTTTCCAATTTTAAAACAATCGTTTCTGGCATGGACCTTATACAAGTTTCTTAAAGATATTTTGTATCACATATGATTCACTTTTTCTACCCAGCTGTGTTTAAGAAATATATCCACGTCTGTAAATATATTTTGTATTTATTTGTTGTCTTTGTATATGCTTTAATATTAATATTGCCAGTCTTCATATGACAAGGACAATTCGTATTCAGTTTACCTATACTTCATCTCAGCGTAATTTGTCTTAAATTATTTATTTGCATATTCTTTTCGGTGGTTTGTTTTGTCTAGTTCTTCCCCCCCCCCCTCCCCCCCCCCCAATTTTTTTTTATTCGATATTCATGTAACAACTGATTCGCTAAGGTCATGGTAACAATGTTTTAAATACTATTCTTTGTGTTGCCTAGAAAGTCCATCTTTGTTGCTATGCTGTGAGGGTTTGTTTAAGATCGAACTTTGTCCTCTACAAATAATATGCATGTTTCTTGCTGAATCAATGTACATTGGCAAAATATAATTTATGAGCACTTTAGATTGTACTTTACGTTATCTGAATACACGTTTTTGTATTTATACACACACAATTAGTAATGTATTCCGCCTTTATACAGTCTTATTTTATCATGTTTTCAAAGCAATGCGGTATACTTTTTAAGTTCCATGTTAATACTATACGTTGTACTCTTTCCCTATTTTTTTTTTGTAAAACAATTTTCTTTGACCAAAATGGTATTCCTTTGGGATTAGAATATATACGTATTATCAATTGGTAGTGACATTGTTAATTTATTGTAAAGCCCCATATCTATCAACTCTCTGAAAACTGCTGAACGCAATACAATGCATCCAGCTCTATGTCTTTATTTATGAATGTTAACTATCACGTTAACATAACATTTTCCTTTCTCTAATTTTCTTTATAGTGATGCTAGTCCAGTAATGTTGAAAACGTATATATATATATATATATATATATATATATATATATATATATATATATATATTGTAAAGAATGCATTTCATTAAACTGGCAGATGCATCTCAGGAATATAGTTTATACGGACCTTTTTTTTCAAAAGAAAACGAGATCGCTCTGACATAGACGATATTAAAATGTCATACGGCGTGATTACAAATTGCAACAAACAATTTTAATCCTGTCTTGGAGTATTTAAATTTAAAGGCAATACAAACTGACATATATAAATTCAGAATAATGAAACTGTCACACATTTCACTTAACTGATATCAAATGTATAACAGCTGCACAACCGTCTTTAGTCATCCCAAAACAAAGTTTCCGTCTGTCGTATAATATGACCTTAATTTAATTCCTGCTTTACTGCCATTTATTGACCAAGATAAAAATGATTTCAAACTAATGATATTCATATCATTTCTTTTAATTGGTGTAATAGACATTTTATGAAAACCTTAAATAAACGTGTGTGACAAGCATGCTGATACATATCTAATATGCATTTAAAATATAGACCGATTTTAATTTATTCTGAACTATAAATGTGAAATGTACAATATATTCTTAATTACACATACACTGATGGAAGAAGGTGGTGCAGTGTGGTGATACATCCAAGCAGAAAAATTCTCCATCGGAGATTAGATTTTGGAAATACCTGTCTGGGACGGTACACACGAACAGGCACCATTTCAAGGTATGATATAATTGGAGCGTATGGAGATTCCTTTAGCAAATTAGCCACAAAAAGAATGTTCAAGCTTTTATGGAACAATATCAATCATACTAGTTTAAATTTATACACTTATTATATCCCAACAAATCGGCTAAAAAATACAATCATATGAGTATAAGGATAAATTATGTTTATCATGTATTCAACTCAGATTGGGTTTATGTTTTGAAAACTAAAATAGGACACTAATACGGTACGGTGGGTCAGCATGTATGTCCTTTTCTTTTTATTTTTTATAACATATACAAAGAAAACTGTGGCGTATATAATATTTAACCCGGTGAAAAATATATGCAGAAAAAGAGTAAATGTTATGATTAATTATACAAAAATCCCCCTGAAGTTACATTCCAACCACTTCTACGCTGGATTAGTTACCAGCGAATGTATAGTTTAATAATGTTAATTAACTTGTCAAAGAATATAAATGAGATAATAAAATGACTTGCCAGGAAATATTTTAGGATATATACCACATATATGTTAATATTGTAAATTTGCTGCAATTTATATCTCTTGGATAAAATTTACAAAGAAAACTGACATCAGGTGTACTCCATTTGATCGACCTCCACTGCTGTCTGTGAATCTGTCGTCTGAAGCCTCAGTCAATGATTGAACGAAATAGCGGACCACTGGCAATATTTTAAATTTTCCAGATAAATAATTTAAAATAAATAATTGTCTCTTTCATGCGGCTGAAGAGTACTTCCGGACAGGCACATTCTAGTCCAATTATCGTCCTTTGTCCTTTATCTCTCATTAGTGAGGAGCAAATTTTCTTATATTAAAAAAATGGTCAAACGACACGAATAAAATAATTCTTTGTAGACAAGGCAGCACAGTTAATAGGGATAACAATTATTGAGGAGGCCGTGACAAAGTAATAAAACGAATAGAACATATGAAAGTGGTTATAAACATATGGAAGTGGCTTTAAACGAGGCTATTGCAAAAGGAAAAATAACTAATGACCTCATCATCATGTGTTTGCATTGTGATCGGCTGCCAGAACAAAATGGTGTTTATAACAAAGCTACATATTTTCAAAGATGTGATAATGAACACGGTATTACAGAAAGGTTGTTCACTATTTTAAAAGTATACTAAGAGAAAGTGAATTGTATCTTTGTATTTGAAATAATTTGGGAATTCCTAAATACGGTACATTCACCTAGATGTCGTAAAAAAGAGGCAACAGAGAATTGTAAGTGTCATTTATCTGGTCTATGAGGCAAGAATGATTGTTGCAAAATAAATTAATCAGGTTAAAAATACATTACAAACTAGCTTAATGTCTCAAGCAGCTTGTCTTACGTCACAAAAAATGACTGTTATGAAGTACGGCAATGACCCTGCATATTTTTTGCAAATTTTTACAAGACAAACCGTGTACCGTGTCAAGTAATGATAGAAAATAGTTATGATAGACATGAGATATAATACTTATGTGTCCGATTTTTACATAGTCACCGTATGTCTCCTTGACTTGTTGCACGAGCTTTTTATTAGGACTGACAGGCGTAATTTGACCGGTTACAGGATGAATTAGGCATATATTATTACTGCCATATACGAAATTAGCTCTATCATGCATACTCGCGGGTCGGAAATATCTATCAACCTAAGTGGGTACTTTTTATGATTCGATGAGAAAGACGTTAACCTTTAAGTTGCCAGTATCCTCTTTTTGTCACGATCTGCATGTATCAATACACCGTACGGCAATTTATTTTCTTTACATCAAGTTAAGGTCCATTGCGCCGTGCACAAAAATAAATTTGGTCATGAAGTGTCTTTATAAAAGAAAGATATTCCATTGGTGTTATTAAGTCTATGACGTGTGGGAGAGAAAGATGAGACTTTCTTAGCACTAGGAAGTGCCCGTGGTAGGTAGGAAATAGTTTTGTTTCTAAGTAAATTTAACTTTTCTTGCAAATTGTTTAGTAAAATAAATCATGATTAAGCTTCTTAAGTAATTTTGTTGTAGGATATTTCTCATTCTCTTTCTGGATGATTAGATTAATTCATCTCCATTCTCCTTCATGTATAATTTTGTTAACGCGATTACCATTTATCAAGTTATAACTTTAATGCAATTCTAAACGTGAGATGGATTTAATAAAACTAATATTAAATTAAAGTCACTATTAGTATATTAAAACACCTTTGAAGATAATGTTTATAGTTGATGTATGTGAGTAATATTGGTTATGCAGTACGGATTAAGTTACTGCAATTGTTATGATGTGTTTCTTTAAAATTAAAAAGTCACAATTGTTGATATAAAACTAGCTGATGAGGTGCTTAGTTCTCATTAAAAATGAAACTATCGTTCTTTAACAATTATTTCAAAACTTAAAGTCATAGACGATACCACACCCCATTCAAATGTACGACTCATCTATATGTCAGTATATTTCTATATTCATTTAATTTAAACAATGCTATGAAGACTATAAATGTTGATCCCAATTTCAGAATTAAAGATACATTTCAGATGATTAGTTCTGTATCGTATGTATCTGCCATCGAATATTTGGGAAATATCGCATATACCATATACATGTACATCAATATAACATTCATCAAATACAGTAGTGGTAGTAGTAACAGAAGTAGTAATAGCAGCAGTAAGAACGTTTTACGGCACTTAAGTACCATAATGATTATATGGTTTCATCTAAAGACAAAGTTTAGGTAATGTAAACTTGATGAATTGCACAAAACATTTTGAGAATAAATATGTTAAAATATATTTAACAACGCAATAAAATTAAAATGCGACGATGTTAACATTAAGTACAATGTAGAAAAAATTTTTAAAAAATTAAAAGCAGGTAAAATCCGTAACACACATGGTCAAAATTGGATTTTACAACCATTTATTTATTTAAAGTCATTATATATCATATCACATATTATGACATGTCATCTATTACTACATATATATATATATATATATATATATATATATATATATATATATATATATATATATATATATATATATATATATATATATATATAAACATCATATTGTCTATTATAACAGCATGTTTTGTATTACTACCTCATATTATCTATTATTACATCATGTTTTATAACTGCATCATATCGTCCTCAAACATTGCTACTGTCCGCCATGTATAGCTGAAAAATAACGTTGAAATATATAACAACATCATAATTTAGAAATATTAGCTTTCACACGGACTATAAGCGGTTTCATTTGCGCCGCAAGTTGGCGTATGATGGTGGGAGTGAAAATGTCCTCAGGTCGCTAAGCGAATGGGGTCGGATGGCAGTCAAGAGTATTTTTGCACCTTACGTTTGTATAGTGCTTCAACTCACACGGAGTATAAGGGGGTTTCTTATTACAAAACATCTTTATCGGGCTTGGGGCAGGAGGAAAGAGGTTGACAGCTAACAAGTCAATTGTTCTCTTCGGCAAAGTATATAAACCACTAAATAACTTTGGCCCCTGGTGTACCATTGTGAAAGTAGCAATGTCGTTATCATTAGAAGAAAAATAGTTGTGTTTATAGAGCATATGCATCGCTTGCAGTCCAACGTAAATTTGATGTAGAATTTTATAATCTAAAAGATAATCATCACTATAGTAACATATAGATCTGTCAACACACATTCTAAAACCAGCAACACAACCGGTAACATGGCTAATAGTTTTACCAATTTTTCTGTCATTAAGAATTATCGAGAATGAATTTATTTTGCACGTTTGCCTTTCAAAAAAAAATTGAAAAGTAATTATGTACTACCTGTGTTAATATGCTTCTATTGTTCATGGCTGAGTATGAAAATATTTACCATGCTAATGTTCTTCCTGGCTGAGTATATAAATGTTTACCATGCTACTATTGTTCCTAGCTGAGTATAAAAATATTTACCGTGTTACTAGTGTTCATGTCTGAGTATATAAATGTTTACCATGGTACTATTGTTCCTGGCTGAGTTTAAAAATATTTACCGTGTTACTATTGTTCATGTCTGAGTATATAAATGTTTACCATGGTACTATTGTTCCTGGCTGAGTATAAAACTATTTATCATACTACCATTGTTCCTTGCTGAGTATAAAACAATTTACCTTTCTACTATTGTTCATAACTGAGTATATTACCATGCTACTATTGGTCATGTCTGACTATATTACCATGCTACTTTTGTTCATGGCTGAGTATATACATATTTACCAAACAACTATTGTTCATGGCTGAGTATACAAATATTTACCATAATACTACTGTTCATGGCTGAGTATACAAATATTTACCAATCTACTATTGTTCATGGCTGAGTATATGCATATTTAATATGCTACTATTGTTCATGGCTGAGTATAGAAATATTTATCAAACTACTATTGTTCATGACTGAGTATTTGTTCATGACTGAGTATAAAAATATTTCCCAAACTGTTCATGTACTAATCTTTAGAAGCTATAAGTGCTTACTTTGCTACTTTTGTTCATGCCTGAGTATAGAAATATTTACCAAACTACTATTGTTGCTGGCTGAGTACAGAAAAATGTAAAGAAATTAAGTCTGAAAATACGAAGAGAAATGTTGCTCTCATTGTCAAAATTTATATATGTAGTGCAAAATAAAATGTTAGGAAAAATAGATAATTTTATTTAAGTAAGTGACGATTAAATTGCATTCCAACACTACAAGAATTGAATATAATTTGGTTCTTGAATTTTTTGTCAACTTAATGGTAAATTCGTATGTTGTTGCCTCTATGCATATACTATTTGATACTATAAAGAATTATTGTACGTATTCGCTGCAGTGTGACATATTATTGCATCTCGCATCCTCGTGTATGTAGGTAATACATTGCTTGTTCAAGTAACTGCATAAGAAAGAAAGCTTGAAATCTGTTTGGTTCTGTTCACTTCTTGTTCTGCATGATACTAATTCCGCGAAAATGGTGCGCATTCTTTGACCTACTATTTATTTTAGTGCGTTATGGTCGAAATATAAAGAATCGCGCACACCTTTAAACATGGCAGGGCCTTGCCATTTAATCTTTATTAAGGAATGTTATGTCTACGAAGCATTAGTCTTATTCCAATGTGTCATTGTATATTTACACGCAAATATAGTATTTAATTCGCGATAAACTAAATTTGCTAACCATTCTTGTATAATACTTTCTTACCTAATTGAGAGATTTTACGAACAACATAATCGCTTAGATTTAAACTAATTTAATATACAAAAATTAAATTCTTTAACAGTTGCAAACAATGATGCAGTCATTTGTTTGTATTTGTTTTACCTAATAATTTTATTTGCTTATCTAAGTAGCATAAACATTGCATGTTGTTAACATTTTCTGTAATTATATTTTTGCCTTTCTTAATAATTTATCTGCATAATTACTATATTGTATGGAAATATAACAAGACCAAGTTATTAGTTGACAATGTACAATGCGCCTATTTCATTGCAGCGATAAGGAAATGTGTAAGCGTTATGTTCCAGGCCGCTTTAGTACGTCTTATGAATGCGTTAGTACGTCTTATGAATGCGTTAGTACGTCTTATGAATGCGTTAGTACGTCTTATGTCTTGTAAACTCTACCATGATAGATTTATTGAGATTTAAAATTTTCTGAAAATATGTGGATCGATTGCAGAGGACTGCTTTAATATAAATAGTTTCATTTCGCGTCCCTGTTGGTGTTGGTGATTTGTGGGTCTTTTTTCCAGCACATGATAGGCTATACATGACCACCATTATATCTGGTAGAGAATACACGATGCACGGGAGCTACTGGCAAGTTTTATCACACACACACGTTAGCCGAGTCCGAGACTAGGACCCATATCAGAGGAGAGATAACAGTAATCAGCAAAGATGAGAGCTTAGATCACTCTTCTACCGGGGGCCTCCATCCCTGAAGGAGTCGTGGGGATATAAATTATTGATGACAGATCATTTATCATCGAGGATAGAATATGTGTTGTTTCTTTTTCAAACAGTACCACGACCCCTCCGAAAAAAACAAACGAGCAAGAACACAACAAAAAAAACGAACAAAAACATTGGTGTCTGCTTCTCCGTTAGAGTTTTGGTGCATTGTGAAAATTATTAAGAAATTTTCTTGAATTAAATACATTTAATCTTTTGTCAATATATACAGTTATTGTTTTTGTTTTCTGAATTTGTATCTTTGATTTTGCTCCTGATTATTCTTACTTTCTAAGAGAAACAAACGATACATTAAAACATTTAAATAACAAATCTTAATTTATACCAAGACTATTACTTTAAATGCACTTATCAGCATATTTTAACCGTCTTGCATGCATATCTGAGCATCCTGTTGACGAATATATATAAATCATTGCACACGTCACGCTTTGATTTACTGTTGTGCTAAGCAAGAACCTGTATAATCCCCATAACAAGTCATGCTAATAACCTTCAACTAGTCAACTAAAAGGTCTGACGCCCTAGATTGACAGTCGGTGACATATATTTTTGAAACTAATACGCCCTAACATCTAATTTCCTTATGGTTTGAAATATTACTTTGGACAATACGATCAAGACACGTGTCTATCAAAATAAAGATCTCATTGTGGTTTTAATAATTAATGAAATAAATCTGTGCAAAAATAATGTAAAATTTCTACTGACATAATTTAAATATAGTCATTTAACATTATTATATGTTCACCCCCTCCCCCACCCACACATATTCCAATGTTGACGTAAAACCAACACCAGTGAGAGTGACTGGTTAAATGGATTCAGTTACTATGCCTGACTAAATAGCGGCGAGAACAAGTAACTAAATCCATTATAAAAATCGTTAATGGGATGATCAATTACTAATGTGTGGTCCAAATGTTTGGCAACTGTACGTGTAATTGTACTGAATTCAACGAGGATACATTAGAGAAAAATAATCACACCTCCATAGAATATTTTCAATGACCCTAAAAAAATATAGCTAAAATGTTTTCCCGTCCAGTGCAACAATTCCACAGCTCCTTCGCTAATCCTAACAAGGATCTTTTAATATATTGTCCTCACTAATAACAGAAAGTGTATATTCCCAGTTCACACAAAGATACATCAGCTCCACATTCTCTTTACGTTTCTAATTCACACAAAGATGCCTCAAGTTTCTTTTATGTCCCCAATTCACGCACAATTGCCTCAGCCCATATGTTTCTTGTATTTTCCAAAGTCAGGCATAGATGTCTCTCCGCCACATTCACATTTTGGTTCCCAATTCGCACATAGATGCGTCTTTAAATATTTCTTATTAGTAAAATGTTCTGACTACCCAACACACTATTCTTTTCTTTGCTTGCTAATTTTGCAGGTTTGGAAATTAAGCGCATTGTGAACTTATGAACGATGGTATCCAATTAAATTTCGAAAACAGGGAGCGGTACCTGACGTTTTATTTTACACCAATGGCACACGTGTATGACGTATCGGCTATATTAATGTAAAGCAATAGTTAGCTGTCATAAATTTCTCAAAGAAACAAGATTAATTTTGTCTAACATTACTTGGTTTGCATGATAAGAAGTAGATACAAAATATACCACACATAATGTCCGATAGCACGTGAAATATTTACAAAATTTTTACGACCTGTCAGTAGTTAACATGTCTACCTATTATACTCCTACAATTGTAAAATTACGTAGATGTGAAATTGATGTCAACACAATAGGATTTAAATAAAAACTATTATTGTTTTCTCCAGCTAAATCATCACGAGAAAAGCCTTTACTTTTAACTGACGTAATACTTCCATCGATGATGGCGTCGTGATTGGGCGATTCAGGTTAAACATACCATGATAGCATTATTTAATAACATTATTTTAACAAGCCAGTGATATTCTGAAGAATATATTGGAAGTTTATTTCATTTGATTAAAATCAGAATAATAATGCATGTAGTTCTTGCCTTCTTGGGTGACCCTCGTTTTGTAATTGTAGTAGTAGTTGTTTCCCCTGTCGTGTCGCTCCATAGTGATTCAATTAAATCTAATTTCATATTCACTCTTTCAAGTCAACAAATGTGATATACGCATACTATAGTAAAAGTCACTTAAAAATGACTTGTGATATAGTCGTATTGACTAGTATTCAGCTACTGTTAAATTGTTTCAAATTCAATCATATTTAATTAATGATCATAACTTCTCGTACTTTATTATTTCAGCTGAGAGCGAAGGATAAACATGATCGGAAGGTTTTTGCTACTGTTACATTTGGGACTCGCTTTGGCAAACCCTCCAAGGATACAAATTCCCCGCCAAAGAACTATTCACATCCCATATCCTATTGATCGCCCGGTTCCAGTGCCAGTTCCCGTAACGAGGAGAATATACGTACCAAGTCCACCACAGCATGTACCGACTTATATCCATCACGTTGTGACACAACAGCCACGAGTTATTTTCTACCGTCATCCCGTGTATGGAATAACCCGCTTGCATCAACAAGGTGGGGTGTCTGGTGCCATCCCTATGGGAGGACACGGCAGCGGACAGGTTTTCGGACAAGGCATCGGCGGCTTCGGTGGTGTCGGTGGCGTCAGTCATTCTGCCTATCCCGTGGGAGCTGGACACGGCCATATAGGAACTGGATTCCATGGACAGGGCGGTACGTTTGATGGTCAAGGTGGATTTGGGGACATTTATAACTCAGTCTACAATGTCGGTGGAGGATTCCGAGGAGTCTCTTTAGGACCTAGCATGACAGCGGGAGGTGTTGGAATGGGAGGTGCTGCAATGGGAGGTTTTGGAATGGGAGGTGCTGCAATGGGAGGCGTTGGAATGGGGGGTGCTGCAATGGGAGGTGTTGGAATGGGAGGGGTTGCAATGGGAGGTGTTGGAATGGGAGGTGTTGGAACGGGTGGCGGGATTTCGGTCGGAGGGGGTGCAAGAGGAGCGGTAGGTGTTGGAGTAGGTGGTGGAAGTTCGGTCGGCGGTGGTGCAGGAGGAACAGGAAGAGGGTTTACAGGAATGAATACAAATGCTTTTAATCTCGCCCTAGCTAGATCCATGATTCAGTCTGGTAATACAGGAGGAGTCGCTCCCAATAATGGAATCTTTAGAGTAGTACAGAACAGTGTTAGATTCCTCGGTAATGGGGCAAATGTGGGCACAAGCAGTGGCGGGGCGGGTTCTAGCGGCCAAAGGGAGTTCGATGGAAACGGAGGTTTCGCTGCTAACATTGGTGGCTTAATTAGAGGGTTTGTTGGCGGCTCTGTTGGAGGTCACAGTAGCAGCAGCGGAGGTGGTGGTGGTGGCGGCGGCGGTGGAGGCGGCGGAGTTGGCGGAGGCGGCGGAGGTGGTGGTGGTGGTGGTGGCGGTGGTGGTGTTTCCCACGGTAGTGAAAGCAACGGCAATGGCTACTACAGGAGTTTCTGGTCACATTTCGACGACGATGATGATGATTGAATCATTTCTTTTTAATAACTTCGTAACAATAACTGAAATTGCAAGACGCACGATTGTTAATTACCATTTGGTAGAAACTGATTTTGAGTGTAAAGAAAATTGAAAGGATTTGTGTAGCTTCTATTTTAGAATGCTCACAATATTTAAATTGGACTTTTGCTAATCATGTATCATGGAAGAATAGCTACCGCAAGGTATGTACATTAAAACAAATGAGTTCTGATTGGAGGAGAAAATGCTAATTAATGCTACTTTTGTTAGAGTTATTGTGGTAAAGATCGATTCCTTTGCACCGAATGCAACAATTAACATATTATTTCTATTTATAGGTATGATGTAAACGATAGGAATAAAATATATTTATGAAGATTTCATTTTCTTGTCAAATGTGCAGTTTAATTGGTTACATTATAAATTACCTTCAAAGTCTTTTCGTTCTTATCATATATAAATATACCCCACAAAAAGACACCAAACATAGACAATTAACCTTAGAAAAACTCCCATACAACAAATACTACTACTACTACTACTACTACTATTAATAATAATAATAATAATAAACACGATACTACTTATACTATTAGAATAAATGAAGAAGAAGAAAAAGAAGAAGAAGAAGAAGAAGAAGAAGAAGAAGAAGAAGAAGAAGAAGAAGAAGAAGAGGAGGAGGAGGAGGAAGAAGAAGAAGAAGAAATGTGTTTATGTGATTTGGATTTTTAACGTAGCTTTAACAACAAATGGTCAATTCGCTACGATGTCCGCAGTGTAGTGATGTCTAGCACTGGGGGCGTCATTCCGTTGACATATAGCATCATGTCCCACCCATTCGTATTATCTTGACACAAGGTCGACCAGTCTTAACACTAATCTCTTAATGCTGAGCTCAAAGCGAGGCAGCTGTTAGTGCCATTTTTAAGTCTTTGGCACGAATCGGCTGGGAATCGAACATACGACCTCCCGCATCCGAGGCGGACGCTCTAACCATTAGGACACAAGAGCAATTTAGAAGAAGAAATAATACAAAAGCCACAGTGCACTGTAATAAATTTAATTTTCTTAACATGCAGTTACAGGTACATTTATAGATTATTCTTTGAATGTGTTGTCTCAGAATATTTGTTTCTTTGACAGCTTTATCGTTTTTGCTCATAGCCACATTAAATATGCAAATGTCATCAAAATGTAAATGTCTATCATTAGTGAAAGGAATTGAATCACATACGTAAAAACAAATAAAAATCACGAATAAACAAGTAGTCACGATATTAGGAAATGAAAAATGCAATAAAATGAATGGATGACTTTAATGAAAGTGTTTTAAATTATTGCCATTCATGAATAATAACCCTGTGCGCATGGCATTTAACTTACCTCCCTTTAATCTTGATGTTGGCCACCACGAACGCGCTTCATTAGGAAAATTTGATACGATTCAAGGACGCGTCAGTAACAACACAGAGCTAATTGCAAATGAAAAGTCTAGTGCCACTTCAAGACTTATTATTAGATAATAAGACTGGATGCGTTTTACTTGTTTTTGTTTCTTCAAAATAAGTGTATGGAGAGGAGAGGAGTATTGAATTTTCACATTTATATTATTTTTGTTTTATGTATGAAATAATTTTTCCTCATCTGTGAATATTTTGTTCTACGTGTGCTTATAAATTGTAACCAACTTTAAGAAATGTGAAGATGCGTGGGTTTTTTTTTTGGTACGTGAAACAAGCGTTGACAATTTGCAAAATGCGATCAAATTATTTCACGCAAACAAGCTTTTCACAGTCGAAGAAAATGTCACATTTAATTTTGATGCACATAGGATGAATATGTTAAATTTATACGGCATGTCAGCATACTACTGACTATATAGTGCATATTGAAAGTAAAGTTCTTAAAATGTTCATAAAAAGAAGTCAAAGAGAAAGCTTTAGGCAGATAATTATTTTCAAAAGAAACCCCCTTAAACATGAAGGTACCTGATAGACAGAAATGTAAAGTTAAAAATATAAATCTTTAAAATATAGGGTCCAAACTTGTTGTATAAAGTAGAAAGTTCCTAGATTTTGTTCAGGTGATTTCTGGCGGAAGTTGATATACTCATCTAGAATGTGTTCCATTGTCAGTGGAAGATGGACCGGTATGCATTCCGATCAGGGTTCGCTTTTCAGGAGGTATGCATGAGTCAGATATGAGGGTCTGTTACGACTCTATGGTCTTAAACAAAGGAACAGAAAACAAGTTTTGTAAATGAAAACAAATAATTTATATTCCTCGAATATACAATGAAAATGTAAAAGGAACGTATAGTACTGTTAATTAAATCACATATAGTCCTACAAGTCTATTATCAAGTACAAATGTATAAAGCTGAAACTAAAAGACAGTTGTAGTCCCAATAAGTTCGAAAATTTGAATGTGCTGATGTGCCTGTAATCTCGAATATAGTAGCGTGCCAGTGGCCTGTATTATGGCGATGTGCTAACAGTCTTTTGATGTATCAGAATAATATAACCCAAATAGGTAACTGTATGAAGTTACTAATATTTCAAATTAATGTTCCAGTCTGAGAATATTATTGAACTTTTGTAATTCCAGTTAATAATTTGATTAAGAATAAAAATGATTTCTCCCAAAAAACTACTGAGCACAACACACAAATTAAATACTAAACACATCAATAAGACTGACTCTACTGAAGATTCATGTAAAAATGAGTAATTTATAAACAAAAACTATTTCTATAAATAGCTACGATACAATTTATAACCATGATTAGAGTCAAAAGTTCATTTCTAAAGCAATCTAATTGTCAACAAAACATGGTCTATTACTAAAATTATAATAACGAAAATGACAAACATCAGGTAAACCAGGTTATTCAATGGAAAAATTCCAATGTCCTCGAAACAGATTAAGACAATTAAGTTGCCTCCATCGATAATGATCCTAATATTAAATATACACTCACAGAGAAATATTAGCTATGTATAATGATTTTCGCTTTTAAATTCATCGTCACTAGCCAGGTACACAATGAACCTCATCAACATCTGTATTTCCTTCCATAGAACATTGAATATTATAACAATAAATCATCTGACTACAATAAATAAATAAGTATTTAAAAAATAATATCAGAATAGACATTCTCACATTATACCAATTAATAAAGTGTTCCTCAAATGCACAAGCTGCAAGTTTCAGTACCTTATTTGCCGAAAATTGCTGCACATTGCATGACACAGTATGCTGCATTCAAGACGAATAGCTTGGTGCTCTCTTTGTCGATTTCACCTGCTCGTAACCTTTTGCCTAGGTGATATTGTAGTTGCATTAAATAACGTAATGTGCAGGCTGAGTGGAAATATATCAGTGAGAAAACCCTAGAAAGAGTTTCTGAAAATCGACAAAACTAGCACAACAATTAAATATCCAGTCTGTATAAACATTTCCACATCTAATACACATATCGAGCTGTGTTTGAGAAACAGCAGCCCATAGTTTAGCTACACATGTAAATATCTTAGTGTGCTGCAGTTTGAACCGACCGCCGGTCGTGAATATTCCTGCATCGAAGGGAATTTATAAACAAATCTACTTGATTAGACATATGAATTCTCCAGAGGCTATTTTCAAGACCAGCACGTTCGGACCTTATAATAACGTTCCAACTTTGTTTATCTGGAATTTCGGAATGCTGCAAATAATCAGTTGGATAATCGAGGAAATCAAACTTCTTTAACGTATAATATAGATTTGAACTTAACCCGTATCCTAACAAGCATTCGCTCAAAATGAAGTAAAATAACGCAATATTAAACAAACGTTGTGTATGTACGTTATTTGGCATCAAAACCAATCTGGAAGAACATCAATTTCCTCTCTATCAATTTCGGTCTGCCTTGATGTCCATCCTAACATTCCCATGGCGATATCTGATCTTCTATGCGCTGGGATGCCTTGTAAGTGAGAGGTCAGTTTTGAGTTAATCCGGTGTCCCAGGTGTGTTGCCGAATCAGTGACCGGCAAACATGACGATCCAAGATACCATTTCATATTATCATAATTATTGTATTGGGGTCCGAAAATGATAATGTATTACTTTGTGACACTAAGCTCGACTCACCACTTATTACAGTAGTCGTATGCTATATCTAACAGCATTTGTAGATTGCTAGGAAACATAGCCAAAAGTGAATGTCATCTGCTAGAGTTGGATTCCCCACAGCTAAGGATCCCATCTTTGCTCAAAATCAAATAGTGTCTAACTTTAGCAGCAAGTAATTATAACTATTGTGTACATCAAGGTTGCCAAAACACTCCCTTGTCCCACTCCTAGGCCAATTGGGAAGCAGTCTGAAAATTGGAAATTGATAAGAAGTTTGCTCTGTAAATTTATATGCTTGTTGAAAAATATCAAAAGGGAATTGCCCGTAATTCCCGACATGAACAATTTAAAAAGTAATAATTTGTGCCACACGATATTAAATGCTTTTGTTTGTATCAAGAAAAGCAGCATAAACCCGTGAATCCATGTTTACGCTATATTGTATTGATTGCAACAGCAAAAAATTGCTGTTGTGCAGCCTAAACCATTTTGGTAACCATGTTGCTGTTAACTGCGTCTATTAGGATTAATATCTGTAAGCCAAGTTATCAAACGTTTATAAATGCATTTCTCAAATGCTCTGTAAATCAAATGCAGTAAAGTGAAACGCCTTTCCAGTACAGTGGTATTACTAACACATTTTTGCAATATACAGCTATGTAAGATCGATCAATCATCTGAGTAAATGTGTGTGATAAGGATTTCTAACGTCGCCTTTACAATTTTTCAGTCATATCGCTTCGAAGTCTGCAGTGACGCAGCTTATAGTGATGTCTAGTTCTAGGGCATCATACCACAGACATGAAGCATGATGTACCTACACAGTCACATTATCCTGACACAAGGCCGACCAGTCCTAACACTAACCTTTTAATGCTGAGCGCCAAAAGCGAGGCAGCTGATAGTACCGTTTTTTTAAGTCTTAGGTATGACTCGGCAGGGGATCGAACGTATAATATCCCGCTTCTGCGACGGACGCTCTAACCACTAGGCCACCGGAGCGGTTCATCTGAGTAAATAAAATTGTCATGCACTCTATGAGATAATCGCTGCCATAGATTGAAAAATATCCACTTGCAGTCAGAAGAAACTACATGATTATATATTTAATTACATACCGCAAGTGCCGCATATTCCCATTTATCTTTATTGATATCATCCAGCCTCGACGATACAATAATATTCGATGTTGAGTTCTCGGCAATGATTAAGATCTATGATACAACGATATCAAATTAGAAAAATATAATAATAATATCCTTGATGGAATCAAAGGAGCTACTGCAACTGATAGCCTTAAGACAACTATGATCTAAATAACCTCAACTAACCTTGTTTTTGTGTTTTGGTTTGTTTTTTTATAGGGTTAAACGCCATTTTTTGAGCACACGATAGGCTATACATGGTGGCCAGTATTTTTGGAGGAGGAAGAACCCGGGAAAACCCCCGGAAAGAACCACCGACCAACGAGAAGCTACTGGCAAGATTTCTCACATAACTACATTAGCCGAGTCTTAGACTCGAACCCACGCAAACAGAGGTGAGACGGCAGTGATCCGCTTTAGACCACTCGGCCACTCGGGGACCCTCAACTAACCTTGAATTGAGCGTGAACTTTCCAACTGCATTTCCGGTAAAGGAAAGCGTGCTTGCAAACTTACGAGTATATTACAGATGGCCCAACATCAGATCAAATCATTTCGTGGGCAGCAGCCGAATAATTCTCTGGTGTTTGCAAATAAAAATGAAAACACTGAATGGTACGTGTCTCTATACCTTTCGGTAGTTATCAAATCGAACAGATCAATAATGAATTCCAGCGTATAATAAAATTCATTACAGTAAAAAAAAAAATCAAAAATCGCTCCTATAGTCCACGAACCAACATTATCAGCCGCTATCGAGATAAACTCACCTGGCTATGTTGTAGATATTTATCAGTCATCGATAAAAACAGTGCTAGGATGGCATGAAAGTCCACCCTATCAAAGACCACATAAACAAAACCTAAATGATTTTACCAAAGATGTGAAAAAAATTATAATAAAACAAGAATACAGAAAAACAATTTTGGAGGAGGAATTATTCTATATTTTACCTGGTGACTAACAAATATCCTGAGTTATTACTAATTTATTTAAGATTGATAATACAGGGTTTAAAACTGATTGATTGAGAGGTATATTTATAGCGTTAAAGAAAGAATAACTACCAAACTTCTTCGCGTATTTGGTAGATTACAAAATGTACTCGTTAGTATTATACAGCAGTATTCTGATGACCTAAAACAACCGATTATCGAACCAATTCAACATTTAAATCAGATCATACGCGATATCGAGTATATTAATCACGAAATTCGTGATCGAGTAAATGTTAAAGGTACTTATTCGTATAAAACGAGAACCAAACAACAGTTACCAACATTTGTAATACCAGCACTTAAAACAGATGAACTAAAGAAAATACTCAGCAATCTTATCACGGAAAGCTTTCCTAAAATACTCGTTGCATGTAACAAAATAACTCCTGGGGATCTTATCAAGCATAACAATGACCCAGACTGGAAATGTAAATATAACCTCAGTAATCACCGTAAATTTAGTATGTGATGTTATTGATGGAAGCTACCAAATAAATCTCGAAAAATTAAATCAGGCCTAGCAGGGATACATTTTATACTCGTTTATACCGGTGGTTCCACCCAGATATTTAATCGTGCAGGAGCCATTGACTCACGTCTATACGCAGTGTCATAATTTATTAACGAGAATACATTTTAAACTCACTGACCAATCTGGTAACTTAATTGACCTCGATAGGGACACTTTACAAATAGGTCTCTATGTGAAATCTTAAATGTCAATCCATGCTGATTTCATCAGGATACCCCAAAAATTTAGTACACATATCATATTTCAGTCGTATAATTGTTATTTTTATGATGAAATTAATTTACACGATTTTTACTAGTAATTTGTCAGCGTTGATGAAATCAGCGTGTTTGACTTTAGTAGTAAAAAATATTCTGAATATTTCTGTGTTGTATTCCTTCATTTTTAACATTTTTAATAGCAGACATTATATCATTGGTGTTTTCATAGTTATATAATAAATATAACTTTAAATTATTTTTTTTTATAAAAATAAACAGTAGCATGATGAGAGGTTATCATTCACTGGGTCCCTTTAATTGGTATTGTGTCTTTCATAGGGTCTTTTTTCCCCTCTCTTCGCTTTGATAACTCTTTTTTGAGAATTATCTTTGACCCTATGACCGTTTCTTTTGGCCGACATTATTTCTGAATGCCATGTAGGGTTACCTCAGTGTGACATATTGCTTTTTGCATCCACTCTACCATTTATTTAGAGGTGCCCATAGACATATCTCCATCAAAATTTCTAAGTGAAACGTAATGTTAGAACATTCAGAAGACTATCTGTGCATTTTGATTTCATGCACACTTCCCCCGAGAACGAATCCCGGGGTGGGTGGGTGCAAAACGTGATGGGAGATGTACATAAAACGTATTCGGGCTGAGGCGCCCACCTGTATATTAGAAAGCACCTTATTAATCGGTACCTTCGGCAATTTACCAGTTACAAGACTCGAACTGCTAATTTTCAGTATGAAAATCATTCGTGTTACTGATTACGCTATGTTCTAATCTGACAAATGTATATTTTCGGAAATTATTATACAGCTAACCTGGGATAAAGATATATACCTTAAAAAAAATCAGGAAATGGTGTGACTGCTTTAAAAAAAATATATTTCTTAAATCTAATGGCAGGAAAAATACACATGAACTATGTATGAACAAATTCAGTCTAACGAAGATATTGTTTATTCTGAAAAATATATTTTATCCTTAATAAAACGAATACACATACAATTGACTGAATTGAAAAGATTAAGAGAGGTATAATTGTGTGTTTATGTATATATTCTTAATAATCGCAGAAAAAATATATATGAATTATAAATCCTGGCAAATTTAGTCAAACGAGGATATTATTTCTTTAATATGTAAATAATTATCCGTCCTGTCCATTGATAAAATTAAGTGGGGTATAATTGTAAATATATATGTACTTAATAATCGCAGAAAACGTACAGATGAACGTTGAATCCTGACAAATTAAGTCAAACGACGATATTATTTCCTTAATATAATCGCAGAGAAACGAGTATATTATTTCTTATACATGTAAATAATTATGAAATTAAGGGAGATAACTCAATCAACCATATTGGAAGGCAGAGTTGTTTCTATTATCCCTATCAACAATCGTGTCACAGACTATACTCTGTTCGCTATCCAAGGTTTTTAATTCTTTTATCATAATACCGTTTAAGCTCTCTGAATCGCTTACTAGCACAACGGAGAAACAACTGCGTTTTTCTTGTACTTCAACATCGCATTTTATACAGGATGTTAGACCTAGGCTTCCCCACTACACATTTTGTGAATGATATGCACACATTTCATTTCTGTATGATTATAGAATACCAAATAAAATTTTAAAATTGTTATCTCAGTTGATATAATTGCGTGTTATATTGGAAGTTTCCTCGGATATAGAGAGTGTGCTAGATATTTTAAACGATTTGGACATCCCACACACGAGATTACACGAGTTGCGATTAATGGACCATGGCTCGATTTTGATTTAACCGGATTCGCTCGTGTGATATCATTCGAGTTTTCCTAATGACTCCATTAGACCTGTTTTGTTTGATTTGGAAGACATTTATCTGCAAAATGCTGGGCACCAATAGTTTTTTTTTACGGTATAAGATCGATTGTGAAATACTGATATCGCTGATTGTCGGTGAGGCAATTATTTCGTATAAGAAACAACCCGATGATGATAGTCTTCATAATATTATTAACGTTTACAAGGAAAATTTTCCTGATCTCGACGAAGACTATGTTATTAAAATAAGTAGATCTTTGAGCATAGATGCGAAATCAATGATAAAAACTCTAAAGATCTCGGTAGAAGAATACTCGTTAAATTTACCCAAGGCGGAACATATGATCACAAGCGGAATTACGCACGATTAATTCTAGATGATGCTGAATATGATTTTATAATCACAGATGCAACAGCAAAAATATATATTTGTTAGTCGCGAAAATGCTTACTTGTCTGACGGAACAAAGTTTGGTAAAATTGTTAGTTATATCGATGGCAAATCTCCTCAGTGTAGACATCTACGATCATCTATGCTGGCTTATGTTCCTATAAACCTGCTATGGATGATAAATAGATTTCCTGACACCGTGGTCAGAGTCACCATGGCTTTATTATATATTGATAGCAAGTATAAAGAAGCAGTGGCTATTTTACAAATTCTGATGCGTGTTCTGAATCAGCGGATGTTATGGTTGACAATAATTACCTGAAAAATAATCAAATATTAGAATTATCGTCAGCGCCATCTAGATACGATCAAAAATGTAGATATAAGACCGTTTACTTCAACGGATGAGGCGGGTTCGGGAAGACTTCTCGTGTTATCGAATTATTTCGAACGAAGTCAGACACGATTGTTTTAACACCTACACAAAGACTCACCAGACAGATGAAAGAGAGAGGTGTTAATTCCTGCACTTATCACAGTTTCTTTCGGTATAAGGGTGACGCATGTACTCATGATCGAATGGAAGAGAAATATATTCCAATGATCATTTTTTGGGATGAGATATGCACAGTGTCACTGGATATATTTAAATTTTTCTTGATTGGCTATTATTGAAAAATACAGGCGTGATAATGTGCAGTGATTATGATCAACCACAACCATTTGTTGGTTTGTTTCCACATGCTTGGTTAAAGCTATTTGTAGATTATTATGAAAAAATTAATACTGATCATAATGCACTCTATCCACAATTAAGCGAGTTCAAGAAATTAATCAGAAATTTTAGTGTGAAATAGCACGTAAAATTATTTTTGAAACCTCGTTAAATGATTTTTGGGAAGCATGGAGACCAAACGATTTGATAGTGGCAAATAGAAAGATAGTCAGGGACACGTTTCAGCGACAATTATTTGAAGCCCAGAAAAAAAACACATTTAGAATTGATTGTTACATTATGTTATAGACCAGCTGATACACGAAGAAAGAATATTGGTGTTGATATTCCGGTGAAAACAGAAGAACAAACTCTCGTATTAAATGATATTGTTCTGGTCGATATCAATGTTGTTCAAGATACACTGTGCACTGACAAATCTTCCTGGACGCTAGGATATGCAATGACGATACACTCGTCTCAGGGGATAAACATCTCTGATACAGTAGTTTGGATCATAGATGATCGCATCGAGTGGTCTAATTTAGTTTATTTCGCAGTGTCACGAGTTAGAAGAATAAATAAGCTTCGGAGAGTCATTTTAAATTCTAATGACAACACCAACAGTGAAATTGTTAGCGATGATAAATTATAAAAAAAATCGCGGGTTATAAACAGAACGACCAAAAAAAACCGCGCCTTTGATATTGAAGTTGAATTTTATAATGATGCTGAACCAACAGCAGAATAATCACTGCGCGAGCGGTAATTGTATAATGCTATCGCTGTATAGGGATAAAAATACAAGCTGAGGAGCAGTTGCATCTAATCTATAGATCGTGGTAACACTCCAAATATGAGCAGTAGCTCTTTTTTGACCACCTTCGAGCTCACGTGGTTCAAATAAATTTCTCACAGTCACGTTAACGAGTATTCGTTGTTTTGAAAAACCATGTCGTGTGAGATTATATTTGTTGTGATCGCGTTATTAGGTTTCGTATTGCTTGTTCGCGTAATTTCATTATTTAACTCAGCTATCACACTTTGTAATCTTACAGCCCTTTCACGAGGTCTCTTGTCTCGAATAAATTCTTTCGCATATTGAAATACAAATAACCGCTCAGCATGTGTTGGATTCAATCGTTCAACAATGTCCTCGTCTGATGGTGAAGTTACGTTGCTTTATTAATGATAACACCGTGCCACGACCAACCTGTAATAAATTTGGCCATCGCAAGGGTCCTCGTTCATAAATTTATTTAAACGCAGAGATACTTCTCTCGCTGTCTTCAGAGATAATGGCTCTGCTTCTTTGTATCTACTCGCAATATCAACGACGGTTTGCGCATAATTTGTAAGCTCGTCTTTTGACAGTATCATGTGGGAGAAATAATATATCCGCCTGATGAACATCATTTGGAACGATGACATCAAAATGAACGAAGTGAATGTTTTTAGGCGGTGGTAGATAAATCTGCCATATTGCCTGTCTTAATAACCAATCTGTTGAAGTGTTTTCTTTGACTTTTGCTGATTCGGCGAGTTTATTAAATGCTGAGTTACCTTTTCAGAATCCCTTTGGAAAATAATAAATAGATTCCATAATAATATTAATCAGCTGATTAATTACCGGCACCTAGCACTAGTTTACCCATCATCGCAGATCTTACGAACCAGTTAGCTAATGATTTTTTGAAAGATCTATTTCTAATAGAATTTAACGCGTTTATCAATTTTGCATCTGCGAAATTCCTATGCTGCAGATTGCTACTTTTATGAGACACATCATGACCATAACAAGCCTTATCAATAGCGTTTATCGGATATTCACCTGGTCTTGGTTGGTCTTGACTGTCAAGTTGGATATCAAGTCTAGTTCCATGGCCGCATTAATTATAACCTGGAAGATGTTTTTCTCCTGGGCACTTACTCCACGGAGTCCATGGTAATTTTGTCAATTTTGCTGCAATAAAACCTCCTCGTTTGTTTGTTTTTTAAATCATCGCCTGATTTTGCATAAATAAATCAAAATTTCCTTTTACCACACCGTACACACTTACCAGCATGTGCTAATCTGTTATTTCTTTTTGTAATTGTTGTTAAGTCATTTGTGTTAGCACGCGTCCTACATTTCACAAAATATAGATCCATAATTTATTTACAAAAAAATGAATGTAATTATTTTTTGGCGACAAAGGCACGAGAACCTGTTAAGCATCATGCAGCACTACCATATTATATTCGTATATTTATAATTGAACCGTCTGGAAGTGGCCAGATACAGTTATTACTTAATCTAATAATGAGATGGTGAAGTGGGATAAGCTGTATTTAATAGCGCCATCCGTAGACGCTCATATGTGTTATGATGTACGGATTTGTATGAAAATGCTAAATCGTTGGTTGAACGTGGTGATGATATTATAAAGTTTATCACTGATATCGATGAAGAACCGATCGTTGATTCCATTGATGGAAGTATTAATAATTTGGTTCTATATAATGATGTAATGCTGGATAAACAATCAAATCCAGCTAGAATAGTTTCTCAAGGTAGATATAAAACACAGATGTGATTTATGTTACACAGCGGTATACACAAATACCAAAAGTGATCAGGGACAATTGTATCATTTTTGCTGTGTTTAATGGAGTTGATACTCACTCACTTAGAAATATTCATCAGACTTGGTGGCGGTGATATGGATTATAATCTTTTTAGAGATTTCTTTAGGCATGTTAAGTCAGTCCCACATGGATTTATAATGATAAATTTACATGACCCTAAATAAAGATATCGTATCGGACTTTCATAAAATATTCGGTTTAAACCCTAGCAGCGAGGGTGTGACAACGAATATAAACGTTTCGGTTAGTCAGAGGCCTTCATTCTGTTCTTTTGACATTATTTTATTTCGTGTTCGTTGGAGGCCATTGTTTACCAAATAGACGTCTCTAAAATTTGGTCTGTCACCCTCTCTGCTGCTTGTGCTGTAATAGTGTATGTTCTGTTATGCAAGCTATGTTAGCATTATGTTTATCCAGCATTGCACTAAAGCTAAGAGCAAAGGACATAATTCATCTAACATTCCAGCTCAGTATATTAAGATTCACATTAACTTACAATACAGGCATATTAATACTAATTAAGTGTGAAAGCAGGACTAAAATGACAACGATGACAAAACATATTTACTTACGACTGTAGAAAATGACCAGGTTATGAACAATTGACTATGTCACCTTCATTTGCCTTGTCATCGCGATTGTTAAACCTGTCTCGCTAGGATTGATTCCTATACCACCTCCTTACATAAACACCTTCTCGCCATGTTACATCATTCAACAGTCTGCAGTCTGAGTTATATACATAGAGCTTGGCCTATAGTCAATTATGTCTCCTGTGAATAAGCTTTATGTACAACGGATCTATATCGTATTCTTTCAAGCATTTACTGAGGCTTTCGGCAGAAGTATATTTGACGCCAATACCACCCACATAAAAGCAATTCGTTCTACGTCTGACCACACCTTCAAACACAACATTCTCATCGTTGTTATAAACATCCTCATGTCCAATAATACCCTCTGAGTATATTTCTAAACCTGGTTTATCAAACGATCTTGGTCTTTCTAGCTGACCCCCAATGACGATAGTTATCTCGTTAAAAGTGCTTTTCAAATCAAAACCATTCAAATTATTGTTGCTAGCCATAGGATAATGTTTTTCGTTTTCATATTCATTGTCCCTGGCCAGGCACACAATGAACTTGATTTTAGACTAAGATCAATTACAAAATACGAATGAATAGTTAACATAATCATTAAGAAAAGCCAATAAATAATACAGATTAAATATACATAACAGTGTTATATAAGCGACTACATATTGTATCAACAGACCATGTTTTTATAAGGTCTTTCCGTGCTTTCAGCTTGGAACGGAAATTGGAGAAAGATAATGAAAGTTGTTTTTTGAGAGCTTTCTGTGTAGTTCAAATATATTAATTTTGCGATAAAAATGCAGGCTTTGTTATTTAACCAAGTGAAAATGTTGCTCCAATAGTGTCTTCATCTCCGAAACTACCAGTATAAAAGAGTTTATGGCGCTGACAGAAAAATTGCATTGAATTGATTCTGATACACGCGAGGATTTATCGATGACCTTTGAATTAGTGAACGATGAAATATTGGGTTGGCGGATGGTAACTAGGACGATGATTTGGAACAAGAAACTTTGATGGATTTGTATTATGACTTGTTTCTGCTTATAGACGAGAACGAAGTCGTATGCCAAAGAGTGTAATACAATTTGGCTTCTCTGCGCACGTTAGTCGATAAAACACTTATTTAAATCTCGCCAATCTTGGTGTAGCTGCATGTGTCCATCATTAAGCACAGTGAGGTGAAGACATGATGGTGTTAATTTGTACCCATGTCATCTATTACTGTATTTGTACTAAACGTGATGACAAGCAATGCATTCTATTTTATCTGATTATTTTCAAATTGTTGTGTTTATTACATTACACGAGGGAGCGCATCAATGATATTTCTTAACAATCACAAACGCGTTCCACTTTTGCAGTTTTTAATTTGGTCATTGGCTCTGAGTCAGTTATGTGCTTGGAATTTTAATTGGCATGTAACATGTGTTATAAAAGCGAATTATGCATGCATCAATTGCATTACAGGTAATGACCATTTCAAATAAGCATCGTAAGAGATTGTGTAAGCACCACTATTGTTCATACGCCTTTTTGCTGCTGTCCACTGCATGAAAACTAAATACACCCGTTTCAGAAAATACCTACTTTATTTATTTGGTCACAAAATAGAACATAGCTTTCATAAACATTATACAGTTCTGTCAAACAGTTTTCTTCAAAGTTTGCACTACAATCTATATTTGCCAGTCTGAAGATTTATCAGCTGTAACATTTTTGGAAAAATTTAAACTATTAGCAAAAATTCACATTCATTTCATTGTCCAGTAAACAATAGTTCAACAATTGCATATCTCCCGTCGCCGTTTAGAACCTGAAGGACCACCGCTATAAAAAAATAAATAACCTTTGCATCTTTTTCTTGTATATAAATGTGTTTGTATTTGTTGGTTTGTGTGTGTATGTCTGTCTGTCTGTGTGTGTGAAAAAAAACTGACCAACAACTGTGCACAGCGAGTGTTAAGCCAGTCCCAATTCTTTCAGAATATATCGCTTCGTTAATCGAGCTGTCCAAGCTACGTAGGTTGATTACACAAACATGACAAGAATAAAACAAAAACATAAATAAAATATTACTGTGCAGTTTCTATATCATGTTTGGCTACATAGTTACAAAAAAAATCCAACAACAACAACAACAAAATATTAAAAAAAATACAAACGCAAAACCCCCATAAATCAAAAGCAGAAAGGTCGTACGGCGTTACGACCAGTCTTACGATGACACTTTTAAGGCAGAATCTTATTAGGAAAAAAAACATTCAATTGATGGACAAATGTGGAAGGTCAGAAATGAAATATTTGCGTCTTTTTTTTGTAGCATTGTCAATATACCTTCAATGACCATCTTTTAATATCCATCATACAGTTTTATATTGCTTTGATGGTGAAGCCAAAGAAACAAACGTTTTGCTTAAAATTCTTTTTAAAAATTTGTGTTGCGAGTAAATAAAAGATAAAATGAATTATATGTATTAATTTACACTTGACTGAGGAAATGTTGACACAAGAATATGAGCTGGAATCATGGGTCGGAGAAAAACCAAATGCTGTTAGGAAAATGCGAGTTTGGTAAGTTGTTTTCTATGTATGTAAGTGAATTTGCCCGTTTTAATTATTCTTGATAGAGTGCTCTGATCAAATGAATTCAAACGTTTTCTTTTAGATTTACCTTTTAATATTCTCATGTTTGAGATATGGGCGATTCCAGTAATGATTATATAACTGAAAGAAAGGCCCGGAAATCAGAAAAGTTTAGTCACTATCCCTCTATTCATTCCTTTTGTTTCCCAGTGCCATTTGTTGCGATTCATTTCAATATTTAACTTCTTAGTTTCTCTAACATATCAGGTATCATTCATATATTGAGGTAAATCACATGTTTTGCTTCCTTTGCATCAGCAACATCATGATCTTGCAGATGTTGTTTGGGTTGAGAGTGGCTTCAACATGCGGAATATAACATGCGACGCAGAAAGTATGATTTACCTCGTTACATACAAGGTTTGCAGCATCTGATATATTGATGAAACAAAGGAATTTAATCTTATAATGAATCTCCACAGATCAGACTGGTAAATTAAACAAAATACTAAGACGCCTAGTGTTAGAGCATCTCTTTTCCCGGCCATGGTTTCAAAGATGTAATCTATATAGGAATTGGCGATAACTCAAATGGAGAACAGATACATGAAGCAAGAAACAAAAACAAAAACCCCAAACACCCCCTAAACATTCAAGTAACACAATTCCACCACCCCACCCTACAAACATCAAATCTATTGCCGGTTGGGAACTCTCAAACTGAATGACCTAAATGAAGAAAATTCCAAAAAGGATATAAAGTCTCACGCATTGGTAACAGTAAATGTCATGTAATAGTTACTAAAACCACATTTGATTGTCCATAAATATTTATATTCAACCACTGGCATCAACTATCAATATTTCTTTTTGAAATACAATTTATTAATTGTATAAATTTAGTCATAAATTTCAGATGCTACTTTAGAACAACGCATTTTATTCTTTTCAGTTATCTTGGTCTCAAAAATACTATACCCTGATGAGAACCAATCAATTCTACTTTAAGAATAAAAATTGTTGTCCCATTTGACCTTGACACTAACCAATCACCCAATCATTTTAAATAAAAATAAAACATGTTTACGTCATTTTCACTAACCTTAATCAAGGTCAGGATCTAAGTCAATATTACTTGTTTGCCAAAGCAAATTCAGGTCAACTTGTTTTCTGATGAAACTTCATCTCCAGCGAATATTTTTATATTACAATAACATATAATGAAGAAAAAAAATTAAGACTGACAAACAATATTAAAATTAAAAGAAAGATATTTAATCAAATATACGAAACACCATACAGTTATAGCTTACTTTTTCGAGGTATTTTTGTAACATTTAAGTACCGCCACAATCTGCTTTATACATTTAACATGGGCATACTCTTACAGAGACGCATCAAAGCATTGTATCAATGTCACGAATGCATTACATTTTCTATAAACAGTATGCTATTTTCAATAATTTCAATAAATAGTATGCTATTTTCAATAATTTCTATAAATAGTATGCTATTTTCAAAAATTTCTATAAATAGTATGCTACTTTCAATATATTCGATAAAAAGTATGCTTTTCTCGATAAACAGTATGCTATTGTAAATATGTTACATAAACAGTACGCTATTTCCGCTAAACAGTGTGCTTTCCCAATATTTTCGATAAACAGTATCAATATTTTCCATAAACAGTGTGCTTTTTTCAATATTTTTGATAAACAGAATGCTATTTACGATGGGCAATCTGCTGTCTTTAATATTTTCGATAAACAGAATGCTATTTTGATAAACAGGATGCTATTTTGATAAACAGTATGCTATTTTTGATAAACAGTATGCTATTTTCCATAAACTGTATGCTATTTTCCATAAACTGTATGCTAGTTTTTATAAACAGTATGCTAGTTTTTTTAATATTTTATTATCAGTGCCATATATAATGGTGAAGTCCTGACATGTTTTTTTTTTCAGTTTTAGAATGTGCATTTGCTAACAAATACGAAAATCAGTCCACAATATTATAGGTTTATAGTTTATATCTGTAAAATTTTGTAATGGGTATCTAGAAAGGGGGTCGGCTGGGTTTGCATTTTACAAGCCAGAGACACTACTGAACTGAACTTATAAACTGTTATATTCTGATACAAAATTTACTTGCCACGGGCTGTAGCACAACAGCATAGTTCGATCCCCTGAATAAGTAAAAATAGCCATGGCTACATTATTCCAGCGTCGAGGACGTCGATTTAGGCATGGCTACGAATTTTCAAAAATGAATGAATGGATGAATGAGTGAATAAATGAACACACCAATTATAGAAGGAAGGAATCAATGCATTAAACAAACTGAAAGGAAGGAATAAGGGAATATGCAAATCTTATATAGTTTAACAGGCATTGCGCATAAAGGTTTGAGGACTACACATCTTATGAAATGATTACATTGGCATCAAATGTTTTCTTGTTTACAGGGAAAGATAAAAACAATAAGGTAAATCAAATCAACAAGCGTATCAATCTCTTAATTTAAAATACACCCCACCTCGAGAAACTTCTGTGTCATTGGAAAATGCGAGTAATTTTCATTTCCTCGACATGGCATAGCTGAGAGTGTGCGTTACGTGAGGAGCCAACTAAATTAAATTTTGTTTTCTTTGAATGCACATTTCTCGACCGCTCCTGTGGCCTAGTGGTTATAGTGTCCGCCGTGGAAGCGGAAGGTCGTGGGTTCGATCCCCGGCCGAGTCATACCAAAGACTTACAAAAAGGGTACTAACAGCTGTCTCGCTTGACGCTCAGCATTAAGAGCTTAGTGTTAGGACTGGTCGGCCTGGTGTCAGGATAATGTGACTGGGTGTGACATCATCCTACATGTCTACGTGACATCACTATAAACTGCCTCACTGCAGGCATCGTAGCAATATGACTGAAACATTGTTAAAGCTACGTTAAAAATCATAAACAAACAAACAAACGAAAAGCACATTTCTCGAATTCGTATTCACTCTACGATTTCGATATAATGTTATTATGCTATTGAATTTTTTATGAAACGTTTGGGGTAGCAAGCTAAAAAAAAATCTGACAGTATTTGGTGTTCTGATGAAGATGTGAATGCCATATCAGTCATTACTAGCGAAATCAGAAAGACAGAAATACTTTTTTTGGTTAAAAATCTCTTTCCTATTGCAAAGAACATCAATCAGTGAGAACCTAAGATGGTTGCGTACGAGTTATTCCGCTTAGACTTCTGTAGCTAAGTTACGTGAAAACAAACAAAAAAGTTTGAAAATGGTTTCTTTGTTTCCAGAGGATGATATGCTACAGTAATATTCATCAGGTATTATCTAACTGATAATATCAAGCAGGTAGTATCCGTCATATGCGATCCATGCCGTAATGTCTAAAAGATCAGCAGAAAATATATACGAAGCAATATCCAACAGATAATATCCCGGACATACCATCCAGAAGATCGTATCCAGACAATACTGAAGTTAATATCCAGTCCATATTATTCAGATGATTATGTCTACTAGATAATATATAACAAATTAACAACAGAAAATAATATCTAATTAATAATATCAAGAACATAATGTCGACAAGATAATATCCAAAAGACAAAATCCAGAATAACAATTACCCAACTTATTTTATAAAGATTGATTGGATAATGGCTTGAAACAAGAGAATAACGGATATATTTCATGGAGTGGGGGTGGTGTAAAAAAAAATTCGTGAGTGGCGAAATGCTTAAGTTTTTAAAGCTGAAATAAAATTATATCCGTCATTCATTCGGAGACATTACGGTTTGCTTGAATGTTATGGTCAAACTTACCGATGTAGCAGTTTCTTACTGCATTCCGTGCGATAGATCAGGGTTTATTTATTAAGGTGAAGTACGTAATTTGGAACAAACCCTGTTTAACGATACCACAAATAGGAAATGTACGGCCTTATCTGACAGGCTAGTAAAACTAAGGGGACCGGAGTCCAAATCCACCAGAACACGAATTTTTATCGGAGTCTGTCAACTCCACTTATGTAGATCTATCTATCTATCTATCTATCTATCTATCTATCTATCTATCTATCTATCTATCTATCTATCTATCTATCTATCTATCTATTTATCTATCTATCTATCTATCTATCTATCTATCTATCTATCTATCTATCTATCTATCTATCTATCTGTCTGTCTGTCTGTCTGTCTGGCTGGCTGGCTGCTTGCTGGCTGGCTATTTATTTGACCCCCCTTGACCTATGCTGCGGACGCCCATGCTCATGTACCCGCACTGACCAAACCCGAGACTCAAACCCACGCATACAGATGTGATATAGCATTGATTCAAAACGATGAGTTCCTTAGACCTCTCTGCCATTCGGGTCCCCCGACACGCTCTTGACTTGTGCCAAATAGGTGTTGCTCTTTTACTTGTCGTTTTGGTGAATATCAAACGCATATTTTAAATGTTTTCTTTACATAACAAAAACTAATATTCTGTGACTTTTGTTTTTGTAATTTAGTAAATATTTATTCTCTGCTAGCGTATTTCCCAATAATTCATGAAAACTAGAACACTGAAAACCATGAAAAATATTCAAACAATATGTTTAGGTGGAAAGTTCTAGAAATGCTCCATTTTACCATGTTAGCCCGATATCCTCTGTCGTAATAAACACCTCTACGTTTTTATGCTTGCTCATTTTGTTTCACCTTATACGCCCTTTTTGTTTACCTTATTAGCTCGGTTTTTTTTTTAGCGGTGATTGATATTACAAACATTTTAAACAAGAGAATTATTTACTGTCACGTTTTTTTCCTAATCAAACACTCTTTGCAAAATAAAGAAAAAGCAAATTATAAAAGCGCTATATTTCAAAACCTGATTGACAATTAAAAATGATTATTAAAATTGATTATTTAGAATTTTATTACACATGGTAATTACATGAAATTAATGATATTTTTATTTTTGCTTCAAAGGTATATTTTTTATTTTACGAAATGTGTTTAGTCCAATCTGATTTTAGTGGTAAATATTTCATACTGCCATGCGTGTGCATCCTTTGATCTGTAATCTAAACGAGAGAGAGAGAGAGAGAGAGAGAGAGAGAGAGAGAGAGAGAGAGAGAGAGAGAGAGAGAGATACAATTCTTAAGACTGTTTACTAGATCCGAAAAAAAAAACGGAACCTAAAAGAGAATTATAATGAGGGATCATGCACTATACTGAGGATGTGTGTAGTTCGATATATAACGTATATGCTATAATAATATAAATAATAAATAAATAATAAAATAAATAATAAGCATATAATGTATATGCTATTATTTGATTATGATCTGTACCATGTTACGAAATGCATTAATTGTTTATCATCATTACGATTTGATACGTTCTGCGATATATATCCTTATTCTTTTCATCACAGGGTCCAACCATATTTTCCCATCTATTGAGATAATTGTGACTCAAAGCACATAAATGCGACTCTGACCCAGTCTGTGCGACTTGAAAAGTTAGCTTCTAAATATTAGAAAAATATTTTCCCCTCATCGGTTTGTTTTACAAAGATACTACTGTAGTTTACTCGCTTACAAGTCGATCACAACTGTAAACTGCACAGAACCAGATCTGCGCTGTAAAATGAGCCGAGAGATTTTGGTCTGCGCAGTTTGATATGAGTAAATAGAACAATAAATAACATAGACTCTGGTTTTCAGGCGTAATCACACGAGTACAGACGGTGCTATATCAGTATTAACTCCTCACATTTAATATTTGCTCAACAAGTTCGCGTTAACCGCTCCGGTGGCCTAGTGATTTGAGCGTCCGCCACGGAAGCGGGAGGTTGTGGGTTCGATGCCTGGCCGAGTCATACCAAAGACTTACAAAACTGGTACTAACAGCTGCCTCGCTTGACGCTCAGCATTAAGAAGTTAGTGCTAGGACTGGTCGGCTGGTGTCAGGATAATGTGACTGGGTGTGACATCATCCTACATGTCTACGTGACATCACTATAAACTGCCTCACTGCAGACATTGTAGCAACATGACTGAAAAAAGTGTTAAAGCTACGTTAAAAATCCTAATCAAACAAAATCAAGTTAGCGTTGCTGTATGCAAGATTTCGCCAAGTAAACCGAAACAAATTTCGTATTCCCGAGTTTTGGCAGGTGACCAAATTGTGCTTTTGATCTAGGGTGATACATTATGTTTGCCCTCGGGCCATATTCAAATGTCCTGACCATATAACTTGTGAGTTATTAGTTCAGCTTGTCTGTTAGTTATAAACATGATGATAATTTTTTTACCATCCATCACAAAGATTGAATTTTTGTTTGAGACAATTCGGTTACCCGTTTGCAGATAAGTTTTGAAACTTATTTGATCACAGATTTCCGTGAAAAAGCGTTATAACCGACACGTGATCCTATGCACTTTGCGATCTGTAATTTAAGATAATAGACTGAGATGACTTCAAAGCATTTCTAAACATGGCGCAAAGCAATTTAAATTGGTTCTTCATTTTGCTGAAGAACTTAATTTCTAAAGTTGGTATTAAAGCTTGCATTAAAATAGTACGGACCTTTCTTTCGGTCAGTATGAAGCTTTATGAACCAGTAAGCATTTCGTATAATTCGGATCGCATTCACCTTAACAAAGTGTCAATAAAAGTGCAAGTCTGCAATCCATTTATATATTTATTACACATGTCAGCGTCGTTTATTTATCAGCGTCGTTTATAAGCCAATAAATTTTGAAAATGACTTGACTCCCCTCCCACATTTTCTCACTGACTTAGCGCCATTTTGTCTCTCATCAATATAACCGCCTAGTGGTTACAGCGTCCGACTCGGAAGAGACAGGTCGTGGGTTCGTGATTTTGAACCACGGCCGACTCATACCAAAGACATTCAAAAATGGTACTAAGATCTGCTATGGTAGACGCTCAGCATGATGCTACATCTCTGTGGCATGATGCCCCAGTGCTGGACATCACTATTAACCGTCACACTGCAGACATCTTAGCGATATGACTGAAACATTGTTAAAGCTTCGTTGAACAATCCTAATCACACACACACACACACACACACACACACACACACACACACACACACTGCCTGAGAACTATTTAATTATTTGTGTTGTGCACGCTTATAGCGCTGTCTGGAATGAACATGTGTTTTTCCAGACGAGCGACGGAACTAAACATATGTCTCGCCGCCGTAAACTACTGGAGGCTACGAACATCATTATCACGATATGCACGGGTATTTTGCCGTGAATATTACTCACTGTCCTTTGAATTAAGCAAGATTAAGGTATAATCGGGGCAGTGATTATTTGGATCTAGTGAAGAGAGCACGTATTTTCACGTGGTATTTCTAAAAACCATTGGGCTTAGAAGGTTACAAGATTACAAGGTTACGAGGTGGTTACAAGGTTACGAGGTGGTCACGACGTTACGTGGTTACGACGTTACGTGGTTACGCGGTGATGTAACGAGCTATCTAGATGTCTACATTATACATGTAAGTACGTATGTCTGTACATGTGGTGAAGCCACGACTGTAGACGTAGCTAATACAAGGGTGATGTATGCTGTCTGTACATGTATACATATTACTGACTGTACATGCTGTGGATCCGTAAAGGGTGTGAACAGCCGATACAAGAGGGTCTCAACCCGAGGAACGTGGTGAAACTGTGCGGTTTTTCGGTGAATGAATTGTGCGACTGTACAAGGGTCAAGAAGCATATGTTTATTCCAAGTGTTGTTTAAATTGGTATATTTATATTTACATAAGATTATTTTGAATCTTAGATGAATCCCAGGAGATTTGTGAATCTTACTGACAGTGCAGAATATTTTTAACGTATTTGAAAATTTGAGATTGTTTGAATCCCAAGCCTTGTCTATACGTGAAACTATATGATTATTTTAGTGTGTACTATTATTTGAAATTGAGGTTTCCTTAAGCAGTATATCAGAAAGATATATATTAATGGTTTATTATCAATGTGTGATAGTATAGTGATTGGATCAAGTGTATATTGTGCGTGTGTGAGAATCATTGTATTTTAACATGTCATACATTTTTTTTACTTATTAAGTTAATACATTTTCATCTTTCACGCATTGTGTTTGATTATTCATTTAATCCAATACCCACTTAGTTACAATTCTGTTACAATGGTGTCAGAAGTGGGATCTTTGGATTGAGTGAATCGTCATCATCTTGCTTGTGAAAGTCTACACTTATTTTATATTTGAGTGTGAATGTCTTGACAAAATAATTTTCAAATAGTGGTTATTTTATTTAAATTGGCTTGGTGGGTGGGTAAAGTATAAACACATACAAAGTGTTGTTTTGGTAGCCTTCATCGGAAAGATAAGATTAGTCTAGTCTTTAGTATTATATTTGTTATATCACTAGTTAGTCATGTCATCCCTTAAGGACTTGGTTGCCTTAGGCAAATAATTTGGGTATGAGGGAGAAAGTTTAAGGACATTTATTCAGGAAGAAGTTAGGGAAAGGGAACAGAGGGAAAAAGAAATGGAAGCTATGATAGAGTTAATAGAATTAGAGAAGAGTAAGATCGAACTAGAAAAAGAAACCGAAAGGGAAAAAGTAGAATTAGAAAGGGAAGCAGAAGAAAGGAGAATGGCTTTTGAAAAAAAAATAGAACAAAAAACAACAGGCCGAAGAGGAAAGGATAGAATGGGAAAGGGAAGCGGAGAGGGAGAAGATAGAAAGGGAAAAACAGGCAAAGTTAGAAACTTTAGAGATAGAAGGAAGATTAAGGCAACGAGATCATGAACGTAAGGTAGAATTAGTAACAGCTAGAAAAGGAGAACACTATTCTGCCTCTTGAAAATTAAAGGGTCCTGCCCCCCTTTGACGAAGAAAAAGATAACATGGATAGTTATCTTCATCGGTTTGAGCGATATGCCGAGAACCAGAAGTAGAGTCGAAATGACTGAGGACTGCATCTTAGTACATTATTAAAAGGTAAAGCACTGGATGTGTACTCACGACTTCCTAGAAACGATGTGTTTAATTACGACGTCTTGAAGGAAGCACTTCTAAAAAGGTACGAGCTCACTGAACAGGGATTCCGTAAAACGTTCAGGTATAGCAAGATCGAGAAGGGGAAAAACCTTTCGCCAGTTCATCGTTAGAATAACGAACTATTTTTAGCGGTGGATTGAATGCGGAAATGCGGTGAAAATGTTTGAAGGGTTGACTGATTTCTTGCTCAAAGATCAATTGTTGAACACAGTTGGTCGGGAACTGAGTCAATTTTTGAAAGAGAAAGACTTCTCAAACGTACAGGATATGGCTAAGCAGGCCGATTTCTTTGCTGATGCTTATGGGGCAACCCAGAACGTGTTTCAAAAGATTTTAAATCTGGAAACCAGTCTACGAGACCGATGCCTAGGGAGCTTGTCAAATCAGCTGAGGCTAGGTCAGTTAGGGATACAGGTCGTCAGGGTATACAATGCTACTTATGTAAAGAATGGGGTCGTGTTCAAGAAATATGTCATAAAAGAAAGGGACTTGTACATAAGATAGCAGTGGCTATACAAAGTAAAAGTATATCTGATAATTTCGTGCAGGTAGAACGAGATATTCATTCACGTGGCACATGTCTTTTCCCCGAAGCGCGAGTATCAACCGCGAGAGGTTTCGTGAATTGGCGAGAAGTAGTAGTATTAAGCGACACTGGTTGCACGGGTGTAGTGATTAAACGTAGTCTCGTGCAGGATAACCAAATGCTCGGGTGGGAGTCCCCATGTATGTTACTCGATCAGACGATCGGTCGCATTCCCGTAGCAAGGATAACTGTAGAAACACCTTTCCTAACCGGAGCTGTTGATGCCCTTTGTATAGAAGACCCTATTTACGATTTGACGATCGGTAATGTTGAAGGTTCCCGTCTTCCAACCATGGCAGAGTTTAAGATACCATTGGTACAGGCAGTCGAAACGCAAGCGCAAACCCGACGAGAATAAAATGCCTTTCAGAAATTAATAGTCCCTAAACCGATCTCAGGAATTTGGCATGACGAGTTCAAACGAGAACAAGAAAGTGACAAATCTATCAAAACTATTGTTGAGAAAATTGCGTCCGGCGCAATTAAACACTGCAAGGGTGGGGGAAGCTCGAGATTCGTTCGGAAGAACGAGCTAATTCATAGGGAGTTTATCACTCCGGAGGGTAAGAGGTATAGCCAAGTGGTCGTACCTCAGAGATATAGATCTCAAGTACTTAGGGTGGCACATGAGTCTAGCATGGCAGGACACCTAGGTAAGGCAAAGACCACCAGCGGAGTATTTGCTGAATTCTATTGGCCTGGTGTTAATGACGATGTCACACGTTTCTGTAGGTCGTGTGACGTATGTCAGGAAACCCTGTGTAAGGGAAGAGTCACAAAGGTACCCTTAGGACAGGTGCCATTAATAGATAGATTAAAAGAGTGGCGGTAGATATTGTAGGACCAATACAACCAGTTACCGAAAGAAAGAATCGGTATATTCTTACTCTTGTGGATTACGCAACCAGATATCCCGAAGCAGTAGCGTTACTAGCTATTGAAACGGACAGGGTGGCTGAAGCATTGGTTGACATCTTAAGTAGGGTAAGGGTGCCAGAAGAGATCCTTACGGATTGTGGTGCCCAATTCACCTCTGACCTTAGGGGTGAAATAAGTAGGCTATTTATCAAACAGAGAAACACTACCCCATACCATCCGATGTGCAATGATGGACTGGTAGAAAAGTTTAATGGTACTCTGAAACACATGCTACGAAAAATGTGTGCGGAACGTCCGCAAGACTGGGATCGCTATTTGAACGCTGTTCTATTCGCGTACCGTGAAGTACGGCAAGAAAGCTTAGAGTTTTAACCTTTTGAATTGTTGTACGGAAGAACAGTTCGAGGCCCGATGCGGATACTACGCGAATCATGAACATGTGACGTAGCTAACGAGGAAGTAGAAACGACTTACCAGTACATGTTAGATCTACGAGAAAAACTAGAAAGTACATGCCAGATGGCTCGTGATGAATTATTGCAATCGGGACGCAGATATGCCAAGTATTATAACCGTAAAGCGCACTATAGGAATTTTCATGCAGAAGATCAGGTTCTATTGCTTCTTCCTACTAGCTCAAAAAAGTTACTAGTCCAGTGGAAAGGTCTCTACGAAGTTAAAGAGGGCAAAGGTGACATGGACTATACAATTGACATAGACGGTAATATAAAGACTTTCCATGCTAACATGCTTAAGTTGTACATCACGAGACAGAGCGACAGCGTAGAAAAAGGGGTATTGAATGTCGTTTGTACGGCAGTCATCGACGACGACGTTATAGACTCAGAAATTGAGGCTCCCCTTGAATGTCCCCTGGGTGCTGCGAGGGAAGGGGTAGATAAAGTCGGTGTGAGTGCGGAGTTGACCAAAGACCAGCGTCAAGAAATTAATGCGCTCTTGGTTAAATACTTGGACGTATTCACCGACAGACCAGGTTGTACAACCTTGGTAGACCTGAAAATGAAACTGAATACATCTAACCCCATTAGAATCAAAGGTTATCCGGTACCCTATAACGCGCGAGAAGCTGTGGACGACGAGGCGAGTAAAATGTTAGATCTGGGGGTAATTGAACTCTCCAACTCGCCATATTTTTCTCCCTAGTGCTAGTTAAAAAGAAAGATGGGACGAACCGATTCTGTATCGAATTCCGACAGTTAAATAAAATCACGGTGTTTGATGCAGAACCAATACCAGATATGGAGGGTCTTTTTGCTAAGTTGTCAGGCAACCGATGGATTTTCAAATTGGATCTGTCCAAGGGATATTGGCAGGTTCCCATTGTTGAAGAGTCCCGTGCATTGACAGCATTTGCGACCCAGAAAGTACTATATCAGTTCAAAGTCTAGATGTGTTGAAGGTTTGACTGACATATGTATGTGTGTATGTATGTATGTATGTATGTATGTATGTATGTATGTATGTATGTATGTATGTATGTATGTATGTATGTATGTATGTATGTATGTATGTATGTATGTATGCAGGCGCGTGCGTGCGTGCGTGCATGTATGTATGTATCAATGTATGTATTTATGTGTGCGTAAGAATAAATACATGCATGTAGATAGTGTTACGTGTTTACTCTAATACACAGTAACTCAAAAAAAGTGAAAACAACAAGCTTTGTAAGATTGAACAAATAAATAGAAAGATTTCAAAAATGGAAAAAGAATTTGCAGTTTTAAGAATCAAATCCAAACATAATCAAAGAATAATCCACGAATTAAATTTCAAAAGTCCTAGTAATGAAATGTTCTAATAGATTCAAGTTCCAGTCCAGTTGGAAAATCCAAGGTGGAAGACGATGGCGTATAATGAAGCCTTTTTGGTTTACTTATCTACAGTTCCTTGTAGAAACACAATATTTAACACTCCGGTGTTGGAAATTCGAATAAAAGTTTGATAAATTGTCTTTGTTCAATAATTATGTATGTGCACAACAACTATTTCGAGATATGCTAATTAATCATTTAAAATGTAATTGAATTCATAAAAACTTAACATGGATTCAAAATCTTACTACAACGAAAACAAAATGACTTAAAGTCATACGTAAAAGCCCCAAACTAACTATATTTCACTAAAAACTGATCATATATCTTGTCCGCAAATTGCGAAACCAAGAAAGGAGTTGTGTGGGTAAGGAGTCACGTTGTCCTAACATGATCATGACGAGAACCAATCATTTAATCTTAAGAATAAAAAGATTACTTCTTACTTCACTAGTCTTATCATGACCTTGACAACGTCCAATCATTTAAAAAGAAAAAAAACCTGTTTACGTGGTCGCCATTAACTCTGAGTCAAGGTCAGAATCGCGGTTAACATAACCTGTTTACCAAAGAATAAATCTAAATCTAATCTAGTGAATACATTTGCAATACAATAGCATGTAATGAAAAATAAAAATTATTTAAAACTGACAAAGAAACAATTATATATAAATAAATAAATAAATATATATATATATATATATATATATATATATATATGTATATATATATATATATATATATATATATATATATATATATATATATATATATATATATATAAAAATTCAGATATAGGTTACAGTAGATAGGTAGTTAGTTAGTCAGCTTAACAAGTGTGATGTCAAAACAACTCGACAATCCATGACATCGTTTAGCATTATTAAGGATGGATTTTTAAAAGAAACAGCTGTTCGAAATTCTTTCAATCAACAAAATAGAATAATGCATTGAAGTATTAAAATGGATATCTGCACAGGTTTATTCCATGCAAAGGACAACTATTATGTGGGCGTTTTAGATGCTTGAAGTAAAGTCTGAATTCAAACACATATAGTAAATTTTTAATAAGTAAATATTACACCCATTTTCGTAGATTGCAGTTGAATAAACCAACTTAGAAATCAATTTTATTTAGTAAAATGGCAAATGATCACGAATAATCACATAAAAGTTACCATTCGAATGCAAGTTACAATTTGAATCTCGTATCCTATTGAAGAACATTTCTGTGTCACTCGCATGTCGGTAGAACCAAAATATATTCATGTACATAAACTGCAGTGTACGTAGATATGAATAACCAGGCATTTTGACTTTTGTTAAACGAAAACAACACTTTCAGATCCAGTGATTGTACTATAGATTTAAATGCAAATATTATGAAAACAGCACTTTAAAGCGCAACGTTATTGCTGTACTAAATATGTTCTCATTTCTCAAAGAATGACCTCAAGCCATTATTGTATTAAGTATGCCACTTTCCAGAGAGTGACAGACCTAATTATTAAGACTAGCAAAGAAATAACATTAATGATATGAAGATAACGATAACACAACGTCCAAAGCTTTATCGGATAGGTTTGAAGATGTTGAACGGGATACAATTTTTATTTCTAGGCCAGTTGTGTTACGAAATGTTAATCACGAAATAAATATAGTAATGTGTTGATTTAAAAATATATCAGGCATTGCTTAAGAAGGGATGGTAATTTATATATTAAATTATAGTCGGGGAGGATAATATGAAGTGAAGTATCCCCACTCATGATACCCAAGTGCTTAAAACATGGTACCATGGTGCATCGGCTTGTCCTTTCATTTGGATGGGTAACAACTGATTTTCCATATCATCCTGCCCGGGCTTGCGCCCTGGAGAGGACACTCCAGCTTCGCTTCACAGCGTCGACACAACACGATAAGCAGAGGTTTACCGGTTAAAGGTCATCGCTCGATTGGCGTAGAGTCAGACACCAGGGGTTGCTTTAGACGGTGGAAGAGACCAACATGTCTCACTGGACAGCTACCGACCGCCTCAAGCTGGGCAGCACACAGACACTAATGTGCCGTCCCGCCACAGGTTGTCTGCCTTAGTGGTTGCGTATCGCTTATGGTAAGAGCTCTAGCGGTTAGAGCGTCCTATTCGGATGCGGGAGGTCGTGGGTTTGAACCCAAGCGAGTCATACCAAAGGCTTACAATGATGACAGTAAAAGCTGACTCACGTGGCGCTCAGCATTAAAAGGTTAGTGTTAGACTGGTAAAACCTGGTGTCAACATAATGTGACTGTTTGGACATTATCCTACATTTCTGCAGCAAATAATAAATCTTTTATTATTTGAAACATTCTTTTTCATAAGCACACAGCTCAGATTTAATACTGAATTTTTTCCTTCTCACAGTCGATGTCCGTGTATCATAAGCATATACATATGTTGTTGCACTTGATGCCTTCATGCATATATAATATATATATATACATCGATACATATAAATATATATATATATATATGTATATACATACATATATATATACATATATATATACATACATATATACATATATATATATATATATATATATATATATATATATATATATATATATATATATATATATATATATATATATATATATATATATATATATATATACACACACACATATGCATGAAGGCATCATTATTGCTGATGATAAAGAAAATAATTATGTGTGCTTTTCCACTTAGACGCAGTGATATTTCTTTCTGATGCGTAGTCATCTTTTCGCAGTGCACTAAACCTTGTCTTTGATTTTGTTTGCTATTAATTAAAAAAGTTGACGTTTGAATATTGGGACTGGGATCCCATTTGTAAGTTAAGACATAACAATAAGTCGTGATTCACGTATACCGACTTTCAACAGGATACATATTTGGGATGATAATTGATTCATGGATCGGCAAATTGTGACAATATGTTTTCGAGACAATATGTTTTCGAGACAAACGCCTGTTACGTTTGTTTGATGTGGAAAGTGAATGATTCATTGAAGTAAGTCACGTACTGTCTGTCATTCATTCAATTAAAATATTTCTATAACCATGTTTGCCTCTGAATGAACACAGGCCTTATCTCTAAAATTCATTTATAATGCAGGAATAATTTATTATAAAAACATGCATCCGTTAAAAGTGAGGGAAACAATTCCTTTAATGCCTAAGAAAGGATTTTAATATATTGTTTTTAGTCAATAATCAAATCGAATGCATAACTTATTTTGCTTCTGTTGTTTAACTGGCTTTACTGGAAAGAGGATATTATAAGCTATGTTTCTTACTGTTCATTTAGTAGAGCGCTGAAAGTAGACATGTGAGAAGCTGGTATATAAGGATATTATAGAATTCAAACACTTTGAAAAAGATTTCAGGTTACTTTTTGTGCTTTACCCCGACTTTGAAACGTTTAAGAGGAAAATTTATTCTTATTGTCCAAATCATGAAGTGGGGTCCAAATTATACTGAGAGACTCCTGTGGATTAAATTTTTCAAAATTGTCTGACTGGATTTAAGGTAAACAAAAGATATATACACGGGTAATGCTGCATCGCCTAAATTGATAGATGTTGTTCTTTTATGCGAAGTTTTCTTTTTATAACAGAATATATGAATTAGATCCTTGGTATTTCTGCATCTTTTCTGGACTTTTTAGGCCAACGTCTTTGCACATGACTGGTGAATGTTTGGAATTAATGACATTTTATCCATTTCGAAAGGATTGAGTCAGAATTTTAAACACAATTTCCCATCGATACATAGATGTAAACAAATTGCTCCTTACCAATCGTGATCTATCCATCCAACTTTACAATATTTAGAGCTAAAATTGTTGCACAAGTGATGACTAAAATATTCCAATCGTTAATTACATAGTTTTCAATAATGATGAAAGAACAACATTTTAGGTTACCTTTTAGATTATTTTTTTTAAAAATAGATGACATGCATATTTACCAAATTGTTTACCATCGGGGCGACAGAAAACGTTGAAAATGAGATGCAATTTTCCTATGATAAATCCTATTTCCCTATCAAAAAAATTATGGAAACATTTATATGGTATAGAATATCTCTCAATGACCTAAAGTAGAAGCCTTAGTAACAAATTCAGACGACAGCGAACATTATATGTCGCATTATAGAAATCCACACGTTTATTTGAAATTAGGAAGGGAACTAAATCGAAGAAGTTAGTAGCATTTTACGAAGAAGCTTGGACAAAACATTATATTCCAACACAAAGATGATACATTCTATCAAGAAGGTGGGCCAAAACGTTAGATTCCATCCCGAAAATGAGAAGACACAAAAGTCAATGTTTTAGACAAATTTATTCAAGCTAATTGTTTGACTTTATGGTCCCAGACTTAAAACAGAAAGAAGCACAAACAATAAATTCTTTAAAATTCAGCAAACAGTTTTTTTCTGTTGAACGCAAAATAGCCATTCGATAGAAACTTTCAATATTGTGAATTAAGTCACATATACTCCTAAATGACAAAATTCTATATTATGTTCTGAGTGAATTCCAATACTCTTTAATATGCTGATGTATCACAATGATATAACCCAGAATATCTTAGAAGAAGTCAGCAGTACATCCAATTAGATTTTAGTCTAAAATGTCAACAAGCACTTTGTAATTCCAGTAAATAGTTTAAATAAAAAATTCCTCTACAAGCATGTCTGAATACAAGCACAAAATCTGTATATAAACTCGCAGAAGACAGATATGAAACAGGAATGAAGAATTTGTTTACAAAGCCCTTTTATATACAAACTAACATCCGACCTATGACTCAACAAAATGTTTTGGAAGACCGATAATTTTCAAACTGAAATATTCACAAAACAAGGTCAGATGTTGGACCTAGACGTAACAAGCATGTTAACAATTACCATTATATTCAAGTACAACCTACAATAAGGGACAGAAGTTCAGCACACACTATGGATTTACATAGTATAAAGAACAGCATAGTATTCGGTAAGGAATCATTACGATAATGTTAATATAAGCTACCATTAAATTGAATTCTCTTAATTCCTAGTATTTTTATATTTTAATTTATTATTCTTTCACACCAAAAAGATATGTATAAAGTTTAGGATAAACAATATGACTTTTTGTAAAGAAAATGAATTGAACATTTTACAAACATTTAATGGCTTCTTGAAGACATATACCATAAACAAATTTGACTGATGAATATTTTTCAGACAAGACCATTTCAATACATTTGATTATGTAAACCCCAATTTTGTGTATAATGAAATCAATATAAATGATAATGCAAAAGATGTTGCATATACATGTTACATGTGCTCTGGACAAAAATGTATGTATTCGTTTGTGACCGTAAAGAAGAAAAGAAAGTGAAAGACATTACTAAAGTGACTGATAAAATGTTTACGATGTTATTAGTACAAAGATTGTATTTGACGAGTGCGAAAAAGGATTCGGTATCAGTTTAATTCACAATTGTTTCCATTGGCTATTTGGCGAAAAACTATTAAAGCTTCAATTGATGACGAGTCAAGGCATGTACCCGGCATTATAAAACTATATTAATAAGAACCAACAATCCAAGAGATGTTATTGGCACGACGTCTCACATACCTTCACTAGCCGAACCCGAGGCTCAAACCCACGAGGACAGAATTGAGATGGAGTGATCGGTAAAGACAAGCACTGTAGACAAAATGGCCATTTCATCATTGATAATTAGTATAATGTCTTTAATACTAAGATAGGATATATCAATAGACAAATTACAAAATTAAATAATGTCCTAATGTCAATAACGTAATGACGATTTAATAATGCATTACGGATACATTTGACTATATTCTTACGAAAGTTGTTGCTGTGTATATGTTTCAGGATGATGAGGTTTATGCCTAATATAAAATCAAATTTGTGTATCGGAGTCATCCAAGGCTGTATTACTTTCGTAGATTAAGACAACTGAAAACAGACTTGTCTACAAACAAAATAATTAAATCTTAGCATCGCACTATTTTATTATATCACTTGTACATATGTTGCAATATGTTCATACTTTACACAGTCGACTGTAATAAATTTTGAGAATGCGCATTTGATAGCGCCGTGTCTTATGGAATTCGTAGATTTTGTGTGAATATGTGTGTGATTATTGGAATTCGGCACAATAGAAATATCCTTAAACCGCAAACATTATGATGTCATTGTTTACTAGTAGTGATTTCAGGCCATAACCAAATAAGTAACATAGTCCCTATTACAATCTAGTAGTGTACATGGGTGGTGTGACTGTAATGGCAGCATTTACGTAGGAAATCGGTAAATTACACAAAGGAACAAATAAAATGGGACTCAGCAGATGCCGTTTATGTAGCCATGGTGGCAAAGGTGGCAAAAGTGGTGCAGTTATATTGGCAAAATGTGCCCCGAAACCATAAACTGACTCGCCTAAGGTAGCGGAATTAAAATAATTCCCTGTGTTAGGGGAGACGTGTATAGTTTATACGACTTGAATTGCTGCCGGTACTGAAACTTGATGAAAAGAAACCATGTAGATGTGCTGTTTATATAAATAAGCATTTTGGAGATATGTGGTCTTGCATTGATTAGAGTAAAATATATGTGTAGAACAGACAACTGAAGTTATATGGAAGTCTTTGGTAATTTGGGGTAAATTTATGACTTCTAGTTTAAATCGCGCCAGGGTTTGACAGCCGCACGGTCAAGTAAAGATCCATGGCTTGTAACATTATTTTTATGACAAATATATATTCATGAAAATATATATTAAATAACCTTTAAGATAAATAAATTAAATTTTGGACCTTTACTGACGTCATAACAGAGATCTAAAGTACATAGTCTTTTCCAATATTTGTTTATAGCATCTAGATTGCAAGTCTCTTACATACTGCATGACAATGACATCATGTCGGGTGCTAGTAGATGACTTGATGTTGATCACTACACTTGTTGCATAGTAGATGTATTGTATTCGTTGTTACTAAACATGCTGTGTTGGTGGTATAGTGTTGGATGCTGGATAGTAGATAATTGAGTATTTGTCACTATAAACGTATTGATTGTACAGTGTGGTACAGTGTGGAGTATTGGTTACTGGTTATGGTTCCTAAACACAGAGTGTTTGATTATAAATATGGGATATTGGTCACTGCACCCACTATATGGATTATATTGTATATGTGCTGAATAGCAGATGATTGAGTATTGGTCGTTACCCACGGTGCATTGGATAATAACTGTAGTTTATTAGTCACTGCACACGGCGTGTTTGATAGAATATGTTGGATACATGATAGAAGATAACTAAGGGGCGGAATACCGACTTTTGAACATGGATGCGTAATGTTGTCATCAGATGGACGAATATTGCATATCTTCGGCGAAATGTTACTTCCGGTTAGTGATCAAGTGACCCATAATACTACTTGCGTCTGTGTAATAAAAATAATGTAGATCACTAAGCGTTTTCAAGTTGAAATGTTCCTTGATACAAAGTACTTCATTGTAATTAACGTTATATATTGTGAGATCGTTAATTAGTGAGTACAAAAGTCACATCAATATGTGGTATCGTTTAATTAATCCGTACAGAGAGTCTGATGCATTGAAATAAGCAGTTGTTTTTCATTGAGGATTCATTGACCCTATGGTATTCATTGTACTTTACCGTTAAATCGGTTTCCGTGTCAGTGCCCATATCAAGATTTTCATAAATTAACCTTCTTGCCAGTTGATGTATATGCTGTCAAATTAATCTAATGTTATCTATAAACATAATGTCCTTCACGTGTTATTTCCGCTTCTTCCTTCAAATAGTATATCAAATATGAAGTCCCTGTTGAATATATTTCTCGCTCGTAGTTGTTGGGTATAGTGTTGACCTCTTCTTATGGATAATTTTATGATAATGTCATGACGAACAGGTCAGTGTCCTAACGTGACCTTGTTATGTACTTTAGATATTTATGTAAATTCCTTTAACTATGAGGGCAATCTGTATATTTGCCTCTTAAATCCTGGACTTGAAATTTTTTACATTTACTGGTGTTTTTTTTAATCACAGAGTTGATTTGGTGGTTCATTTAAGTTGTTTCTCATCTTCTTCTGTAAATACCTTAGTTTTTTGTTAAATTGCGCGATTAGTTCTTTGGGCACCAATTAGGCACACGAAAGTAATACGCTATTTTAATACAGTCGGGACCTCTGGATAATCGTGGATTACATCTTGTAAGAATTGATTTCAGGTAGCAATATAGCTTTTACTGGTAACAAATAACATTGGCTTTGAAGTATTGATATAAATCAAATTGATATAACAATACAATTGGTATATTAAATTGTTATTCGTCCATGCCGCAATAATGCGAATATATAAACATTCCTTCAACTGCAAGACTATAGATCAATGATACATTTCCAATCATTCATTAATCATAATGTCAGATAACCATGCAATTATTAATAGTCTCTGTTTTACAAATGAATTTAAATAGTAGACGATTTCACGGGAATCCTTTTTCCATTCCACTCTTTCCTCTCATTTGAAAAGTACAAAACATTCTGGAATGAGAGGGGAAAACATGGCGTAGGACGAAAAAGAAAAAAAGATTAAACTGAACATGTACTAAGTAACCTACAGTAATCTGGTTCGCCGTAAAGGTATGTTTTTGATTTCTTTGGGACCTATCTACAGTGTTCATAATATCAATGATACATATTTGCAATTGCCAGTCGACACTAAGCCTATATGTTAAATCTGTTGCTTACGCGGCACACAGACTGAATTTATTTACTTTGATTAGTTGTTGTTTCGTATACCTAATATAATGTTCTAAAACTCGATTATTAATTATAAATATAAAATGTCATAATGGCCTTCCCAGTTCCTCTTCCCCTTCTGTCTCTTTATTTCTCTTTCACTGTCTGTCTGTCTGTCTGTCTCTGGATTATTGTAGCTAAATACGGGCGCAAATTTATGACAATACGAACGTTGGGGATTTTCGTTTGTGCTATACGACGTTTCTGGACATGTGAATGATGGTCAAGTTTAGTCAATCCCTCCAAATTAATGTGATATATAGAGAGACACAGACAGACAGACATACAGACAGACAGATAAAGAATTGCATAGTTATTAGAAATGTTAATTAAAGCAAATAGTGCCTTAAATGGACTTTCAATATATAAAATATTTTAATTATCTCTTGTTAGTTTGTCATTTCGCTTAGTTTCTATTCCACGCTAATTGCAATACGCCAGTATGCGAATGCCTGACAGATCAGGTTCAGTATACAAGAGGTTGTAAGTGCACTACTGTTTTCATAAAACAATATTTTATGTTTAAATCATGAGTGAACCTTATATTGATTTAATAAATGTGAACAAAATTATAAAGTCAAAAGAAAAACAAACAACTTATCAATTTGCATATGTGATTGTGAACAACAACAAAAAATGGTAGAACTACATTTTGTACATTCGCGTTGATGTGAGGAGTTCAGTAACTCGGTCAATACAGTTATCCGGAGCATAAAGTAACTCCATTCAAAGCGCAAATATGTATGTTTATATGCGATATAAAACGTTATATGTATACTATATATGCTGTATCAATGATAAACCACTCGTACACAATTTTCATCAATATAAAGTTTTAATTCAAAGGAAAATTGGCAAGCCTCATTTCCTTTCAATGAAAAATGTATCATCTTGTGGTATATCATTGATAGAACGTAATATTATATTCTACTGTCCCGCTGACAACGAAACGTGCTTATATGTGTCTGCCTTTCTCCTATTTGTACACGCGAATTTTAAATAAGTTTAGTGAGTACACAGATTGACTGTATCATGTGTCATATATCTTTGTCCCATAATGTACATTTATCACATTTTTTGTATTCTTTTAAACGTTACATAATCACATGATTTGATTTAAACTGCACCGTATATTTGATCTATATTTTGTCTTCATGATTCGGTCCATAGGCCGTGAAGTGATTCGATCAACTTCTATAGATGAGGAATGTCACTTTAAATGAAATTTGAAACACACCAGTGGCGTCGCTAGGGGGGTGCGGGGGTGTGGGCTTCACCGGTGACACCATCTCAGAGGGCTGACACCAAAATTTAAAATTGCAAATTTTAATGTAAAAATAACTTAACGTTGTTACAGTTCTTAATTACTTTTACCTTCTGATCTTCAAATAATTTGCTTTTGTTTTTGTCATTTTTATACTGTGGACTTATTTTAAGAAGAAGAAATCCATGGTGGAAGTCTGGAGGGGTGACACCATGAGTTTACCGCACTGGGTGTCACCACCCCTAGCGACGCCGCTGACACACACGCCTCTGATTTATTCGTTTTCACCACGGACATGTTTATCCTGAGTATGAAACTTTCTCGTATATCAATAATATTACAAGTTTTGACTTGACTTGCAGGAATAGCAAAATTTCAATATCACATATATTACATATTTGAAAATGGACACTATTTCTAAATATAGTTTTTGTTGTCGTTTAGAGCTGAACACCATTTTTAGACTGTACATGGATCCAGGATAAACTAATGGAAGAAAAGCCCGGCAATAACCACCGTTCCATGGCAGCTACTGTCAAACGTTTTTACATAACCACATTGTTTGAAGCAGAGATTCAAATCTCACACGAGCAGAGGTGAGATGGCATTAATCGGTAAATTCGAGCGTTTTAGGCCTGTCGGCCATCTGGGTTCCCTGTAAGTCAGCAAGAAGGTTTGTAATTATGACATGAACACATACTTGGAATGGATATTCAGATTTATTTATACATATAGTTAATAATGTATTGAAATGGTGCTAAGAAAAGTCGTCTTCATTTGGTTTCTTTACGAGTATTTCATCAGTCGACCCTTGGATGTCTTGTAATCCTCACCGGATAGAGATTCGTTTGAATCTAAAATAAAAATAAAATAGTCCTGGAACGAAAGCGAATTTCAGCATTGTTTTTCATTTTAGAAAGGAAAAAGACAACATCACATATATATTCCGAAAGAGAGAATTTATTTGTATTAGCATTGCCAGATATTATAATGATGGTCACACTTTATATTTGTAGTCTTACATTGGTATATCACATCTATAAACCATTGATGGCTCTTATTTAGGTACAATTGCTTAAACAATTGAATAGAATGTTATATTAATTTTTTGCAAGCATGATGTGAGGGAAAGGTGCTATTTGAAGAAGAAAAAAACGATCTTAACAGTGCTTTGCAAAATAATAACGAAATAGGATGAATGTAATGCTCAATTAACGAAAAGAGTGAGGAAAAGTAGTATCCGTAATCTGTATCCAACTTATTTGAATACATTAATAGATTTAAAAAAATAAAACAACATGTGAAAAGTATGTATAAACTTTTTGAGAATCATAAAATGAAGAGCACTGCTTTGAGAAGAAAAAAAAAACCTTGTGTATTATAAATACTTCAATAAGCAAATTTATAGGCATGGATCCCAACATCATGAAGAAATAATGTATGTACCATTAAAGTGGATAAATATAACTTGTTATTAACATGGTATTGATTTAAAATATGAATGATTATCATTTATCAACAGGCTTAAAAGTAGTTAACCAAATAAGGATTCCATAGTTGTCGTGGATTTGAATGACTCACTCAGGCCTTGTTGTAAAATGTTTAGATTTTAAGATTTTATGAAGAGTTTTATATCAGTAATTTTAAGATACGCGAACTCAGTTAACGCCTTGTACAATGTTTGTCCTTTTCTATCTTCATAAGATCAGTTAACATTATATTTGTTAACAAAATCGTTGCATTAGTTTGCGTCATACCATCGTGCATTGTGTATACTTATCGTGCATTAGGATTTAGGATGACATATTTCATATCAATCACTTTTAAAAATTCTTACCTTATCTACCAGATAAATCTTCTATACGGATATCCAAATCCATACGGGGCTCCATAGAATCCTGGATAACCGTAACCGTAACCGAACCCGCCATAAGGTTGGAAAAGGGCGCCAACCAAACCCAAGCCAAGTCCAAGGCCAAGTAAGCCACGCAAGGAACCAAGTCCCTGAGCGTCATTCTTGTGAACTGATGACATCAGTATCATCGCCAGCAGAAGAACTGCTATGGTTGACCTCTTCATTCTGGTTGAGAATGTTAATAATAATAATAATAATAATAATAATAATAATAATAATAATAATAATAATAATAATAATAGTAATAATAATGATAATGATGATGATGATGATGATGATTACGACGATGATTATAATGGAGGTTAAAGTGTCATTATCCTAAACACCAAGATAAACCAGAATATCCTCATGTAATTAAGATACCATTGTTATTCTATAGATTAAAAGTAGAATAATCCAACGTGTCAATTCTTGGCCTACACGATGTTGTAGAACTTTTTCTCTCTCTTTACATACTCTCTGCCTTTTTTTCGAATAGTGTTGGAAAACAAAAATACGTTCATGAATCGGTTAGCGTTTGGAAAATAGATGCACATAATCAGAATGACTGTCACTCACACACACACACACACACACACACACGCGCGCGCGCGCGCACGCATGGTAGGCGGTTAAAAGCAACCAAACAAAAGCATGTACGACAACAAAAACCTAGATCAAAGTACGAGGAATTGATTTACGAGTTTGTATGTAAAACACATGTTGTCTCATCTCTAACTCTTCTTTAAATTTTACTTTGTTAAAAACAAACGATAGCTGTAAAACTGGAATACATACATGCACATCATGACTCCTTGTGACGCATTTGCAATCATATTAAATTAAAGCGACGTTAGACGTAACTTTCATCATAATATCCCTGTATGTTTACACCTCATAAATACGTTTCCAAAATAGAGGAATACAAAAAGACCATAATTCTTTAATATGGCGAGCTATGGAGAAGCGCATTTATGATGAAAAACAAAAATATGAACAGTTTTGAGGATAAAATTTGAAAACAAAACTTATCAGTTATATAATTAACTACTACAAGTAACATACGAATTTCATGAAAAAATCAAGATGTGGATGAGGAACTATTACTTAGTTAATTAACATCTGGCTAAACGGTATGACTATTTTTCTTGTTTCAACACGAAATTTGCGAAGGGATACGTATTTCTATCATTTTTCAGACAATAAAGATATGAAACTTTTTAATACTTAAAATCGGAAGTAATATTATGAGTTTTTATGACCTATAGAAAAAGATAAGCTTTCATATTGTTTTGGATAAATACTAGACATGGAAAAAGTTAACACGTGTGTTTGTCTTGAAAATATATAATTGTCTTTATTCGATTGAAAGCAAATATCGAACATACGGACTGTTTTTAGACCTTAACTTGTTAGTCTAATGTAGATACACATTCTCAGTGTTAATCCAACTGTTGGGGAGTATATTGGGAACGTGTGTGGGCGGACCCCAACAAATGCGCAATCTATCTAACTGACTGAATGCCTGTTACCCCCTCCCCCAAAAATGAAAAAGACAAAAAATTGCATAATAAGGTTTTTTCAACATATTTTATCTCTTTTTTCAGCCATCACTGTTTTCCACGTGCTATGTATTGTACTCTTTGATAAATAAACCATTTTTCTTTTTGTCCATTTCATTTTAAATCAACTTAATGAAAGAAAATGCATATGTTGCATTTTATGTAATAGATAAATTTGCTTTAATAAAGTTGATTAACGTTGATGACAAGGAGGGCAGAGACAAGTAATAAACATTTTAATGAAGTAGCCCATTACTTAAAGCACTAGCAATAATTTTGCAGTATATCCTAAATCCTTTGGAGGTCAGTCTATCAACTACACTAGAACTATACCTGCTTACAAGAAACCAGCTGATGAAAATGCTGTTATAATTTGTTATCCGAATCTTTGGCATTATATAAAAAAGTAAATAAAATGTTCCAAACTGAGTTGAATGGTTACTTACCTGGACTTTGGTCCCAAATCGGCCGAAAGCAGAATATTCTAGAGAGACGGTCACCTGAAGTGGTGCGACTTGTTTTCTGTGGGTTTGAATTGCTTTTGATGCGGGCAATTTATATACTGTTTATCACCAAATGATTGATAGCTGTTTTCAATCATTATGTTTTTTATTACTATGTTCTAGAAAAAGGGAAATTTATCGGTAGCGTAACTGCTTGGTTTAGTGAATATGGTACTTCTCAAGCGCAAAATTACTACGAAAATAGCAAGAAACAATACAATAGCCGGTGACATATAATTTGATATTCTTCCTTTTCCAAATGTAACAAATTACTGAACATGATTGACAAGTTTATCTATGTCTTTTCTTATAAATTGTGAGATATAGTCATGAGTCATGTATTATTAGAGTTAATCATTTCCTGCAAGTAAAATTGTTACTATTAAAAAAATCAAAAAAGGTAGTTTAATCTCATAGTATGGAGGCATTGTTCCTAAAGACCATTCCGATGACCTAGTTGTTAGAGCGTCCGCCTTAGATGCGGAAGGTCGCGGGCTCGAACCCTGGCCGAGTTATACTAAAGGCTTATAAAAATGGCATTTACAGCTGTCTTGCTTGGCGCCTAGCATTAAGAAGCCATTTTAGGACAGCTCGGCCTGGTGACAGGATAATGTGAGTTGGTGTGACATCACAATACATGTCTGCGACATGATGCCCCAGTGAAAGACATTAATATAACCTTACATAATGCAGACATCGTAGCGATATGTTTTAATACGTGTTAAATGCAACACACACACGAGCGCGCACACACACAAACACACACACACACACACACACACACACACATCTTGCTCTTATGACAATATCTACACGACATGTCCGTTTAAATAAATAATAATGCACGTTGATCGACGTGTCTCGAAAACAATTTTAGTACAGATAAATCAGAAAACAAAATCATAAAAAAATATTTCTTATCATATTTTGGTAATAATATAATTATATATCGGGAAACCTTTACCAGTGACGATAATCATTGTTGTTTGCCATTCAAGTAAAGGCTCATTTGACTACATACTTTTAAGGGTATAAGAATGGACTTGACGTTAGTCCTACTGGTTTATCAAGAAAAAATATATTCCGATTATCTCTGTTAAGGATTTTAAAAGATAGTTTGTAACACCATGTAGCCAGTGGAAAGTTACATGCTTTAATAAATTTAATAAACAGTACAGAATGTATGTAATAACGGCAACACTACTTTACAGACAAGTGGGAGTTCTGACGGTGGTCTATGGCTTTTTATTACTTGCACAATGGAACGACAAATGAGATCTCTACTATGTTGTAATAGCGACAAGGAAAGCACTAAAACATAGTCATTAAGTACATGCGATAGTCAATCAAAATGATGTATTCAAAATGATTTGATAACGCACCCACTGTCGTCTTTTATGAAGTTTCTATACTCAAAATATACGCTGTGTCACGGAAAGTAACTTTTATCGGTAAAATACAAGGCACTCACAATTTGTTAAGAAACGAAGAGTTTGTAATAAAACCAAAAGTTCTGAAATTGATCACATGCAGTAATAGTAATTGTTGTAGCATAGAATGGTACTTATAGTAATAATAAATAAATAAATAAATAAATAAATAAATAAATATATATATATATATATATATATATATATATATATATATATATATATATATGTGTGTGTGTGTGTGTGTGTGTGTGTGTGTGTGTGTTAAGTAAAACTGTACAGCGATTACATTACAAATTTGCAACTTTCAAGTCATAACTATTAATGGGAAATTGACTGGTATTATAGCCGAATTATTTACCGACTGGTATCATAGCCGAATTATTGACCGACTACCAATCTTCTCAATCATAGAATTAGTACAAATATTGCAAGCAACAATAAAATGGCTGCTTACATATAATTTAGTATTTTTTTTATTCAAATTTAAAATAGTAGACGAACCTGGACAACTCGTAATGTTGTTTATCTTTTTATATTATTAGTCATGTATGATGAACATGAATCAGTTCCTGAAGGTAGCATTGTACCATTTTAAGTTTTGTTGGTGGGTTGTTGTGGGTAACTGGTTATTTTTCAAAATATGGTAGACTACTTGTGGCGGCCAGTATATTTGGGGTAGAAAGAACCCGGGAAGAACCACAAACCCACGGAAAAGCTATTAGTAAGCTATTTTTTATACACACGATGCGCGAGTACGAGACGCGAACTCAGAAGGACAGATATGAGATATCAGTGTAATAAGGTAGTTCTGCAATCTTTGCATAACGTATTTTGTTAAGTCAAAACTAAATAGCTAGTATGTGAGCATAATGGTGTGTGTGTGTGTGTGTGTGTGTGTGTGTGTGTGTGTGTGTGTGTGTGTAATGTGTGTGTAACATATGTTCAGTGCCGATGATTTTGAAACTAATGATCTTAAAGAAAGGAAAAAAATGTCATTAGAAGTTTTGACAAGAATTTAAATATCTAAAAAAGGTTTATGGCTGCCAAAATATCATGTGTATTTGTCTTGTTACAAAATGAGTATTCGGCTACTGGCATTTATAAAAATAAGATAGGTAATGAAAAGTTTACTACCGGTTTGTCAAAATGCAAAACACTCTTCCGATTTTCTTCGAAAATGATCTTACAAGATGGCGTTTAACCTTGATTTTCAAAACGGTAATTATATTTACCAATCCTAAAAAGTGGAAAGTTACAAAAGAACCTAATCTACTTTGAAAGCTTTCTTTAAATAAACAATTCAGGTATTAATTGTTACACGACGTGTCAGATGAGTGGTCTTATAAAAGTTGTCATGGGATTTTATTTTTATCACTGGGCATACTGGTGTGACAAATGAGACTTTTCATTTGTGACTATTTCAGACACCAATGGTCAATCAAAATAATATATTCATAGTTTTCTTTACTAAAACACGTACATTTGCTTTTTACACGTTTAGGTTCTAATAAACGGTAACAAAGAAAGAGTGAAAACAACAAGATTTGCAAAATTTAACAAATAATTTATTTCCCTAGAAAAAGATTGTAAAAATGGCAAAATAACGTACAGTTTTAAGAGTCAAATCCAAAAATAATCAAAGAATATTCCACGAATTAAATTATAAAAATCCTAGTTATGAAATTTTATAATTCATGTTCGAGTCATATTGGAAAATCCAAGATAGAAGACGATGACGTATGCTGTAATCTGTACTGTTCATCTATAATTTCTTGTAGAATCACATATTTTAACGTGTTTGTAATCTGAATGAAATTTAATATACTGCCTTTGTCCAAGAATTTTGTATGAGCACATCAACTAATTCCAGAGAAACGAATTATTCTTTTAAAATCCAACTAATTTGAAAGAAATAAAACTTAAAAACTAGCTACAACAGAAGAACTTTATATCAAGTGTCAAAATCCCTAAACTGAAAATATTTCACTAAAACAAAGATTGTATCATATTCTAATACGCGTTTGTAAAATCCCTACATTACGAAATCGAAATAAAGGGGTCATGTGATCGTGTTTCTATCATGCGCTCCTATCAAGACCCTGACGAGAACCAATCACTTTATTTTATGATGAAAAGTTATTTACTTCTTAATTCACTAGTTCAATCGTGTCCTTGAAAACAAAAATTAAATCATATAAAATTAAAATAAAATCTGTTTACGTGGATGTCATTAACTCTGAATCATCAGAGTCTAGGTCAACATTACCAAGGAATAATTCAGATAAACTGAGTTCCTGAAATATATTATATCCAGTGAATTTATTTGTACTACAATATCATATAAAATTAAAATAAAATCTGTTTACGTGGATGTCATTAACTCTGAATCACCAGAGTCTAGGTCAACATTACCAAGGAATAATTCAGATAAACTGAGTTCCTGAAATATATTATATCCAGTGAATTTATTTGTACTACAATATCATGTAATGAATTGTTTTTTAAAATTGTAAATTGTCAAACAAACAATTAAATTAAAGTTAATATATATTAAATCAGACACGCATAACACTAAATTGAAAATATACATTTTCTCACCGAGTCCAGTTCATAGGTTAAGACGCAAACAATTAGTCACAGTGTGTTACAAAATAAAATAGCTTGTTATAAACCAAGATTTTTGAAACGGATCAAATGCACTTTTTATTGTAGTAGATAAGAAGGTATATTTCATCATATTGATTGACAGATATGAATTTGAAATAGTCAAATGAGTTGTAACTATTACACATTCTGTACTGTACATAAATGGAAGTGGCAAACGAAATTATTAATAAAGGTATTTGGCCAATTATATTAATTGATCTTTCTGTCGAAAATAGGCAAATATATAGAGGAATCTAGAAAAATCACATTTCTATATTATCAGGTTGCCTTTTACATTAGCCTACTGATATAAATACACAAATACTAGATCTATATTTACAGGGACATTGCTATTTACAGTAAATCGATGATTACAGGTATATTGATAGTTACAGGCTGATATTTACGGGTAGATTGATATTTACAGTCAGATTGATATTTGCAGGTAGATTGATATTTACAAGCAGGTTAATATTTACAGGTAGATTAATATGTACAAGTACATTTATATTTACAAGCAGATTGATATTTACGGGTAGATTGATCTTTACAGGCAGATTGAAATTTGCAGGTATATTGATATTTACATGCAGATTGATATTTACGGGTAGATTGATATGTACAGGCAGATTGATATTTGCAGGCAGATTGATACTTGCAGGCAGACTGATATTAAAGGTAGATTAATATTTACGGGTAGATTATATTTACGGGTAGATTGATATGTACAGGCAGATTGATATTTGCATGCAGATTGATACTTGCAGGCAGACTGATATTAAAGGTAGATTAATATTTACGGGTAGATTATATTTACGGGTAGATTGATATTTACAGGTAGATTGATATTTACAGGTAGATTTATATTTTTCAGGTAGATTAATATTTAAAGGTTGATTGATATTTACATTTAGATTTATATTTACAGGTTGATTTACATTTACAGGTAGTTTTTATGTTTACAGGTAGATTAATATTTACGGGTAGATTTATATTTACAGGTAGATTTATATTTACAGGTAGATTGATATTTACAGGCTCAGTAAGGCTATGGCTTCATGTTGCAAAATAGTTTTATTATGGCATACCTCAATTATGCGTGTGGGGTTAGAATTTTAGCGTTCCAAATTGGCCATCTTCGGATGCAGACATTCTAAGCCGCTTTATAAGTTCATAATAATATGCATCGAAAAGATATAATTATGCAAGTGTTTATCAGCAGTTAATTATAATGATGCTTCATTTATATGTAAGTATATATATATATATATATATATATATATATATATATATATATATATATATTGTATTTTATGTGTATGTCTGTACTTGTAAATTACATTTTAGAGCAAAATAGAACTTTAAAAGACTAAACGGTGTTAATTTATTTTGATTAATATGATTAGTGATATTATTATAACAATTATTATTATTAGTGGCTTTATTATATTATTATTATTATTATTATTATTATTATTATTATTATTATTATTATTATTAATTATTATTATTATTAATTATTATTATTATTATTATTATTTTTATTATTAATTATTATTATTATTAATTATTATTATTATTATTATTATTATTATTATTATTATTATTATTATTATTATTATTATTATTATTTTTTAAGAAAGTTAGAACACTTAGAAAACATTCATATTAATTGCTTTTAAGAAGCTGGATTTTTTTTTCATCGTAAAAGTACTACTTTATATTTTTTAAAGGAGAGCAACATGTGACCTCTCACTATTTTACATTTCTCCACAAATATTTTTAGACTGATAAATGTCACACACACACACACACACACACACACACACACACACACACACACTTGTTTCAGTAATATATTGTTGTATTGTATACGCTGATTAAATAATTCAGTTATGTAAATTATGTAATAAAAACTGGCACAAAATTAAATTGGCTATGTGAATTTTAATTAAAAAATAGTTGCTACGGCCTTGTGACTCTAATTACAAACTTCTATGTCGCTATGTTGCATTGTAATGAAGTATATATTTCCATTAGATTCTCGAAGATGCTTTTAATTCTGCGCACAAACTGAAATATTTATCCATGTAATCAGGTCTTGAGAATAAAAATGGCCCGAGTTTGACAGTTTCACAAATGCGTTCCATATTCGCCTGAGACTGACAAACATTCCTGGCGTTGATGTGAATGGATTCCACAGATTTTAAGTCTGGTGTGCGGAAAATAAATTAACAGTGCTATGATTATCTGCAACTCAATATATTGTAGGAAAAAACAAGAATATGTATGTAATATAAGTCCGCTGTCAGCAGCATGCAACGGGCTGCATGGAAACACACAGATACATTACAAAGAGAATAGAAGTTAAAGTATGTGGTGGCCTGCTAATAATTCCCAAGCAAACACATGCAGTGTAGATTTGTGGTCATAATACAAATATTCGTGTATCAGTATCAACATTCGCAGAGTTTGTATCTATGCACACTCAACATCGAAATTTACAGGCACTTTACATTACCATAGCTGATGGGTAGCATAATAACTTATTGTTTACGCAGATTAATCAAGCTGAAATTTAATTATTTTCTGCAGCTATCATTGCCACATCAACACAATCAAAACCGTAAAAGAACTGAATTCTTTCACTTGTAAAATACAATATGAGTTGCACTACATTATAAACTTTGCAGTACATTCAAATATGTAACGTCGACACGAAAGGATGTAGAAAAAAAATCACTGAATGGCAGGAATCACTTTGGTCTCTATTTAATTAAAGCAATACATGATGTACCGTTTGGCATGCACGTCTTTTGATTTGTCCTACCACTCTGCAATCACCTGTTGGAATTGTGAATCCAGAATGGATATTATTTACATATTGTTAATTGTTATTTTGGTGATTAATATCATTTCTCAGTGGAATGATATGCATTTTAATATTGTGATGTTTGTTAATATTGTGTATTGAACTTTTGTCCATGATTGTAGATTGTAAGGGTCATTTTGTAAACAACATATTACATAGCTAATTTTTTTTTTTAAAGATTATACTTCAAGATAATAAACATTTGGCAACATGTTTACTTGGATTTGAGTTCACTTGGAAAACCTCATGGTCAACCTCATTTTTGTGAGGTGATTTGCTACATTTTAAGTAAACAGGACTACCATGATTACGAATTTAACAGAAACTTTCAATCGCAAATGACATAGGTTCACCACATTCTGTCTTGTAATAAGTCCGGTGACACTCTGTATATAAGTTTGAAGCTAACACAGTTATTTTTAAGTTAAGTTCAAAAATAATTTTTGGTTGTATTTGTATATAATTTGAAAGCAATAGTTTTTTTTTTAAATGTATTCATTAACATTACAAAGTGCTCAGCGACATTTTGGACTGTGACCTATTTTGGGACTACTGTAAATCCACATCCTGGATTATGTCATTGTGATACATAAAAATTGTTAGCACATCAACTGACTCATTCAGAGATACTGGCACATCAGCTCATTTTTCTTTGTATATTGTGAAATTAATTATAAACTGAATTTTATTCGACTTGTTGGTTTTGGATTCTTTTATACTTAATTTAAGACAGAGTCACAACGGGAAGAAAAACCTGGGAAATCCTGGTACGAAACACTGACTTACGGGAAGCTATTGGAAAATTTTCTCGCACACCCACATTGGCTGAGTATGAGACTCGATTTCACGCGGACACAGATGAGATGGCAGTGATCCGTAAAGGCGAGTACTTACACCATTTAACCACCTGTGACGCCTCTAAAGATAGCAAGAAGGCTTAAAAAAAACACAAAGTCATACACAATCATACGCATAGTAAGTTTTAATTAAAAAAATTGATACAAATGTATATAAATCTTTCCGTGAAATGTAGACTTCAGTTTTGGTTCGACGAGTTTTTTTTTTTCAGGCGACCTTTTGATGTCGAAATCCTCACTAGTAAAGATTTCATTCAAACCTAAAATAAAAAAAAAACAACGGTTTTGGAATGAAAAATAATTTTAGTATATATATATATATTCTGTTTTAGCAAGCATGATCTGAAGAAAGGGTGTTAATTCAAGTGTTTCGAATAATACAAATATTAGCAGTGCTTTGTAAAATAACAAAGAGAAATAAAGATAAACATAACTAATTAAGACCAAAAGAGTGAGGACACATTGAACTGGAATCATGATCCGACTCATTTTGAATTGATAGACCCAAATTATTGTTAAATATACTAATATGTGACCAGAAGTTTACCTTTTTGGTGTTTTATAAAATGAACAACATTTCATTGAAAAGAAGTTCATGTTCAACATGAGAATTCGGGGAAAAGGAAAACGGTAAACGTCCTCTAGCTGGATAAATGAATTTTGTTATTAATATCTTAATTTTCAAAATTTAAATGATTCTCCGCAGAAAAATAGTTAAAATAAAGATTTTAGATACGTTGTTGTTTGAAGTGACTCCCTGGTACCTTGTTTTAGATTTATTTTGCCAGTCGTTTTATTTCAGTAATATATTTTCCATCAGATCGCTATTTTCTGGTAAACCTAAGAAATGCCTAGATGTCTAATATCTGACTTCATCTTTTGCAATAACTGGCATTTATTATATGCAATACGTTTGAAATAACTGACATAGATTATATATATAATACTTTGAAGACAAAACACAATCGATTTTTCTTGTCACACTCTTCCATTCAATCTCTACAAAATTCAACAATGTCTAACCATCTAAAATTCTCTACGAACTATATATATATATATATATATATATATATATATATATATATATATATATATATATATCCTACACGCAATCGTTTCAATGGAGTCCGTTATGCACAGTACAAATGCATAATAAAAATGTTATTTGTCGCTACATCATGTGGTTTCTGATCCTTGCTTTTCTATAAGCAGTTTATATTGACAGAGTTATTAATATAAATTGCTTCTGAAAAAGCAAAAATTAGAAAGCAAAACGTAACACAATATAATCCGAGAATAGTATATTGAAGATTGTCTGCATAAATGGCGAAGTCATTTTTGAATGTCAGCATCCAAATATGTTATAAAGAGTTCAGACACAAGATAAAAACAATCCCAGACAATTATTGTGTTTTGTAAAAAGACAGAATTGTATCGCATATATTCAAATACGAACACGTTTTATGAACTTAACAGGGATTCAAGTATATTAGTACACTCTTCGGTTTTCGATGCAGCAAAGTAATTTGTATAATGATTGGAAATTTGACAATCTAATTTATCTTAATTTTTTGCATTTTTAAAACTCTATGTTAATTTTATTTTCGTTCTTTGTGCTGTTAAAACACTCTCTGCATAATAACTAAATATGGTTGTACAAATTTCAATTTGCTTTTCTTAGGGTATGTTGAATATTCCTTTTCTTAAAGGAAAAACAGATGTGATTTAGTATGACGGAATTCGTTTCGTACCATATCTAGAAGAAAAGTCCATATGGGTATCCTCCAAAATATGGATATCCAAAGAATCCTGGATACCCTAAACCGTATCCGCCAAAGCCATATCCATAACCTGGAAATAAGCCGCCTCCAAGCAAACCCAAACCGAGACCAAGGCCAAAGCCACCACGTAAGCCACCGAAGCCACCGAAACGACGAGAGTGTCCAAATCGTCTCTGAGCCTCGTTCTGTTGAATAGACGAAAACAGCATCATCGCCAGCAGAAGCACTACTAGGCTTGACCTCATTCTCATTCTGGCTGAGAATGTGCTAAATAATAATAATAATAATAATAATAATAATAATAATAATAATAATAATAATAATAATAATAATAAATATAAATATAATAAAAACAATAAAAAAAATTACAAATAAAAATAATAGTAATAACGACGACGTTCATGATGTTGATGATAACGATGCTGATTAAAGAGTCATAATCGTAGAAAACAAGAAGTCGAACTAAGATATATGACTCAGTAAATGTTAACTAGAATTACATTTTACTCGTTATACCCTTTTTTCGTTAATTGATACATGTGTGCAAAAACTGTTCCCATCACATCAAACATCACCCTAGAGGATAAATCTAAGTTTTCCCCCAACGTGCAGATCAACAGATCAGTCCAGAAGTATCCTACATTTTGAAGTATTTAAAGTAAATGTGGTAGGATGAATTTCCGGTATTACTATTACATTTGGACGTAAGGTTTCTCGAGAAGTGCGGAGATAATGTTGTTGTAGGGTTTCATGCCATTTTTCAGCAAAGGATAGGCCATACATGGTGGCCAGTATTAATGGTGGAGGAAGAACCCAGGAAACCCCGGAAAGAACCAGCGACCCACGAGAAGCTACTGGTAAGCTTTCTCACATACCCACATTGGCTGAATCCGAGATTCGAACCCACGTAGACAGAGGTGAGATGGCGGTGATCCGTAACGGAGAGCATTTTAGACCACTCGGCCACTCGTGGTCTCCCAAGTGCGGGGATAAAGCAATATGGTTCGGGAATCGGATCGCTCTCGGAAAACAGAGAAAGACATGCAAACTAGACTGAACACACACACACACACACACACACACACACACACACACACACACACACACCGGTTCCACTGAAAGTCGGTTAAACGTTCCGAACTAACAAAAGAACAGCAAGTACGACAACGGCAAGGACCTTGATAAAAATACGAGGAAAATTTTTAGGAGCTTGTGAATAAAAGAATCTCTGTAAATGAACTCTAAATCTTCTATAACACTTTGCTTTGTTAACAGCAATTGATTTTTGTATATCCATTACAAAACTAAAATACATACAGACACACCACGTCTCTTCATGATACATTTGCTGTCATATTAAATTAGATAGGGTTTGAATTAGAATTCTTAATAATGTTTATATGTGCAAGCAATATCATTAGCTTCAATGCCCTGTAAAGAAAGATAAATTTTCATATTGGCTGGGATAAATTCGAGACCAATGTAAAGACAATCTTTAAAATTTAATATATTAAACAGTCACTACTTTGATGAGTAAGGGTGACCTTGACCTTAGTTGCGTGCCTTAACAATGCTTGAACATATCTCAATATCTATATAGTATAGTCCACAAACATACTGAATGCTTACAAAGCTTGAAGTATTTTTTTTCTATCATGGATAAACAACCTCCGTGTAGACCCAAACGCGGCCTCTATTTTGAACATGTTCTGTTGTTTCGAAAATATTGAAATAATGAATGTAAAAAAAGAAAGACAAATACACAAATGGAAGATTCTTATAACTGAATGTCAAACAAAGATAAAAGCGCAAAAATCGTTAAAGTCGGTGCAAATTGACCTTTATATATATTTAATAGAACTGGTCCACACGTTCTTACTGTGCCAAAGAACCTACCTACCTACCTACCTACCTACCTACCTACCTACCTACCTACCTATCTATCTATCTATCTATCTATCTATCTATCTATCTATCTATCTATCTATCTATCTATCTATCTATCTATCTATCTATCTATCTATCTATCTATCTACAAATTTATCTTTATTTAAACCACATATATGATCTATGCCGTAATTTAGAGTTGATAATTCATTACTATTGTTCCTAATACAAAAACGTCTTCTTCGTTATGGTGACGGAACCTAAATTACAGATTTGGAAAAGCCTGCGTAGATTCCAAACAAATGCATACTACATACAGTTTGTTCTATACATGGTTTCTTTTTTTTCCACCTTACTTTTTTCATAAAACCTTTTTGAAACCTCTGTATTTATTGTATACGTTGCTAATGAAATAAACTCATTTTCACTGCATTATTACTGGTCGATCGGCTTGTTGTTTCATCGATATAAACCAAACTAATGATGACAGATGCTTCTATTTCTTAATGATGTAAATGATTTTAATTAGCTATCGGATTATACATAGCATTTGCAATAATCCCAACATTTTTTCTTAAATCGGCTGAAGGTCAATGGATCAGCCGCACAAAAGCGATGCCGGTTTAAAAAGACACAGATGATGAAACAGCGATACAAATGGTGATAACTTGTGGTCCAATTTAAATTACCATTAAGTACAAAATAGATACAATGTTCCAAACTGAGTTGAGACGGTTACAGGTTACATACCTGAATTTGGACCCAATCTGGCTGAAAGGAAAATAGTACCAACCAAAGGCCACCTTTCGTTGCTGCGCCTTGCTTTCTGTGGATTATGATCGTATTTTTTTGATGTGACAATTTATATACTGTTTAATAACAAATGATTGATAGATACATCCAGTCTTTGTTCTTGTAAAAAGGAAATTGATTAGCAGCCTGACTGTCTGTACACCACAAATTTTGCAAGAAAAAACAAAACAGCTGGTGTTAACGTAAGCCCAACGAATTATTATGATAGTATGATGATGTGTACGCGTGTTGGATTACCAGTACAGATAAATTAGAAAACAAAATGATCTGAAGAAAAATAATAGACCCCTCCCCGATACAAAACTCAAGTTTTTTTGCGTTTCAACAAAGATTATTCTCCCAGTTTATCAAAGTACAAAAAAAGAATACGATTATCTTCTTGAAGAATAATAAAATAGCTTGTAACATTACTTTATGAAACGGTAAAAATATTTGTTTACCAGTGGAAAGTTACTGAAGACCTTAAGCTCCTTTGAATGTTTGATTTTAATAAACCATATATAATGCAGATAATTAAAATACTTGGCACATGTATGGTCTTGTTATAGGTGACATAGTATGTGTTTCAAAGATTTAATCAGAATGTAGTAAAAACTGCAGGTCTCAAATGAAGCTGAAGACCACGGTACCGACAAAACATCACTAGGCGTGGGTAGTTTTGCGGTGAGTCTGGCGGCTATTTGGTTTGTTCGCTATTGAGCAACGGGTACACTATATAGCGCTGTCCCAAAGTAAGTTCCGATGTTATTGTGCAACGGCTATACTGTATAGCGCTGTCCTAAAGTAAGTTACGATGTTATTGAGCAACTGCTACACTGTATAGCGCTGTCCCAAAGTAAGTTCCGATGTTATTGTGCAACGGCTACACTGTATAGAGCTGTCCCAAAGTAAGTTCCGATGGTATTGAGCAACGGGTACACTGAATAGCGCTGTCCTAAAGTAAGTTACGATGTTATTGAGCAACTGCTACACTGTATAGCGCTGTCCCAAAGTAAGTTCCGATGTTATTGTGCAACGGCTACACTGTATAGCGCTGTCCTAAAGTAAGTTCCGATGTTATTGAGCAGCGGGTACACTGAATAGCGCTGTCCTAAAGTAAGTTCCGATGTTATTGTGCAACTGCTACACTGAATAGCGCTGTCCCAAAGTAAGTTTCGATGTTATTGAGCAACGGGTTCACTGTATAGCGCTGTCCTAAAGTTCCGAGGTTTGAGGGTGCTTATGTGAGAGCTGAAAACGGCGATGCATGCGTCTGCTATCCTAATGACAATAAAACCCGGCTGCGTTGCCAAAGATTTCTCTGAGTGTTTACAGTATTCCATGCCACCTCGAGCAGTATTTTTATGGTGTACCATTCCTAATGTCCTTCATAATACATGCATGGTTGAGAATTGATTCCTCATCGGCCACATCTTGGTGGTTGCACCTGTCTCGTGGACTCTCTTTTTCCAGACCGTTATTTTTAGGCGGATGATCCCTGAATACCTTTCTGTATTAAGCGTTTTACGCTTGGTCCTTGACTCTATGTTTAACTTGAACTATAAATAAGTATTTACTAGTGTTAGAATTAGCCTTAGTAATGAACATATTTTAAAGTTTAGGGTAATTCTCTGATTGGATGGTTGAGTATTGCAACACAAGTCAGGTGGGTTGCATTTTGTATTGCATATGTATTTAGTGTTGTGTTTAGATTTAATTCCATTGGATACATTTATTTGACATATTTATTGGAATTACAAAGTGCCCATTTGACTGTTTGGACTTGTACAACATTTTGGGATTATTATGAATTCATTCAAATACATTCTGGACAATGTCATTGTGATGCATCGATAACTTTGGCACTTTAACACTTTCAAGACCCTTTCCCGCTCCTTTGGCCTAGTGATTTGAGTGTCCGCCTCGGATGCGGAAGGTCGGGGCTTCGATCCCCGGCAGAGTCATACCAAAGACTTACAAAATGGTACTGACAGCTGCCTCGCTTGGCGCTAAACTATAAGAAAATAGTGTTAGGACTGTGATAATGTTTTAAATATATTAGTTGATATCTTTACCTATCCATTATGATTTTAACTTAAACAAATCAGTGTGAAGATTGTGGAACCTCTACTGGTCATTTGTGTCAGGGAGATTTATTCCGATGCAAGAAAGGTGTGCAAACAAGACTTGCTCTGCTTTATGAGATACAATAGCAGAAATCTATGACAGTAATAAATCAGATGTCGGTAAATTAAACCAGAGCAAAACGTCATTAAAAATGGATGCATGCCCAGAAAACACCAAAGCCCAAGACAAGGATTTGGAAAACGATAAAACAAATTTCTTTTTATAACTGTCATTCATTGACAAGATATATACAAAAGGTAAGAACTTTGTGTGATATTTGTTTCTTACAGTTGTGGCTACTCGACAGTGGATTAGAGTATCTCTCATCCGTAGAGGACGAGTTCTATGAATCAGGGTAATAGCCGGTTGAATCTTCATACGATATTCATACAGGTAGACTTTTACGGAGGTGTCGGGGTACAATACCGTAGATCTCTTGCAAGTATTATAGAAGTACAACACCTCGATAATCCCAAATTAATAGGTATTACTATCTATGTATGGCATTCCTCTGTGCTTTTTGTCAATATGTATTTACATTGTGACCTTGCGGAACATTTTGGGAATTTTGTAAATTATTTGGGCAAACTTAATTCTATTGTAGAAAATGTTAATACTCAAATGTTTATATTTAAGGAAAGTGGAATGCAAATACGTTCAATCCCATTCCCTTTCGAGAGGAACTTGACCTGCTTTTTTATATACAAATATGGTTATACCATATCAGACTTAAAACTAATACTTGACCAAAAACACATTTTTCTTACGTCAGTGATTCATTCACTACAGTGTCTTGGTTGGATCATTGTGTCTCTACACAGTCTGCTCATTCCTCTATATTGTTGTAAATTATAATGTATTCAGCTTTGATAAAGTGATAAGAAAGTATGTATTCTCAATGATACAAAGCACATTTAATAGTAAGAACTGTATATTGAAATCTCTTTGGAATATGACATTCTTTAAAATCTCATTAGCAAATGGGACAACTTGCTTTTTAAATGCGTCGCTTAATTTCGTTCTGAACAATAAAGGACGCATTTAATTGTGTAGATATACATGTAGTCTTGTACTTATGATATATCTGTATACTTGTACGTATGATAGATCTGCTAGTTTATGTTTAAAATGTTTTTACTTTATATCTATATTTAAATTTAGATCTATGGACGTTGTAGTCTGAAAGAAAGAATTCTGATCTTAACATATTCTTATCTTATGTTATCAAGCAAATTGTTACACAAGCATAATCAAGACCTTGAATTCTTCCAGAGCATTATTCTTTTGGACTTGTAATATAACGTTTTTAATATTATTTAAGATTTAATTTAATTAACCGTATGTTCCTATCAAATTTTATTTTATAACTTAGAGAATTAAATTATGTGTTAAGTTTTACAAAACTTGTTTGTTTTGCTTTTTACTTAGTTTAAGGCCATATAGTCTAGCTAGTGCTGCTGCACCCAATGACACGAAGGGCAAAGCCTGGCTTCGCACTGTGTACTCTTTCGACACAAAACGCCACAGTATAGGCAAAACACACCACTTTATTTGTTTGTAAAAGTAAATGTTACATTAATCTCTTAATTATGACTTTTGGCTGCAAACAGTCTCACTAATCACCAACCACTTGCTGTTAATAGAATCTTTTATTTTGGTCAGACATTGATGAGAAAAAAATATTCTTCAAACTGAAAATAAACGTGAAGACACTATACAGACCAAAGAAGAAATGAATTACATAGTATGCCCATCCAAAGATAGGTGCTTCTTAGGCATTCTATATTTTCTTTTCCTGCTGGCAACCGCAGCGCGTCGTTTATAAAATATTAGGCTGGCGAATTTTCCTTGATTATGGAGGGGTCGAGAAGAGACAATTGGAGAAGCGTTGACCTCCACCTCAGACGCCAGCTATTAAGTCTGTTCCTCTTTTATTGCTGTTCTAATATGTAAACGATATGCAATGCAATGTTACGACACTGTCACGGAATAAGGCAAGAAATAGCTTGGGTTCGTCTTAGAACGATTTAACCATGTTTCCTCGTATATGCGTAAAACGTTACCTAGCGTGGATCATTGTTTATATAGTCGAACAATTCAATTGGCATGCATCTCATCGTAGATTGCCTGCCGCGAGAGACACTAAAGGCAGGGTATGCGATTATATTGTACCCTTACTAATATTAATTATCATGTAGATTTAAGGCAAATTCTTTACTATCTGACACGTTGGTATTTTGGATCTTGTCATGGAGTGTGCGTTCTCCATTTTGCTCTTCAGCCGTAGTGGAAAGCGTTAAATTTTTAAAACTTTATTTGACATGTGAAGCATACTCAGTTGTTAATGTCGTAGCGTGAAATGCTGCATTTACCACTTCGCGGATTTCAAACGTTATGAACTTTTGAATTGTTACAAGTTGCTATTAAGAGTTTAATTTAGTAACATGTATCTAATTATTTAATTCAATACATGCTATTAGGACCAGTTTGGTTTTATTGTAGCTGTCTTTGCGTGTGTGTGTGTGCGGGTATATCAGGCGGTCGGTCTGGCCGTCTGTGTGTCTGTATGGGGATGGAAGATGACGTGATAATCAAGGACATACAAGGACAGAATTAGGATTTGTAAACTTGTGCGAATGGCGAATCCATGAAGGATGTGTGTGGTCTATGCAAGTGTGGGCCAACCCAAGAATTCCGGAGAATTGTGCGTTGTTATAATGAACACGTCTGCACATGTTTGCAAGTATATGCGAGTCATACGGCTGTACAAATGACATAGTCACGTGTCGTGTGCTTGTTTCAATTGATTTATGTTGTTTAAACTGAGTACAATAAAGTCATTTTATTACAAGAGATGATTTGAATCTTAATTTCATTACATGAGATTATTTGAATCTTGCTTTCATTACGTGAAATTATATGAATATTAATTTCATTACATGAGATTATTTGAATCTTGCTTTCATTACGTGAAATTATATAAATATTAATTTCATTACATGAGATTATTAGAATCTTAATTTCATTACATGAGATTATTTGAATCTTAATTTCATTACACGAGAATATTTGAATCTTAATTTCATTAAGTGAAATTATATGAATATTAATTTCATTACATGAGATTATATGAATATTATCTTCATGCACGAGAATACATATTCGTTTTCCCATTTGTGAATGTTGTGTAACGCAATTCAAAGTGTCGTGTGTTTAGATCTTGAGAGAATTACACTGTATTTGTTGAATATATACATATTTGTATTAATTCATTTCATTATAGTGTGTTGGCATTTAATCCTAACCTCTAATCAGGTAAAATTCTGTACAGACACAATTTATAAATGCATATCAACAACTTCAAAGTAGTTCCTGCTCACTATTGTATTGCTTCCTGATTATTCCATGATACAGGTTTAACGATACGTGCATAATTACAATTGTCAACATAATAAGACATGTTCCTGATTATTGAGTTTGAAATAAAAGGGACACGTGACATGGTAACATATAGGTATGCTGAAGTAAATCGGGAATACTACTTGGAAAAAGATGGTATAATAAAAAAATGATATTATATACAATGGTCAATGTCAAGGTTAGTCATTATTTACCCTGAGACCAACAACCTTTATTGATCTATAAGCTTTAAGATTCTGGTTCGGAAACGAAAACACATCTTTAGTTTGTTTCTTTTATTGAAAAGATTCGACTAAACTGTTAGAGATATACTGACTGCATTCAGAAGTGGATCTGAATATTTCTTGACACGTACATGACTGTTTCAATAAATATTTTCTAGCTTCAGAGAAATTAATTCCATGGAAAAGAAGTTAAAAATGAATTTAAAAAAGACAATATACAGTAGCGTTACTATGTGAGAGCTAAGCAACTTATTCATGCATGAATTGTTTTACAAGCTGAAAACATATAGCATGTTGGAATGTTGTTTGTTGTTGTTGTTGTTGTTGTTGTTGTTGTATGATTTAACGATATTTTGCAGCACAAGATAGACTATACATGGTGGCCAGTGTAACTGGTGGAGGAAGAATCTTTGGAAAACCCTGTGAAGAACCACCGAACCAGGAGAAGCTACTAGCAGGCTTTCTCAAATGCTGGAATGAGACTACTCATGACTGATTGCAGGTTTTGTATATCCATGTTGAGAAAAAAAAACACGTTTAGAAACACGTAAAAGATGACACATGTGATTGTCAAAAAAAAGGACTATTTATTGGTTATCCTATAAATCGAACAAAAAATTCTGTTAGAGATTTTACTGATGACGCTAATATCGTATACAGAGGCTTGTTTTTGTTTTGCTTAGGTTCAATCGATTTACTTACAACAGACAAGATGAAATAGCGTTTCTAAAACTCATCAAATACATATATAATCAAAGAAAATGTTAAATTTCAACTGCACGAAAGTCTTCATACATTCAACATGAGAATTAAAAGCAAACATTAATCGGATCAAACACCAGCAGATAATTAGCATCAACATCAAGAAAATAACGTTGTTTGTATACGATGAAAAGCATGTGCCAGTCGATAACATAAATCAAACTGAAATAAAGCTGCCTTGTTCTTGTAAGCCGAGAAGCGAATGCTAATTGACAACGTAAATACATTACGTTTTGAAGTACTATTTAGTTAAACACGTTCGAAACATACATTACAGAACCTAACGAATATTCTGGTCTCATTTGAAGTTTGCTTTTTTTTTTTGCTATGGTAAGCCTTTCAAAACCGCATCCTTTTAGTTTGCTACGTGGTTTTCACAACAGATCATTTGCCTTCTGCGTGAGACCACTAAAATTATACAACATATATTCTATCTAAAATCTTTGAATACCAAGTTCTGATTATCGGCGATTGCAACATGTCTACCACTATATTCTGGTTTAAGTACGTTGGTTGTGTTCTTATCTACATGATCAATATTGTCACAGCATCAATTGGAAACAAAGAATTGGCCCCTTGATAAACATCAATAAGTGAAGCTAACCACTTCGTCAGTTTAATCACATAATTTACCAGGATAAAATTTTCATTTTAAGACAGTCATTGTTATTGAAAATCATTTTGAAGAGAAACGTGGGAAACAAGATGAGGACCTTAATCAAAATAGCAACGAGTACATTACTTTTGCTTTATACGGGGATTAAGAAAAATAAAAATAAATCATTGTCTCAAAAAGGATGGATCGGCGGCTAGAGTTATTAAACGTTTATTAAAGCATTTATTGAACAAACGCAGATATTTTCGAGGAAGTCTCTCAGGCGATACAGTGTGATGTTTGGGGTAAACAAGTCTATTTCAAGTAAGATATATCGATCACATTTTTCATGATTGCCAAATAATATGTCTAATTAATAAAACTCCTTTCGTACTGGATAAATGATCGAGTTTACATTTTTTTAAGAGCGTTTTTACCTGTCATTTTTTGCACATGTTAATGAATGAGATGGATTGAAGAGAATTATTATCATTTTGCCTCTTAGAAAAAAAGAATTCTTTATATTTATAACCTTCAGTACTTAGGGATTGTATTAGTGATGATAGTTAGCTATTTCTTATATCAAATTCCTAATGGGGATTAATTTGTCTTTGCTATGAAAGTAGCCTCCCCACAAACTGTTTCTTAGGAAAATGATTTTAAAATTAAATTTAGCTAGTATAATATATTAATTTGGTTGTCAATGAAAGTGACTCAAATGACAATCAATATCTAACTGACTTGTCTAATATAATTAATCCGATCTCGATAATTAATTGTTTGAGGACCTACATTGTCCTTCAGTATATATTTAAATAAATATAAAAAGGGAAACAAAAAAAAACCCATGCCTTAGCGAAGGCTGGACGAATTCTTGTCAATATTTTATGAATGAATTACCAGAACTGAATAAAAAAAAACAACAACATTAGAATCAGAGCAATTTTTTTTCTAATATTTGATTAGAAACGTGGTCACCGAATATTAATTTAATTCCATAGTGAGTGTTGTAGCATTTTGTGAAGAATAAATAATTAAGCGAACAAGTAAGGAAACTAAAATCAAGGAGGAGTGTAAACTATGCAACGTTACATTAGTTTATAAAAGAGCAACTTTATACCTATCAAATCACAGATAAATCAGTTCTCAAGGCAACATGGCGCCAACAAAACCTGTACCAATTAATCAACCAAAACTAAAAAAATGTGTGATCTGCTGTCGGACATGAGCTCCGTCCTGAGCTGTTTTATTCAGAATCGAATACCTTTGCTATCGGGTCATCTTACCTGGCAGGTAAAACAGACGTGAAGTTATTATTATACTCAAATCCTTACAATATTAATATACAATTAAAAGTTCTAATGCAGATTTCAGATCAGTAGCAGTTGTATATATTTGGGCCAGGTGGCACGTCCCTTGAACATGGCCCTTAATTTTATTGAAGATGATATCTACAAAGTTTGCTTCTCGTCGCTTTTATGTACATTAGAACGAAACCAGAGCTGTCAGCGTTTATCTTAATTGTGAAGGAATTATTTATTTTTCTTTCCCATGACTTTTGCGAAAGATTCAACTATTTGCTTGAAATCCCGCTTTATCCAGCAAATTAAAATGGTCTTTTTACAAACTGAGTTCCCTGGTACATGACCCTGGTAGAGTAAACACATTAGTATCTGCACGAGCCACAAGACCATACTCAGACGCAAAGTCGGAATATGTTTCTTATGGTTTAGCAGAAAATCCAATTGTCTTATTGGACCTTTTATGGTCGGTCAAAAATTCAGATAAGACATATTGGACAACCACTGAGACTAATAGCAATGTATTCGCTGTTAATGAAACTGGCATGCAATGTCAACTGTTTACAAATTACTTTTGCAAAGAATTATTTTAGATATTGTCAGTGCAGTTAACTGAATAGACAATCATGTTTCTCACCTTTTTACCGCCCATTCTCACCATTAGAACCTTAATGCTAGTATAGATTATAAAAAAAAACAGGGCAAAAAATATCTACAGCCATTCGATTTTCAGTCGCAGTCCCCAGAAAGGTTTATTTTAAACCACCAAATTGTAATTTAAGTACATTTATATGACTAAGTTTACAGTACTCTCAACGCGGCTTGGCTGGCGGGTGTTGGGTAGTACGTGTGTCTACACGTGTGTGTGTGTCTGTGTGAATAAATGCAGAAGGTGACAAATAAACCCGCTGGTTATGATATTTTAATAGCATAGACAAGTATTCGAATCATATCAGAACATATTCGAAGAATACTGGAATAGGAAAATGTTGGTATTCGTTTCCGCTTTACATTAAATGACAATATTCAGCCCTACAATTGAAATTTTCCTGAAATCTTATATGTGAAGTACATGCAAGTAGCTCAACGAAAAGCTTCAAAAAGTTTGTATTTCAAACGTTTTATTTCCATGTACCGTGGCGCCATCTATGAATATATCGGGGGATAATCTGAGAAAAAATTAGCTAAGCAATTGAAACAAAAAGTATGTTAATATAACGACGTTTGTACTGAAGTTTTTTTTTTGTGTCAAGTGATTGTTTTGTATAATTGTATTTGTGAAAGAGATATAATTATTAAACATATAACAATTGCCAAATATATATATATATTAGGGTGGCCCTTAGAAATCAAGTTTTGAATTATATATTTCTGGACCTCTCATTTTGTTCTAAAAGATAAAAAAACACAGTATGCAAAAAATCTGCAAAATTGAACAAGGTTTAGAGGTAGCTCAATGACACTGAAATTTGTGGTAATCACGTTCATAATGTCCATATTGTACTGTTTGTAATATAGATTGTAGAATGTAGAACCACAGTATAAATTTAAAAAGTTTTCCTTACTTACTTATTTATTGACTAATGACTTGTTATTATCAAATATTCTTTGCAATTTTGCAAGTTTTATTGTTCAATTGTTTACTTTTATGTTTTCAGGAAATTCAGATGTTGATTGTTGACTTAAATTTTCAGTTAAAAAAGTAACAAATCTGCAATTCTGGAAGCTTTTGCAACAGTTGTTGGACTTGAAAGGTTAAAGTGGGAATTTTGTGAACTCTGGACTGTGGACTGTCGACTGTTGAGTGTTAAATAGAGTATAATTGTTCCGGTGTTGGTTGATACTTACCTGTTAACAATGGCAGCAGCAGTGACAGCAGCCACAAAAGTGACAACACGCTCACAAGATTATCTTGTTACCAGTGCAGATGGGATAGAAGGTATTAAACTGCCCTCAGCAGAGCAAGTTCTCAGCTATTTCTTGCATCGTCACAATGTTCTTAAAGAGGAAATCCGAACAGCAGCAAACAACAGCATAATACGAGTGGAAGATTTTTGGTTCCATACAAGAATTCCAGTCAAGCATCGACAAGATTCAATCAAAAAACTTGAAGAACTATTCTACCAGTGGAAAGGTCTGAAGAAGAACAAGAACCGTAAGACACAGACTCAGCAAGCAAATGAAGCCATGTTTACAGAAATGATCAAAGAACTGTTTGATATTGCACACGCTGATGCAATGCAACTCATAGAGAATGAAGAGGACAAATTATTCCTGGAATGTCAGCGGAAGAAGTGTGGACAATCTGCTGCTTAAACAACAAGAACTGCAGAAGGAAAAAGTGGATACATTGCAAAGAAGACGAAAACGTTCTGAACTTGAAAAGGAGTTGTTGTCCCAAGTGGTTGAGCTGGACAGCAGTAGCAATAATTCGGACATGGAAACATCATCTGAGCCTGACGACCAAGATCCAATCCCCAGCACAAGTGCGGCTGCTGCTCCATCACGAAAACGAGGTAAAAAACAGGTAATATCAGCCCCTCTAGCAGCAATGCTCGATATAAATCTGTTGAGTGACAGGGCTGCCATGATGGTCATTTTTGAATCAATGAGGGATATCGGACAAGACCCAGAGTTGCTTGCTCTTAACAGGACGACCATACAGCGTGAACGCCAAAACACCGTAAAGCAGCAGCTGCTGGCATTAAGGAAGCATTCAAACGAACCACAGCTTTAACTGTCCATTGGAATGGCAAGCCAATGCCTAACTTAACTGGTATAGAAAAGGTGAACAGGCTACCAATTCTGGTTTCGACAATGGGGGAGAAGAAGCTTTTACAAATTCCAAAGATACCTGCAGGAACTGGCAAAGCTGAGGCAGAGGCAGTTTACAATGTCATATGTGAATGGGAACTTACCAGTTTGGTTCAGGGCATGTGCTTCGACACCACGAGCTCCAATACTGGTAGACTGTCAGGTGCTTGCATCATTCTCGAGCAGTTACTGGGACGGTCTCTTTTGCACTTTGCTTGTCGGCATCATATAATAGAACTGGTCCTGGGTGCTGCATTTGGAATCTGTATGGGACCCAGCAAGGCACCAGAAATTCTCATATTCAAGCGTTTTAAACAACAGTGGTCAAGCATAGACCAAGACGGATTTAGTGACGCCTTTTCAGATGATTATGCAACTATCGAGCTTGCAGATGTTCAAGTCAAAGTCATTGCATTCTGCGAACGACAACTTGAAGATAATCAACCTAGAGATGACTATCGTGAGCTGTTGTAACTAATGCTCGTCTTCTTAGGGAAAAAGACTTCGGACAAGATGACGTTCAGAAGCCCTGGTCCATTGCATCAAGCACGCTGGATGGCAAAAGCCATCTACAGCATCAAGGTATGGCTTTTCCGGTCCCAGTTCAAGCTGACAACCCGAGAATCTCAAGGGCTTCTACGTTTGAACATATTTCTTGCAAAGATTTATATCAAGTTTTGGTACCAGGCACCTGTTGCTCCAACTGCAGCCAGAAATGACCTCCAACTCCTGCAGCTGCTCCATTCATATCCAGATCGTGCCATCAGTGTCGAAACGTCACGTAAGATGTCTGGGCATCTTTGGTACCTCTCGGAAGATTTAATACTGCTCAGCCTCTTTGATCCAGAACTAGATATTGCCACAAAGCAAGCACTTGTCAGAGGGTCGGAAGAAAAGGATGGAGAACTGGATCCACCAAAATGGGCATGCATTGACATGGCAGCCGTGCAACAGAAGACACTCGTAGATTTTGTCACAAAGTCCAGCAGAAAACTATTTACAATTCTGGGCTTGCCTTCTGGATTCTTAGCTGAAGATCCCGAGTCATGGAACAGTAGAGATGACTTCAAAGCTGCTGAGGCAATGGTCAAGATGCTTTCGTTTACAAATGACCACGCAGAACGGAGCGTTGCCCTCATTCAAGATGCAGTCCAGTCAGGGCGCTTTAGATGTGAAGACCAGCTGCAGTATGCTCTCAACGTAATAGAGCAGAACCGGAAACAATTTCCAGATGCAAAAAAGTCAACATTGATTGACAAACAGTAAACTCTGTGTCGTTCGTTTTAATGATCAAATGACGATTTTCAGACTCTAATGGTAAACTTTGATGTGCTTGAGCCACCACTAAATATTAATATTTTTTCATAATATTTTTTCTCATCTGTTTCTACAATAAATGGAACCACTCTGAGGGTTCAGATGCTAGAGAAATAAAAAAAAATGTTTTTTCTATGTTTAAGGGCCACCCTAATATATATATATATATATATATATATATATATATATATATATATATATATATATATATATATATATATATATACGCATACATGCAGCTATTTATTACAACCATGCAATTGTTTTCTTTTTTTATGGTTTAACTCCATTTTTAAGTACAATATAAGCTATACATGGCGGCCAGCATTAATGGTGGAGGAAGATCCCGGGAAAACCTCCGAAAAGAAAAACCGACCCACGAGAAGCTACTGGCAAGCATTCTCACATAACTACATTAGCCGAATCTTAGACTCGAACCCACGCAGACAGAGGTGAGATAGCAGTGATCAGTAACGGACAGCGCTTTAGACAGTGGCCACTCGGGGCCCCACAACAACCAGGCATTGAAATTATATTTCATGACTGTCACATCGCTGTGAATACTGTTTACTTGCTAAACAAATTTTGGGTTTGATTTTGATAGCCATTATCTTGTTGGATAAAACATCTCTTTAATAAAGCCTGCACATACAATGGTAAATATGTAAATATTGTGTGCATACATACATACATACACGCACGCATGCACGCACACACACACGTACGTACGTACATACATACATACATGCATGCATGCATGCATGCATGCATGCATGCATACATACATACATACATACATACATACATACATACATACATACATACATACATACATACATACATACATACATACATATTGTAGGAAAATTAAATGAAATGAAAGATCAGCATAACTATGTACAGAGGTGATATCATAAAAAGTATCCCACCTAGTGTACATCAATAAAATAGAAGTTAACTCCCTTTCTTTTTTCGAGGAACTCTCCACTTTAGAGGTTCACTGGCAAGCATTCTCACATAACAACATTAGCCGAATCTTAGACTCGAACCCACGCAGACAGAGTTGAGATGGCAGTGATCCGTAACGGAAAGCGCTTTAGACCACTCGCCCCCCCCCCTTTCTGGTTTGGTGTGGAACAAATAACAAACCACGTTACAAGTAAACATGTTTTATATGACCTTTGTGACCCCATGCCCCCTAAAACTAGAATAACCCATGATCAGGAGTAATAATGAGAACTGTATCATGTGACAATGTTATATTCCAAAAATAAACTGAATTATATAAAGAGAGGTGAAAAAAATAAGTCTTCAGTATCTGTCTTGATCATATGGCCCTAAACAGGAGCAGAAGATATGTGTAGGAGTGGTCCAGTAATTAGAGATGGGCAGTATGTGAGGATTCTAATTATGAAGTAATCTGTGTAAGAAAATACTGCAATATAAGTGCTGAGAGAGGATTTAACAAAAGCTGTCCACAGATACATCAGCGAAAATAAACTTACATATGAATTATACAATACTAGATGCTTTGGTTTAATGATCATGAAGAAGCCACTCATTTTGCAAGAATGAAAACATTGACCCTTGTGGGAATTCAGTTTTATGTTCAACACAACATAATGGAGGATTGTTTCAATCTCATTGATTTGTCACACCAAAAAAATAATACATTTCAATATTAGATGGTTCTTGCTGATGAATTAAATTCACATGCATGCAAACAGATAAGGCTCTACTGAAATAATAATGATAATATAAAAATAACTAAAATGATCATAATAAAAAGTTCTACTTCTTGATGTTACAGCCTTACTAAAGGACATAATCCATTGGTACTGGTTTTTTCCCTCGTTGTTCCTCAGGAATATCTCCCCATATGGTTTTTTCAGTGGTCGATACGACTTTCTCCGTTGCAGTGGCTATTGGTTTGAATAACTGTTCGGTGCGGTTTGAATTTTTGTCTCGTTTGGAGCTTATTTCGAACGGAATCACGAATCGGAATAAATTTCTTTATTGCATATTATCGTTCGCGTGCTAATTTGGTTGTTAGGGCTTCACCTACCATTATAAATATAATATACGATCTAAATTGTAAGTGAATATTCCCCCAGACAGTGTGTTCATTACTTTCGCGTAGTGATAAATTACCATGCAAAAAAATTACACTATCTTATCTGTCTATATATTTTCAACTCATACAAATTCGTTCTATGCGAGTAAGCGCATACCTGTCTATAGAATTATTTGTCAATGGGGCTTTATTGTATGCGGATTACTCACCTGTAACGGGTTGGGCATTGTTTAGACTGTTAAGAAATTTTTCACTATGTTGAGATAACCAAGAGGGGATTTTCAATTTGTCTGATGATTTTTTTCTCTTATTGTTTTGATTTTCGAGCTAATTGTGCGTTTGATTTCATACTGTTTGCCCAATTCACTTCTGACCTTTTCGACAGCAATGAACAGCGGGATAAATTTGTTGATATCGTTACAGAATACAACGAGTCATTTACCACGTGCTGAATTCGTTTGATCAATCCATACTGTTTGTCAAGGACATATCTATTATTCCGGGCGTTATCATCAAGATCATGAAATTCTGAGAGAATCCGATTACAATCTAATTTATCTAATAATTGTCTTCCTTGATTTTTCAAATTTGAAATCTCAATTGTAATTACATTCATATTTTCGAAATTCATATATGAAATATTATATATCTAATACATTTTATAAATGTAATAAAAAAAATTAGGGGTCATTTTTTGACCCGTTTTCGTATGATATGATGAACTCCATTCGCTCTAAGGTGTTATTCACATCTGATTGCGCCTAGAGATATTATGCAAGTAATGATATGATTGTATATGATATGATTATATATGATATGATTATATATGATATTATTATATATGATATGATTATATATGATTATATACGATATGATGAACTCCATTCGATCTAAGGTGTTATACATGAAAAAACCCATTTGGAACCCCTCAGGTGTTATTCACATCTGAGAGGCCCAGAGGTTACATATATATGACAACACATCCCCATTGGAACCCCTCAGGTGTTATTCACATCTGAGAGGCTCAGAGGTACCACGAAGCATAGTCTCCGAGAGAGGATCGAACTCGTCAAATAACGGGTTAGAAGTCCAAGAAGGTATGCTTGGTGAATGGACGTCACATTTACATATAGATATGTACATATAATCAAGTAATTACATAATGGTATTTACAATGCAATAATATGGTATTTACAAGCATTTACATAATGGTATTTACAACGAAATGATATGGTATTTACATAATGGTATTTACAATAAAATGATATGGTATTTACAATGATATATACAAATAGGACAGCACAAGACAATGCAGCATAAAACAATGGACTATAAGTGGACACACAGCACATACATACACGGGGCTGTTCTACATTCAAACTGAAACCACCATACCCCCAACAAAATCACCCGGGTTGAATGCAAAATCACATTCACACCGTGTGACGTTGTGTGACATATGGTGGTTTCACGGTTTGAATTTCGAATGGCTTAAAGCCCCAATTATTATATAGAAAAACCTTCCGATTGGTACCGTCGACAATAATGCCTGGCACGAGATTCGAACGATGGGCCCAGGACGAAATTCCAACCGTGTATGAAATACATTAGTGTTCGTAATCTACAAGTCTTTAATTTTGAATACGATATATATTTATGTGAACCACACAAAAAGAAAAACATTCAATCATCGAAAAATCCCATTGAGATCCGTGACAACAACAAAAAAGTTATCGTTGGTTCAAAATTACACACACAAGCCCAAACGAGTTATTCCCCTTAATGCTACATATAATAATTCAGGTATATACAAATTGAATTCTATTTTTAATTATTTTTAGAAAAGCCGATCTAGTAATATTCTCTGCAACATATCGGACTTAGGTATACAAACATCGAAATACTTTCCAGCTTCATTCATTGATTGAAATACTCTTTCTTCGTTATTTTCTGTATTAAATGATTTTATAGGTTTCGCATTTTTTGAGTTTTTTCAGCCCCTCCTCGTTGGGTGTTTTCACTTTGTGTTATAGCTCGTAGATTCAATAAATAATTGTTCTTAGGATTAGAATCAATATGATCAACTAGAAAACCATCTTTGATCAATCCATTGTAACATTCATATATTATCCGGTGGTTGAGATATCTTTTCTTTCCAGCACTAAATATAAGATGTCCCATACCATTGTCAAAACCAAATGGTCTCTTCAGCCTGCTGTGTATGACAATACCTTCACAAGATGCTTCATAATTGGTAATCACGGGATGTGGTTGAAATTCTTGGTTCATTTATATAAGAAATACTATTTGTCTAATTAATTATTTGGTTTAATTATTACTTGAGAATCTATCAATGTAGTCTTGAGGTGTTATTATGATTGTGTTCTTTACAGAGTCAGAGTCATTGATGGAGCTTTTAACGGAATCTTTGATTCTCTTATCATAATAGCGCTTTAGCTCTCTGTATCGCTTACCACCACAATTCAGACATACCTGCGACTTACCACGCACACCTACACCACATCGTATACAAGGTAAGGACCTTAAGCTTCCACGACGTACGCTTTGTAAATGAATTCCACAGAATTCATTTCTGCATGAATTGTTAAAAGCGGTTACTGATTCTATCATAAGCCATTTGCAATGATTCATTATATAATAAATTCATTATTTAAATACTTGTTTTAATTACAATATGGAGGAGTTCGAGAGATTATCGAAAATTACGCCTTGGAAAAATGTTGAATTCAATTTTGATAGAGTCTCCACTGATGTACCAAAGGGTCTAATAAGTGATAGAAGCATGATAGGTAGAATCCGTGATGCATTTAATGAATTCAAGCGCGATGGAGCATCTCACTGTTGGTCTACATTTCGAATTGATGGTAGTGTTGATGCTACCATGAATGACGAAAGATCAGCAGTGATAATCTCACATCTTGACCAGAAAAGGTATTTTTTTTAGAGTGAAATTCATTATCTGCTCAAAAACGGGGAATTAGATTATACGCGACAAATTTGAACCCATCCTGAAAAATAAGAGAATTGTCAATGTGAGTCAGGATTCCAAACCAGGAATTCTGACTGGGATTGACAAACCGTATTACGAAAGATCCTATCCTGTAACCGCGGATGTTTATGGGATCTATCCGATAAATGATAAACCGAGTATTGAAAAATTAAAACCCATGAAATATTCGTCGTTGAATTGTGTAGCAGAACGAATAATAGAGCATTTTACAAATGCGTTGCGTGGAAACAAGTTGACGGATCTAAGACGCAAAAAAATAAATGAGTGGGGATTAACATTGAAGGACAGCGGAGCAACAATTCAAAATGTGGCCGCGTTAGATCGGATACTAAAATTCCCAATATCCGTAGATACGGTAACAGGCGAGATATTATACGACTCGAAATATAAATCGAGAGGAACTCCAATCAAAATTATTGACCATAATGCAAACGCTTGGACCTCCGCAGTAACAATATTTCCGCGGGATCTCTGAAAAACACTGGATGCCAAAAGTGTTATTACGGTATATGATTGATTCTAAAATACTGATATCGCTGATTCTAAATTATATCATATTGAAAACAAACTGAAGTCTGGTTACTACAACCCGATAGTCTACATAGTATAATCACCGAAAATAAACCACAATTAGCCGATTTCGACGAAGAATATACCGTGAAATGGTCCAAAAAATCTTTGAAGCTAGAAATTCACACAAGGTAGAAAATGCGACCACAAACAATATTCTTCGCGGTTGATTATAGATGATGCTGAATACGATTTAATAATCGCAGATGTAACATCTAGGGGTATATATGTAAATCGTAAAGACGCTTTATTATCCGATGTAACCAAAAAAGGTAGAATTGTTACTTACACAGATGGAGAAAATCCTCGATATGCGTACTTAAGGTCGTCCATGCTGGCTTATGCTTCTATCAATTTACTTTCGATGATAAATAGATTTCTTGACATCGCAGTTAGAGTCGACACTGATTCATTTTATATATATATATATATATATATATATATATATATATATATATATATATATATATATATATATATATATATATATATATATGTGTGTGTGTGTGTGTGTGTAAAATAAAAAGAAGTAATGACTGAATTCACTAATTCAGACAGAGTTGGGGATCATGGAGAATTAAAAAGGAAATACTGCGTGATTCCTCTAAATCAGCAGATGTTACAATTGAAAACAATTGCTTGAAAAATAATCAGATATCAGAACTATCTAATACACCGTCGTCTTCCGATACAATATGTTGATATAAAACCAGTTACTTAAACGAATGTGGTGGGTCAGGGAAGACGACTCGTGCGATTGAATTATTTCGAGGGAAATCAAACATGATTGTTCTAACACCAACACACAGACTTGCAAGAGAGATAAAACAACGAGGAATTAATGCTTGCACTTATCACAGTTTCTTTCGATGGAAAGGTGACAACTGGACTCCTGATCGAATGGGTGAGAAATATATTTCTGAAATCCTTATTTAAGATGAGATATGCACAGTGTCGTTAGATGTATTACAAAGGTTTCTCGATGGTCATTGCTAGCGAATACGAAAGTGATAATGTGTGATGATCATAGTCAACCACCACCATTTGTCGGTTTATCCCCACATAATTGGCCAAAGAATTTTGTAGACTATTATGAAGAAATTAGTACTGATCATAGATCACTTGATAAACAATTACGCGAGTTCAAGAAACTAATCAGATTACAACCGGATAGAATCCAATGTGAAATAGCGCGTGAAATAATTTCGGAAACCCCATTAAATGATTTTTGGGAGGCATGGAGATCAAACGATTTGATAGTAGCGAGTAGAACGATAGTAAGAGATACACTTCAGATGAAGTTATTTAACACACACAAAGAAATAGTTGCAACACTTCCAGTGCCATTGTGTTATAGACCCAAGGATACACGAAGACAAAATATCAAAATTGATATTCCAGGCCTGACAGAGTCAAGAAAGCAGATTATCGTATTATATGATATTGTGTTAGTTGATATCAATGTCGTCGAAGATGCATTGCGTGCTGATAAATCCCTATGGAAGCTAGGATACGCAGCGACGATACATTTTTCGCAGGGGTTGACTATATCCGATACAATTGCTTGGATCAGAGATGATCGCATCGTGTGGTCGAATTCAGTTTATCTTGCAGTGTCCAGAGTACGAAGAATAAATCAGCTTCGAAGAGTTGTTTTAGACAATAATGACACTACAATAAGTGATATTGTGAGCGATGACATAATCAGAAAAAACTCTCTGGTTATAAACAACAGGACAAAAGAAAAAATAACAGAAAATTTGATATTGATGCCGAATTCATAATCACACTGAGACAATAACAGAATAATCACTGCGCGAGTTGTAATTGTATAATGCGTTGGTGTTGGTCGGATAAAGACCCCAGCCAATTTACCGTAGACAGAAAAAATAGCAGTGTTGGTCATACCAGAGATAATGTGAGGGTGACTTGTCTTGAGTGCAACAGACGAAGAGGTGCTAGTTAAGACCACGCGGCGGTAATTGAGTATCCTCGGGTACTACTTGTAGTTGTTCCCGAGTATATCCGCGCTGATGAGCAGTTGAATCCAACCTATAGACTGGCGGTCTATCCGTGGATCGTGTTATGCTAGATATTTTATGTGTAGTGACACTCCAAATAGGATCAGTAGCTCATTTTTTGCCACCTTCCAGCTCTCCTGATTCATATAAATACCTAACAGTGACATTACCGAGTATTGGTTGTTTTGAAAAGTCATTTTGCGGTTTTACAGGTATATACTTTTTTTAATCGCATTGTTAGGTTTCATATTAATTGTTCGAGTAATCTCATTATTCAGCGCGGTAATTACGCCTGGTAATCTCTTGACCCATTCACGAGATCGTTTATTTCTGAATAAATTCCTTCGCGTATTGATATCCAAATAACCGCTCAGCAAGTGTCCGATTAAATCGTTCAACAATTGCCTGATCGCGATGTAGTGCAGTATGTCCTTGTCTGATGCTGACATTATGATGCTTCATTATTGATAACACTGCACCCTAAAATTCCTTGCCAGGGTCAACTTAAAATAGATTCGGCCAATGCAGAGGACCGTACGATAAATCCTTTCAAACGCAGAAGCTACTTCAGTTGATGATTTTGTTTTTAGAGTTTCTGCTTGTTTGTATCTACTCGCAACATCAACTACGGTTAGCGCATACTTGTAAACACCATCATGCGGCAGAAATAATATATCAGCCTGATGAACCTCATCAGTTGCGCAGACATCAAAATGCGAGTAGTTAATTTGTTTAGGTGGTAGTAGATAAATTTGCCATATCGCCTGTTTTGATAGCCAATCCGCTGCTGTATTATTTTTCACCCTTGCAGCGCTAGCGAGTTTACTGATTGCTGATTTACCCCTCCAGTATCCTCTTGGAGAATAATAAATAGATTCCATGACGTTATTAATTACCAGCATCCAACATCAATTTACTTTTCATCGCCGATTTTATCAACCATGAAGCCAACTTTTCTTTGAAGGATTTATCAGTGATAGAATTCAACGCATGAATTAATTTCACATCTGGGACATTATCTATGTTGCAGATTGCTGCTTTTATACGCAACATCATGAGCATGACACGCCTTATCAATGGCGTTTATTGGTTTTTCACTGGGTCGAGGTTGGTTTTGATCATCGAGTCTGATATCAAGTCTGGTCCTGGGTCCACAATAACTATACTCTGGAAGGTGTTTTTCTCTGGATATTTTGCCCATGGTGTTCCTGGGAGTTTTGCTAACATGGCTGCAATATCACCTCCTTGTTTTTTTTAAAAACATCTCCAGATTTCATAGAAACAAATCTATTTTTTGTACCACATTGTACACACTTACCAGCAAGTGCTGATCTGTTATTTTTAGTTGTAATTGTTGTCAAGTCATTTGTGCTAGTACGCTTCTTACATTTCACACAATATATATCCATAATTTATTTATAATAACATGAATGTAATTGATTTTTCGGCGACAAAAACACGAGAGCCTGTTAAACATCATGCAGCGCTACCAAATTCCATTCGATGATTATAATCGGACAATCTGGAAGTGGCAAGACACAACTCTTACTTAATTTAATAACGAGATGGATGAAATTGGACAAGTTGTATTTAGTAGCCCCGAGTGTAGACGATCAGCGATGTTACGAGGTGTTAAAGGATTTTAACGAGAAAGCAAAATCGGAAATCGATGAGGATATTATTGAGTTTATAACCGATATCGAAGAAGCACCGAGCATTGATGGTATTTATGGAAGTATTAACAATTTAGTCGTATATGATGATGTCATGTTAGACAATCAAAAGAATCCCGCTAGGATATTTACCAGGGGTAGGCATAAAAATACCGATGTGATACGATACACTCAAATACCAAAAGTGATCAGAGATAACTGCAATATTCTTGCTGTATTCAATGGAGTAGACGCATATACGCTACGATTTATTCACCACACTTGGTGCAGTGGAGATATTTATTATAATCTCTTTAGAAATTTCTTTAGTCACGCTCAGTCAATTCCACATGGATTTGTAACGATAAATTTGCACGACCCGAGATCAAGATATTATATCGGACTTGATCAAACATTCGGTTAAAACAATTCGTCTAGGCAGCGACATCAGTGCCGGGTCTGTAACGTAAAATCCTAAAGGATTTCTTTTCTTTTTTTGTCTGCCTGAATTGGTTTCGGTTTGAAATCCCTTAGGATTTTACTGAAATAGTTTCGGTTTGCTTGAAATAGTTTCGGTCTGCTGTTAGGTGCTTAGGCTCGAATAAGCAGCAACACAGAAAGAGTGAAAACTAACAAGCTTGTAAAACGTTAACAATGATTTTATTAAGTACAATTATTTTCATAAAATAAATAAACTTACGGTTTTAGAGAATCAAATCCAACATTAATCCAATATAGAATTCACAAAAATAATCCACTAATGGAATTGCAAGAGTCCTCATAAATAAATGTTCTAATAGTTCCAGGTTCGAATCTTGACGATGTAATCCAAAATGGCTGACGATGTCACGTGATGCAGGTCTTGTTTTATAATCATCCAAATGATATTATGAATACAGGTTCTTTTCCAAATAATTCCTCTTGCTATGACGAAATGAACTGACACAATGTCCAGAACAAGGTAATTAAAATTAACACTCAAACATAAAAACACAACTATTAACTTTATAAAAGCCCAGATTCTACTGAATCTCTCTTCCAGTACACTGATTTAAATACCCGTTTTTAATATGTAAACAAGGGATCACGTGATTTTCTAGAAATTGATAGAAGGTCAGGAAGAGTCTACCTTCACTAAATCACGTACTCAAAGAAAGATCTAGATATTTCCTACCCCCAAGAACTAAAAATAAAAAGTTGTCCTTGAAATTAACTAATAGTTTTAGAAGCTTGTTGACAATGTCTAAAGCAGGGTCAGGAATTAGGTCAACAAGCCAAAGTCAACCTGTTTACAGCTAGAGTCTAGGTCAGCCTGAATTTTCCAGAAAAATTTCCCAATTAATGAATATTAAACCCTAAATGACAAATTTGGATTTAACAATTAAAAAATAAATAATTTAAATCCAATAGACGTAAAACTGTCCACCCTTTTTGCTGTTTTATGAAGTGAAGAATCAAAGCAAGGATTACTGAGATAAAACTGCAAGGGAAACAAAAGCTTTCAACAAAGATGCTCACTGGCTCCTCCCACCCACTCATAACATAGAGGCATACAAAATTAGATTCAAATGAAACTATGTGTAAAAATCATATACATGTAAACATATATACATAGAACATATTGTCTTTTCAACAATCAATTTTTAATACAGAACGTAGAACTGGATGCAGCCCCATGGCCAGTTTATTTACAAACACTTAATGTTTGCATGATAATAGAATGGAATCAACTGGCCATTTGACAGAATACTAGGACGATATTTGAAAACAAAAATAAAAGAGATCATTCGAAAGCTGAATATCTTGTAGAATGCATGGTATATTTAATCAAAACTGAAAAAAGATTACAGAGTGCAATGTAATTAGTCAATTTAGTAATTTTAAGTAATAGAAAATTAGATCTTTAAAAAGTGGTCCCTTTATGCTGTGCAGCAAATATGTACATGAAGCAAGTTAAATTATCTGATTCATAAGCTTGAAATGTTTGAGATACCTTTGAACAAAACTTATTAGTTTTGTATACCCTTGAACAAAAGTTACTAGTTTTGTATACCCTTGAGCAAAAGTTACTAGTTTGGTATACCCTTGAATAAAAGTTGTTTGGTATACCCTAGGACAAAAGTTGCTAGCTAGATAATCAATTAACAAACGTTACTAGCTTGGTATACCCTTGAACAAAAGTTACTACATGTAGTTTGGAATAATTTTGAACAAAAGTGACTAGCTTGGTATACCGTTGAACAAAAATTACTAGATTGGTATCCCTTGAACAAAACTTAATAGTTTGGTATAATCTTGAACAAAAGTTACTATCTTGGTATACCATTGGACAAAAGTTACTAGCTTGGTATACCATTGGACAAAAGTTAATAGTTCGGTATACCCTTGAACAAAAGTTACTACTTTTGTATACCGTTGAACAAAAGTTACTAGCTTGATATACCGTGGAACAAAAATTACTAGATTGGTATACCCTTGGACAAAAGTTACTAGCTTGGTATACTCTTGCACAAAAGTTATTAGCTTGGTATACCCTTGCACAAAAGTTAATAGTTTGGTATAATCTTGAACAAAAGTTACTTTCTAGGTAATCAATTGACAAAAGTTACTAGCTAGGTAATCAATTGGACAAAAGTTACTAGATTGGTATACCATTGGACAAAAGTTACTAGCTTGGTATACCCTTGAACAAAAATTACTAGATTGGTATACCGTTGAACAAAAGTATTTAGTTTGATATACCGTTGAACACAAGTTACTAGTTTGGTACACTCTGGAACAAATGTTAATAGAGTGGTATACCCTTGAACAAAAGTTACTAGTTTTGTATACCCTTGAACAAGTGTTACTACTGAGTGTACACTTGAACAAAAGTTACTAGTTCGGTATAACCTGGAGCAATGCTACTATTTAGGTAAAACCTGGAGAAAAAGTTACTAGTTTGGTAAACCCTAGAACCAAAGTTACTAGTTTGGTATATCCTTGAACAAAAGCTACTAGTTTGGAATATCCAGGAACAAAGGTTTCTACTTTCGTATAGCCAACAACAAAGTTACTAAATATGCAAAGTTGCTTTATACTTTTATTTATTTTTGTTTACATTCCAAAGAGTTTAAATTCTATATTTTGTCAATTGATTTGTTTTTGTTAACACCTTGTCTTTATTCTTTATCTAACCTGATAGGTATGTATTCTTTCAAGTCGAGAAGGATGCTAATAAAAAATAAAGAACCTGGTGTGCAATTTATGGCACAGTTCAAAAACATGATTATATAAATGTTGTGGACATAATTAGTATACTAGTTGGAAAGATAATGTACTTTTCTAATATATTATAGGTAATGTATTCTATGTAATACACACAGTGAACTATAACAATTTATTTTATGCTAAGCAGTGAATTGCTTGATTTTCTAATTAACATAATACTGATATTTCGCTGTAGTGAAAAAATAATATATTTTCACTACAGGAACTACTTTTTGGGTTAGAACATACCTTCCTTTCATTTTCTTTTCTCTTTCCTTATGTACATGACATTGTCATCTCTGTGGCATCTGCAACCAAAATAAAAATGGAAAAACTGAGTACTGATGAAACTGCAGTAGAATTAGTATTGACATTTGACAAGTGATGATGAAATTCTTAAAGGAATGGATTTTCAAATGATACAGCCAAAACATTTCTTTCAATGTGACAGATTTAAGAAAGTGATTTCTGAAGATGTAAATATCAACACCAAGAAAAAAGCTGAAGATGACTTGAAATTGTTCATGGCTTTTCTTCAGAGTGATGGGAAACAAAGATTCTCAGATTTTATCCAACCATCGGATCAAAACCAAGACAGTTCTCATTTCATCTTATCTGTCAGGAAAAAAGAAGGTGACGAATTTAAGCCATCATCACTTAGATGCATGACATCATCAATTTATCATTATCTACGCACAAAATCGTATGGTGTTTTCCATAATAAATGACATTCAGTATGACAAGAGTAGATCTATTTTACAAATGAAGCTAAATGATCTAAACATAAGTTGGCAAAAGGCAACAAACCGAAGGCATCAGACCAAATTTCTGACTAGGATCTACAGAAGATGTATGAGCTAGACACCGACAATTTGACTGCTCTTTTACATTCAATATGGCTCATTTGTACTATGCCTTTCGAATGTGGACAGGAAAGGAAACACAGTATGTCAGTGGCAAATATGCGAAGAGCAGCGGGGGTGCATCTTCACAGCTGAGGAGCTGGAGACCTAGTATGTCCAGTGACACCGACAGTGAATAAAATACACTTGAAATGTCCACTAAATCCTGTATATATGTTTTAAAGTTTCTCACATGATTATGTATTCTTGTTATTTTAGCCAAATTCTGCTTCAATCACTCACCGTTATCACCGATTCGAATGTAAAAAAAATGGCGCCTCGTCACTTTCACTTTAGTTTAACATTTTTTAAAAATATATTCTTGCGCGCTAATAAATAAAACTGATGAATAACTTGTGGTTGTTGTGTTATTAATAACCCCTGTCTGTTATCCTTGAAACTTGTAGTTTGTTATTCTGGAAATATCAGTTAATTTGTATCGATCTGATGTGGAACAAATTTTGTGCGCAGGTACATGTAGCATAGCAGAACATGACTTTCCCGTGCTTATCGACTACCAGCTATATCGGACCATTTGTATGACGTGGAAAGAACAATTACCACCACCACAACGATTATTTATTCCTTAGTTTAGTTTTAGATTTTAGTTTGGGAAACTTTGTCAAAGGCAATTACACCCATATGATTTGACGGGTTCGGTAGATAGCACAAGCTATGCACAGAATAGGTCGACATATCGCGAGTCATAACAATACGGGTGTGGTATCCCGTGTGTCCAAAATTAATATTATTTTGAACATAAAATTCTGGTGACTATTACCTCTTTTCAAATGGAATTAATACAGTCTCCCCAACAGTAACAAGAAGGTATACCATTAAACATCTCGATGCCGGTACCAACGATTTTACAAAAAATATCCATACACTTACATACAAAACAGACCGTTCTAATGGCATAGTGGTTAGAGCATCCGCCTCAGATGCGGGAGGTCCTGAACTCAATCCCTGGTCAAGTCATACCAAATACTTTTTTTTTTTAAATATTATTTACAGCTACTACGTTTGGCGTTGTATTAATATGTTAATGTTATGACTGGTCGGCCTGGTGTCTGGATAATGTAACTGGGAGGTACATGATGTTACATGTCTGCAGAATGATGCCCCAGTGCTAGACATAACTATGCACTGCAGCGATTGTTGTGATATAGCTGAAAAATTGTTAAATCTACGTTAAATCTACGTTAAAAATTCAAACACACACACACACACACACACACACACACACACACACTCTCTCTCTCTCTCTCTCTCTCTCTCTCTCTCTCTCTCTCTCTCTCTCTCTCTCTCTCTCTCTCTCTCTCTCTCGCACACACACAAAGCATAACACCGAATAGGAAGTAATTCACTGAGATTCAAATGGTTGTGAGTTGAGTCAATTAAATCAATTTCTTAGTCATCCTAATATAATGTTGCACAGCCAGTACTATTTGTTTGCTGGTTTGTACAGTTTGCATAGGGCTTCCAAATAATGATGTTTCAGTCGTAAGATTGGAAGGATGTGTGTATATGATTTTACCTCTAAGATTTGATTTGTTCGCAGTTAAATATTGTTGTTGTTGTTGTAGGGTTTAACGCCTTTTTGCAGCACACGATATACTATACAGGGCGGCCAGTATTATTGGTGGAGGAAGAACCTGGGAAAAAGAATCACCGACCTACGAGAAGATACTGGAAAGTTTTCTCACATACCCACATTGGTCGAATCTGAGACTCGAACCCACGCAGACAGAGGTGAGATGGCAATGATCCGTAACGAAGAGCGCTTTAGGCCACTCGGGGCCCCTAGTTCAATAGTGTACCATGTCTATGCTCAGTTGTAATATTGTATGTGTGTTCTACATTTGTATTCACACTTGTTATTTTTTTATTTATAGTATTGTCAAGTTTCCTTTTGCCTCTGCCCCATTAAGTTCTTTCGTTTTATTATATAGATAATATCATTTTTCAGGAAAATGATCAAAAAGGCATTATCCTATATACTAGATGGATTAAATTATGTGCGTGTGTGCGTGCGTTCGTGCGTGCGTGTGTGTGTGTGTCAATAGAATATGTTCTGTGTCTTGGTATATACATCGAGTTCTATAAAATTTTCATTAAAAGACAAACGAAATTCCTGATTTCCTCTTGAATAAAAGATGTGTGTGTGTGTGTGTGTGTGTGTGTAATTTAGATTTTTAACATAGATTTGTCAGTCATATCACCATTATGGGTGCAGTGTGGCAGTTTTTGGTGATTTCTAGCACTGGGGTATCATGCCGCAGACATGTAGCATCATGTCCCACCCAGTCGCATTATCCTGACACCAAGCAGACCAGTCGTTAGGTATCGATATGCTGAGCGCATAACGAGGCATCTTTAAGTACTACTTTTACGTATTTGGTAAGACTCGGCCGAACTTCGAACCCGCGACCTGTCGCATCCGAGAC
>JAQISU010000206.1:10555000-10727500 GCA_029339505.1 Unio delphinus | reverse complement strand
TAATATCCTTTATTTATAACATTATTAAAATAAAGACAGATCAAAAGTAAACAATACAATAAATGATAAGATAAGATAAGAATTCTTTCTTTCAGACTACAAAGTATATACCTTTACATTAAAAAAAAAAAAATTAAAAAATTATTTTAAACACAAAAGTAAATATATATATATATATATATATATATATATATATATATATATATATATATATATATATACAGCAACATCTACAATGATTGCAAGCAAAAGATTTTAACTTTATGGCAATTCTTAAATACTTTAAAATATGATGACGCTTAAGTTGTTTTTATAATTAATATATGTAGCATACATACACATAATACAAACGTAAACTTTGAGAGTTATGCTTATTGATAAAATTACATAAAAGTCATATACTATTAATTCAAATTAAAAACAAAAAAGGCTATAAAGGAAAATTCTATTCAGAAGTCGATTGTACACATATATACATCATAATATTCGAACTAAATTGAAATACCTAAGACGACCGCCGTGTAAATTCTCGGTCAGTGAAAATTAAGTGAAATAATGCAATTCTCTACGCAATATATTTTATCCAAGAAAAGAAATTCACCTGTCGCTTAGCCATAAATGAATCCTCTCCCTCCATATCCTCTTCCTCCTCCAAAGATACCTCCATTACCAAACCCATATCTTCTCCCTCCACCGTAGAATCTGCCGTAATATCTGTTGCCTCCGTACAGATTACCAAACCCATACTGGCCATTACATAGACTAATGGCGATTGTGAACAGAAGGACGATCAAAAGTATGCTGACTAGAATCCTCTGCAAAATAAGTGTAAGATTTGACTTCTTTCTGAATAAGTCATTTGCCTTCATATTATATACTTAATTCGGTATTTATACAGAAATACTGTTATGTATATCAGCTTGTGTGCTTTACGTTTGTCTACGAGTTTATATCACTATATTTAGACAGATACCTTTAGTCCATGACTGCGGTCTTTACTTTGAGATAAAGGTAATTTTTATAATTTGTTAAACATGTTGACAAAGCCTTTGGACCTTAGAAGTTTTTTTTAAAGCGTTTATCAGAGGCGTAGCTGGGGGGGGGGACATATGTCCCGGGCGACGGACTAGTAGGGGCGCCAAAATGAGCTTAGCAATTGGTTGTATGTGGAATTTTTGCTGCAACTATGCATTAGTCTTTTCTTCTCTTTAATAGCCGTTGGGTTTCATAGTTGAGGGCGATGGGTGGGGTGGGTGGGGCGTACAATTGAATCTTGTCCCGGGCTCCAAACACTCTAGCTACGCTTCTGCGTGCCTGGTGTGACGGTGTGAGTGTTTCTTCTTAAAAATATGCTGCTGCTTACTTAATGTAGCTTACATTCTTCAAAGGTCAGCTAATATGCGATAAATTAGAAGATTACATTTTTTTTTACCATTTTCTTAGAGAGGCACTAACAGTTGATTGTAGTGATACTTTTAAATTCTAAGACAATGCATCTCAAATCACAGTCTAAACAATGCATCTCAAATCACATTTTATAGAAGTATCATTCCGTACGATACAGTGGACTTTTTTCTCTTTCTACAAGCTATGCCATCCATAAATGAATACATTCTGACAACCATAACAATTACTATTTTTGAAGTGGTATGGAGATAATGTTTCTGTGCGATGTGGTGGCAGGTTAGAGAGGGAAATGAGACCAAACGAATACCAAAGTTTAAATATTTGGAACATGTTGCTCGCTTTAGATTTCATTGAACTGAAACTCAACATTTGTTCAGAATAATTTTTTCTTATTTATCAAAGACATGTTTAGAAATACAATACTGATGTTATTGAACAGGAACTTTATATTTTGCAAAAACACAGTTGTGGCATCTTCAGGGTTATATTCCGGGTTTTGAGATAATATCTCGATAAACTATTATTTCAAGATCCAGAAAATGACATAACAAGCATAGTTTGTGCATTATTGGCATACAATACAAAGTACACGACTATACTGAAAGTTCATACAATATATACGACTGTGCTGAACGTTCATACAATAAATAAGATTGTGTTGAAAGTTCATACAATATATAAAGAGTGTGCTAAAAGTTCGTACAATATATACGACTGTGCTTAAAGTTCGCACAATATATACGACTGTGCTAAAAGTTCGTACCAAATATACGAATGTGCTAAAAGTTCGTACAATATATACGATTGTGCTGAAAGTTTTTAAAATGTGAACGACTGTACTGAAAGTCTGTATAATGTATATGACTATACTGAAAGTTTAAAAGATATACGACCACGTTGAAAGTTTCACCTACGTATACGACTATTCTTAAAATTCTACAATTTATACTGACAGTTTTTAAAATGTAAAAAAACTATGTTGAAAGTTTCTACAATGTACAGACCTTTTACCGTTACTATTTGTAGCTTGCCAAACCTATCCCATAACCGCCCACGTTACTGTCATGCGTATTTGAAGTAGTGCAACTCGAGTGACCTACACTTTTTACATAATAAAACATTTGTCATTATAGATCGCTGCAGAGAGTAATAAACAAAAATATGCCAGTCCACAAGCATTTGAGTTGAAATGTACGTTTGCATCAAATATTTTAAACAATAAATGTGTTTATATTGCTTTATATTACTGAATCGTGACTCTCACCTTCACTACGACATCCCCCATCCCTTCTGACTACATGGTAAAAATAAAACAAGTTAACTTGTCTGACTATCAACTAACAATGAACACCAAAAGAGGCACATCAAATATTAAGCAGATTTCTCAAAAAGATTTGCCATTTAGTTAATAAATTATCTTAATGGGATTGAAAGTGAATCATAAAACGGCTTATGATACATTGGATTGGCTAAAATCTCTCTCTCTCTCTCTCTCTCTCTCTCTCTCTCTCTCTCTCTCTCTCTCTCTCTCTCTCTCTCTCTCTCTCCTTAGTTTGCTAACACCTCGAAAAAATAAATACGAATACTAACGATGAGTTAACTCATCCTGCGATATATTTGCAATGGCCAGATGCTCAGTACTATCGGTTATGTGTAACTCGTGTGGGGCTTCCTGGATTGGGCTTGGGGTCTGATTACATTGGCATTGAATGTTCTGTGTTCACCTGTATGCATTAATTCGCTTTGAAACTAATTATATGCAACAAAGAGATTTGAAAGTCCTCGTGTTTTCGGTAGTAGAGAGTCTTGAAAAATCATCTAAATACACGTGAATTTGTACAAATTGTAATTTTATTCACATTTGAAAATAGTCAACCCACCCCTTTCCTTTCAGACATGGATCATCTAACTTTATGAGTTCTAACCAGGACCGTGGGCAGGCTAATACAAATTCCGGAGGAACACAACGGTCAGGGGGTCCATCGTAGTTTCAATTTGTAATTCATTGGGGCCTACTGGATTTTTTTCCTGGGTCCCACAAATCGTGTCAGCTGCTCTGATTTCCCCGATTCTTTTTTTTTTTTTTTAGCTCATATCTACTTTTCTGTTTTAGGCAAGTTACTGAACTATTCATTCGTGAGTTTTTTTAAACACGCAATTTCTGTGAAGGATGTGCAGATGTCAAACCGTAACAAATTTGTTAGAAAATATCTTCCGGAACATACACTATGTTAATGACAATCGCTTAAAAGTTGCTCTAGGTTGATTGCGCTTGACTTAAATATTGCTGTGGAAAAACCACCGAAGCGACTTTATGTAAAAAGATCTATACGAGTATGCTGGACGTTTATACAAACTATACGATTATGTTGAAATGTTTTACAAAGGATAGGACTTTTATGTAAATTGAATGACTATGCTGAAATTATATTTGTCAAATAATGCTCGAAAATATCGGTGTCAAAGAATAGAGGGACGAAACTGAGCCATATACAATCCAAAATTATTCACTTGTTTGCGACATAGTTTCAAAATAGAAATCCGAGTTACATTGTGTGATGATTTAGGGTTATTCACAATTTACTGGGTGCATGTATTGACCACTGTAACAGTGAACACAAAATGCAGATTAGGTAACTCAATTACTTATAATTTCTTTCTTAAAACTACATTATTATATATTTTGTGTTTCTACTTTCCAGTAGTCATAAGTCGTAATCTCTACATAAAATTTACCATGTTTCTTCTTGCTTGGAAATCACGAAGATAAAGCATTGCGATAAAAACTGAAGTTCAGCAAATGAATCTCTTTTCTAGTGACATAAGTATAAGTACTAATACCCCTCTCACTCGTGAACAGGACAGGAACACTAGCAGGTTTTTTTAATTTCTAAGCAGAAAACCATGAAAAAGTGAAGCTGTGTACAGACCGATGTACGGAATCAAGTCAACAAATCTCCGTCGTGTTGAAAAAGAAACTTGGTTAAAGGTTCAAACGTGATAGGAACGAATGTGTTCCTAATGTTCACTTCAAAATGAATATAAAAGCCAAATCAAGAATTTAAATTTTGGGCATTGTTTTCTTTGTTAATACATTCAGTAGTATGATTAATAATTAAATGAAAAACATAATTTCTTTGGTGTGTCTATATAGTTGTGCATGTGTGTGTGTGTGTGTGTGTGCAACAGCGAAATTATGATTGAAAAGGCATGTACAGATAAAAAAATTACTTACCTTCCCCATATCTTTTTCTGTGATTTTATTAACCTGTAGACACCCCAAAATCAAAATGGTATGATATTCGGTTCAACGCTGCATACATATATATTCAAAGACTGCTGACCGCAAGGACGTCAGCAAAGTGTTTGGTTCATAAATTATTATTTATTTCCTCCATTAAGATGTAATTAATATTGCACGTATATAAGATGATAATGTCAAGGAAATGATAGAACATAGATCACAAAATACACAACAAGTACCAAACATTCATACATTGGAGATTACAGCTTTCTCTAACAAGTATACCCTTGAACTCCGTGGTTGTGTTATTCACACAGTCATATTACCTTAACGGTTTAATCACGAGAATAGCTAATGCCATAGAAAATAAACCAGCCAATAAAATTACCTCAGTCTTGTAGAAAATATGTAGTGTGGGGTCACTGGTATTAGGGCTGTCGAAAAGACAAGGTTGGAAATTTAACTTGCTTATATTATTGAGGGACGATCCTCTGTTTCTCCAATACTGATTAAACCTATTACACTGTATAACTTGTAACACAAATATAATTTCTGTTATGCACTCATGCATGCCAAATTATAGTTAGAATATGCATTGTTATGGCATGTCCCATGTTCCCATATATGCACTTTTATAAATTATAGTTACATTCAAAGCGTTTCCATGACATCTGATACAATTTAAATTACGTAAGCTTTGAGCACAAGTCATTTACACAGTTATTACGTATACTCAAATCTGACAGGTATGTTAAGAGAGCCAGCACGTCTAACACGGAGTTATATGTTTAACCGACGACGACATACATTCAACATAGGTAAGCAAGTTATTAAAAACTTCGATACAACATAACAACTCCGTTGATTCATTCGATGAAAACAGAAAAACACAAAATGCGTTTTACAAAAAATTTCATTCTAATTGTAATTTGGCATGCATGAGTCTTAATAACAGTGACCCCATACTACATATTTTCTACAAAATTGAGGTAATTTTATTTGCTGGTGGATTTTCTATGGCATTAGCTATTCTCGTGATCAAACCGTTGAAGTAATAGGATTATGTGAGCCACGGAGTTCAAGTCACAAATGCAAATGTGATAGTTTATTATCTAGATCTTTCATAATATCTGAATCTCTAAGTTTTCTCTCAACAATATAAGTTTAACCCGATGATATTCCTTCACCGGAACCGTCATTGTGTGGGACAGGTGCAACTAAGTTAATTGCATATTAAACCTGGCTATAGTTTTCAATACGTACTGGTACTCTTATAATTTAGTTTGATCCCAGATGCACTAATATTATAAGGTAACTGCTGCGTTGTCTTCGTAACGCTGTAAGGGCCGTAAAATCTAATCTGAGGAAAATTTTGAAGAATGAGCAAAAGATACAGAACTTTAGTATCAGACTCAACATTTGTCTTCATTGTAGTTCTGTCAAGCCATAATTTCACTTCTGATGTACACTACTGAATGCCAAATTCAAGTATAATAGACTGGAAAGTCCCAGACCCAAATTTGACGTTTGACCCCGATTGGACTTATTTAAGTAGGCCATATTGAATAAAAAATCTTTATCAAAGCTTTTACAAATGTTCTAGATTTAAATTTCTTCGAAGGAAATGCCTCTGGAAACCTTGTTGACGCACACATACCGGTGGGTGAATAGTTATTGGTTACATGACTTGGTCTTTGGTTAGGGAGCAGCAAACTCAAATTCTTCTAAATGGTTCTTCAAATGCAGGAATATGTTGCAGATGAGCCTTCGGTATCTTCTGATTCGGATTTCCTACCATTTGAAAAATATGACAAGTTCTACAGTATTTGGCAACATTACTTTTGACTTTTGGCCATTACAAGTGAGTCAAGATATTGTAATAAGTCTAATTAATCCCTAAATTACCTGTCAAATGTGTTTCATGGACTAGACTAAGTATTTCCAGTCTGTTTGTTTAGTATAAAAAAAACACCTTACAATGTGATAGTTCACTGTCCATTCGTCACTAGCAGGTGTCTCGAGGGGTCTCCATTTTCTCATAAGAATTCCATTTTTAATGAAACAACAGACATATATGTCAGAGGCTTCATTTTCAGTAATGGCCTTCTGAAACAAATAGGAGATGTCAGGAATATTTCCGTGTTAGACGATCAGTAATTGGCGTCCATCAGACTGATTAGAATAAAAAGAATGAGTAGTTACAAGGGGATTAACCATAACTATGTCTCCTGCGAGGTTGTTGCCTAGCAATAATGAAAGCATTCTACGCGTAAAACAGAGATGTTTCTATTATCACGGATCCTGAGACCAAGTCTGATGACAAATTTACACAATGAAGAGGCACATTAACAAAGCTACACTATACTCCCTCAATAAAAACACTCTCATTAGAAGAAGACTTCTCAGAAAAAGGCATAGGACCTGAAAATAAATGACTGATAAGCTCGTGTGTCTCCTAAAATTATAATCGGGATGAGGTATTGAACCTTTCGATATGAATGGTTTAAAATTCTTCATAATTTATTCATACTGTGGCTTATTTGACCCAACCGATGTATTGCTTTCAATACAAGACCATGACCTTGACCTCTTAAGAAAAGAGTGTTTGTAATATGTCTGTCTTGATTCTGATGCCTATTTGGGAATATGTAGCAATCATAAATAACGTGTCTTTTTTTTGTCTTAGAATAGGTACACGTCGGAAGATACAATACTCTTGAATCAAACGTCAGAGAAGTTCTTGGCAATGCACTATAACTCAAAGAACTGCCCTTTTACTATAGCAAATTCGACATGAGTATGTCAAGATCCTTTTTTTAATAATTTCTGAATTTTTGTGGATTAGCTCCAGAGGCTAACTCATGTATTTTTTGACCGCATCATCATTACCGCTTTGGTGAACAGAAAGTGAATGGTAAATATAACTAGGCTTACCAGTGAATACACATTGTAATAATTGAATCCAATGCTTCTTTGGCCATTTAAAATTTTCAGCATTTTTCAAAACGTTTAAACTTTTTGTTTACTTCTTTTTCTCAGATGGGGGGTGGGATGCACTAATCTAATGTTCTTTGCATTATCGAAATTTCAATTTTGATTGGAAGTATGAATGTGCTATTCGCTTGTCAGCTCTATTTCTTTAATTCAACATTGATACTCAATCTCTTCCTTCTCACTAAGAATCCGCATCCGTCTCTCTCTCTTCCCTCCTCATATTGCATTTGTTTAAATTCCGTATCTAACTATATTTGATTATATTGTAACGGCATTTGTCTTTCTTTCTCTTCCTTACTTTCCTGAAGTTGGAGCTTGCTAAAGTCAAATTTCGTTTGTTATTTTACTTTTTTCACTTTTAGATCAGAGTCTCATACAGACTTACTAATCAAAACCAAAGCACCTTTATCCAAAACATTCTTTTCTTCGAAATACTGAACTAAAATATTTCTTATTTCTTGTATCGTTAGGAAAGCTTTGATCATAGAAGGATCGAATTTTATGGTAAGTTGAATCAATTCATCTTCTAAAAGAGGTCTAATTGTTCCTGAATAGAATTTGAAAGAAAGATTTCCATTTTTGACAACATATTTAGAAAAAAATATATGTTGAGCTTACATGAAAAAATGTTTTAAACGCAACGTTTTCTGAAATATTTTAGCCAAAATTCAAATCTCGGAAAATCCAAGATGGAGGATGATGATGTATGCTGAAGTCTGTTTTTTTTTTCATCTGTAGTTACTTCTGCAATCAAAAGATTTAACAGTTCGGTGATGGAAATCTGAGTAAAACTTTGATAAACTGTCTTTCTCCAAAAGTTTTGTATGAGCACATCTAATATTTCCAGAGATACGAAATATTCCATTAAAATCCAAATGAACTGAAGAATTGTTAACATGGATTCAAAACTGGCTACAACCAGAAAGAATGACAAAGTCATTTGTAAATGTCCAGAACCAGCTATTTCACTAAAACAAGATTATATCCTATTCTAATACGCAGTTACGAAACATCCCCAAATTGCGAAATTATGAAAGGGAAGGAAGAAGTCACGTGATCGTTTATAGCACGTATTCTTAACATGACCCTGACGAGCTCCAATCAATTTACGTTAAGAATAAAAAGTTACTTACTTACTTTTTCGCTTGTCCCATTTTGACAGCAATCAATCACATTCAAATAAGAATAAAACTTGTTCACGTGGTATGTACTAACCTTGAACTAAGGTCAAGATTTAGGTCAACATTACTTGTTTACCAAAGAATAATTCGGTCACCGATTTTCAGATAAAATATCATCTGTAGTGAAAAATTTACATTACAAAATCATTTAATGAATTTTTTAAAGCTGGAAAAATAATATTAAATTAATACAAATATATATATCAAATCAGATATACGTAACGTAGCCTAGTGGTTAGAGCGTCCGCCGCGGGAGGTCGTGGGTTCAATTCAGGACCGAGTCATACCAAAGACTTACAAAAATGGTACTAACAGCTGCCTCATTTGGCGCTCAGCATTAAGAGGTTAGTGTTAAGACTGAAAGAATGACAAGGACTTAACTAGAAATTTACATGATATATACATGTCGAGCATTTTGGATTAAGTAAAATAAAAGTCAAGCTTCTATTCACAAAACTGTTTTTGCATGTTCATAAATTAGGCTTTTATTATTCTTCTCCAGCGTAGCTGTGTGTGTGTGTGTGTGTGTGTGTGTGTGTGTGTGTGTAGAAGTAGATAAAGGTTTATAATAACTCTATCGTGGGGAGGGGAAGAGAGGGATCTCTCGGAAGCTCTTACATTTTAAGCGGTTCCTGGGTAAACCTTTAAGCGCTTAAGAAACCTTAGTGTACTAAATATTCTGGTTGTTTCTCGTTCATATTTAATGGGTTAGGGTAAGTGTGTGTATTGGAGTGCTGTACTTGCTCAGACCCCATTTTCTCCTGGTTTCTCCTGAAACATGCAGTTACCATCTCTGGAAACTTATATTTATTTACAATATTTAGCAATTCTGTTATGAAACCAGACTTTGATGCAGCTGACAGATGAGCCGGATACATTTAGAACCTGCCTTGCTGGATTTACAGAGACTGAAATTATTTCGGTAAACCTATTATGCGTTTCCTTATTGTGCTGAGAGTTTGCATTAAACTTCTTGCGGTCGATAACCAGAGATTCACGTTCAAATCGTATGCCATTTATTTATTCTTTTCATTTCCTCCCGTAGGAGATTAATAACATTGCCAAAAAAACTAAACACGTCTAAGAATGACATGGACTACGGCGTAAGAATATATAAAAATGACAAGAAATACAAACGCAGTAGAGAGAATGACAAGGATATAAAGTATATATAAATAATATCCTTGTCATTTATAGGGTTGATAAAACAACAATGACAAGAAGTGCTCATATATTTAAGAATGAGATGACTTAACAAAACAAAGATACGTGTTTGTTACAAACCCTCAAACAGCATCGAGAAAAACCAAACCATCCATTATTAATAGCTATGATTCTATGGGGACTGCAAGTTTTGCATCATTAGGTCTACTCGATGAAGACTTGGTAACCCCATGGTCCGACCGAAACAGTTTTGCCCTTGTGGAGAATGGCAATAGGTCGTGCGTGAGTGTTACATGGTCGTACGAATATAGATAAATTAGGAAGCGTGTACTCCTATTCTGATATAGAGGCTCACTGCCCATAAGAAACCTTGTTTTAATCCATTCTTTTCTTCTGTTAAAATCTTTGATATTTTAAATATATTCTGTTTTAGATATTGAAAGATGGAGATCAAATTCAATATCAAAACTGATACTTAGATGTGCACAAAATAATTCGGTCATATTTTGTGTAACATTACATAAATTTAGTATACCGTTATGTAAAGCAATGTTTGTGTATTCACATATTGTTATTAGGACTGGTTTTGAAGCTAAAACTTTATATTAAGCTCGAGATGAGACTTGTACAGTAAATGTTCTAGTAAGCAGTGACTTCTTGGAAAATCCTCTCCATCCGAAACATTTTTAGTTTTGCATTTGTATCCAATATTAATGCCCTGGCATCAGGATGGAATAAATTAATTGATTTAGTCTTACTTTCAAAAATGCGTAAATCAGAGTACGTTTTAATAACATATTTTATAACTGAACTGTATGTTTAATCTAACGGCTTTGTGTATTTTAAAAAATTTTCTGTGTTGCATCAGCAAAATGTGACATTTCACGATGTATTTTATGTCTTAATGTGTTCATTAAATGGTTCTACCAATACACAACAAAATGAGACATCAAATGTACTTTCCTTTTTAATATATGTTATGGAAACAATGTAGGACAACAAGTTTGTATAATTTAACAAAAAGTTTCTTTCCCTAGAATAAATAATGAAAAAGAGAAAAGAGAACTTACGATTTTGCGAATTAAATCCCATAAAAGTCAAAGAATTACAGAAACAGGTGCTAATAATTTATAATCCTGAATAAAATTCAGAAGTCCAAAATAGTTCGAGAAAATAAAAGCGATGATGTGTCTATGTTAGTTAATATAGAGTGTTGATACAGTCTTTTGTTGAAACACAGTAATAGAATTCCATATTTGAATTCATTATAAATTTCAGCGAATGTCTCTATTAAGGATTTTATCAGAGCACTTTTGTATTTACAGAGAAAATAATCACTTGAATTCAATAATTCGAAGAAATATTTTTTTCAGCATAATTATGAAATACTTAACACAGCATCTAATACAACTTGATAGTGCTAGGTTTAAAAGCACAACTAAAATAAATCCTGTCCGTTTTAAAATTGTATGTACATATATATAGATATGTACATGTGTGTGTGTCTCTTTCTACTGAGTTTGATTTTTGTTTTACCACACTATATGTTCTTTTATATACGGTTAGATAATGTGCGATGACTTGCAAATAGTAAAAATGTTACATTTTTGTGGGTAATTACTTGTATAAATCATGGTTAGAATATACACCTGTTTATGTTATTTTAAAATTGTTAAAATAATAAAATTACAGTACAAATGCTTTTCACATTGTGTCACGTATATCTATATTGTGCAATTGACCTTTGTCTACACTCAAGTTAATGTTGTACCTAACCAGTGACATTTATTATGTAAACAACATTACACATATATACTATATGAGAATAGATTAACTATTCAGATCCCTAATACTTGTTTATATTCTTATTTATATTTGATTAAAGATGCAGTCGTATTTCAGACCTTAGAAACTTCAATAAAAGTGATTTAAAAATTAAGATGATGGAGTATTTCTAGAAAATTGTAGTTACGACATAGTATAAATAAAGGGGGATATGAACTTGTTTATAATTATTTTTGTGGTGAGCTGTTGATTTGGAAGGATTTATTTATTTAAAATAATATTCACTGAAGTTTCAAAGTGCTCAATACGTTTGGTTGGAAAGCATCATTAATTTGGACTAATAGTGATTTCCGAAATTGAGATATTTGGACTACGTTATTGTAATATTTCAAATGACTGTTAACACGTTGTCATTGTATAGACCAATGTCATATTAGCACATCCGTGGTTGCATGCACAACACATTCAATGTTAGAACGTTTTTGGAACATGACAGGAATTCAAGTTACACATTATAAATTGGATTGGTAAGTGTGTTTTCTTTTTTGTATTTAATTCAAAACACAATAAAATTGTTTATGATTTCACTTTGTAATGTAGTGAAATGAAGTTGTTGTAGTTCAGTGTAAGACACGTGTGAGCTCATGATGGAAACGAATGTCTCTAAAATATTTCATAAAGTTTGTTTTTAACTTTTATTCATAGTTTCGGAATTTTCTAAGTCAGAGGTATTCTAACTTGACATATTTGAGAAATCTATTCTGAAGCCAACACTTTCTAATGCAATCTAATAAAGAGAACGTTCTTTTAAATCCTACCCAAGACTGGCTAATGTCTTTGAAAAGTGATGATTCGCTCCCACTTGTCAGAAACATTATCGTTCTGGAACAAAGATATAAACTAAAACTATTTTTCAGAACTATTTTGATTCTTTAACGTTTCGAATAATATTTTGAATAAAAGCCATTTGGTTTTTCTTAGTGAGTCTCTATCTGGCTATGGCATCAAACAAATAGAATAAAAATTGAAACAAAATAGGTGCAAATAGAATTAAAACAAACAGAATGCACATAAATGAATGTAGTGGCAGCTGCTTAAAGAGGAAATATAGACAAAAGGAGACGATAGTCGGATGATAATGGGGCGGCAGAAGGAGAATTAAGAGACATGTGAAAAGGTAAATGCAAATGGAAAAGAAAATTATGTAAATACCGACACAGAACGAAAAGGTAAAATAGAGAAGGAGATGCAATATAGCCTAAAAGAATTAGAACTGACAAGTGGTTTTACCCCAACCCCTTTACACACAAGTTCAGTTTTTGATGTTACCAGAAATATTAGGTTAGTACCCTCTTTTCAAGAAAAAGAAGGGAGCGATTATTTTCCTCAATTTGAAAATAATTGCTAATAATTTAGAACGGCCAACATAGCATAAGAGTTTATTATTAAAATGTGTAAAGCTCGTGAAGTCTACACTTCACTGTCAGAACCAGGATGTATTTATTATGATATGGTTAAGGAATGTATCTTGATGGGTATGAAGGGATAGCTTTGGCATATTGACACAAGTGTAGAAGATGTAGAAAACAGAAAGTAGACATACCGACGTAAAGTTTGCTAGAGAGAAAAAGAACGATTGTTTGATAGGTGGTGCTCAACCAAGAAATTGAATTAAATAATTAAATAGTTTAAGAATTGCGTCCACAGTGAAATCACAACCAACCTTGTTTAGCAAAAGATCGAAACAACGTTAGATGCTGTTCGTACAGGTAACGACTATACATTGATTCACCAGATTTTCTTTTTCAGTAAGGGTTTTGGTATATAAAAAAAGATCCTAGTGTCATATGAGCACTTCTAAATCGCAGGTCTGCACAACGTTTAGGAATGAAGTTAATTATGAGAATGAACAGATATCCTTATGTTTTCCTACTTGCACCTTATACCAGAAGAAATGCCACATTATTTCGGATTAGTAAAGTGTGAAAAATAAGCAACATAATCTAGTCGGAACTGTTTCAAATGCTTTAATGTCTTAGATTTCAAGTTCATAGTCAACTTGGAAAGAATACATTTGTTAGGTCAAACAAAGCCATCTACTATTTTGGATTCAGAATTATAAACCATTCATGTCAAAATGTACTATTTCACTAATTAGAGATTCTGCCAAGTTTAGCCCTATTCAAATTGTAAAGGAAACAGAAGCTTCTCAGAATCTTTCATTGTCAGATACTTTGCAGTTTTGACAATACATTTTCAAATGAAAGTCATTTATTAATTATAGTGGAGAGTACGAGTTTATTAATGTTCTTCTATAATGCGAAACTTTGTCATCATACAAAGTCTCGGGACCCGACGAGTGTATTTATTTATTACTAAGCAAGCTATATATATATATATATATATATATATATATATATATATATATATATATATATATATATATATATATGGTTGTGGTTAGTCCACTTTCGACTGACAATCCTAGTTTGGATCAGAAAGTCGATCCTATTGAATATGTATGCCCAATGTTTATCCAGCATTTACGGTCACTAGATCTTGAGAACGATACTGACCAGGAGTGTATTCCTTTAGCTGAAGCATTTGTTGGTCAGAGTTCTGATGAGGTCAAGTTCGCTCGTCGAAGTGACCAATTCAAATTTATGGATCACAGTGGTAGTCTTTTTACTACACATTATCTTTATTCTACTCAGGCTAACAAAATAAAATCACTTGTTGTCCAACAGGAACAAGATCATGAGATCTTTGTTTCAGCTGGTTATTAGAAAACCGGAAGGCATTGAAGCACAGGTTGGTTTATTTTTTTAAACATAAAGTCATTTGGAGAAAATGTAGACAACCTGAAGTACACTGGTAACGAGTGGTCAGTGGGCTATCATACTGTTTAGTTCCTAAGTTGTAACTATTGTAGTTGAGTTTAAAAATATTATTTTATATTGTTTTAATGTCAAACACGTACATGAAACCTTTTTGTCAAGTAAGGAAATCATGTCAAGAAACTAATTTACTGAGGCATAAATCCATATTTTTTATGAACCTTTCCGGCATTTTTTTTCATTAGAAAGTTCAGAAAATTGCATTCTCGTTTTCAAACATAATGCGCTCAAATACACAAGATGAATAAGCTGAATTGAAACGTCCCTCGTATATACCATTCAGTCTGAAATTAGACACAAAATAACTCTACGAAATGATGTAACAATCAAAAATTAGATAAGCAATCGAATATAGTGCTTAAAAATGAAAGGCGACAATGTAAGCGTTTCTTAAAATTAGTTCTTCCTTACGTAAAATTTAAACATTTATTAAAATTCTTTCTTTAACGAAGCAAGAGTCAATAAAACGTTGAATAAAACGGCTACCAAATCATCAAAAGATTTTAATTTTAAGGTCATTCTCAAGTATTTACAAATACAACATTTCATTTTTCTTTAGAAATTAACTAATACACGTAACAACGCATACAACATGTACCATATATTTACGGAAACATTGCGACTCATGCGTAGTATTAAAACTTCATTTTGAAACACTCTCGAAATATACAGCATACATTTTTAAGACATCTGTTGTGTTATTTGCTGGTAAGTTCAAATTAAGTGAAAAAATGACATGATATAACCAAGATGTTGATTTTAAAAGTCATCGTGCCAGTTATCCAGGATAATATCCTCCTTCTACTACCCCAAATAGTCATCGCCCTCTTCCAAGTACACCACTGTTACTAGATCTCCATCCTCCTACTCCATCGTAATATCCTCTTCTGCCATACCAACCATCAAAACTGTACTGACCATTGCATATAGTCTACGTAGATGTCAATATAAGGACTATCAGCAGTGTGCCGAACGAATGGCTTCATTGCTGCAAACCAATATGCAACATGTTATGAATAAAAACATTTCCATCTAGTTATTATTTCTGGAATTCACTAATTTGCACAGAGAGAGAGAGAGAGAGAGAGAGAGAGAGAGAGAGAGAGAGAGAGAGAGAGAGAGAGAGAGAGAGAGAGAGAGAGAGAGAGAGAGAGATTAAGTTGGATGAAAACATTAAAACTGAACTTGTACAAAGTATATAAAAAGTGGCGTTTTATGTTACTGAATTTTTAAATTGCACGTTATACTTTTCACTTATTAGCAAATTTCAAACTTAAATCGGGGGAAAACATAAACATAGACTACACGAAGTGTTTCTTAGTTTATGGGTTAATGCCGTTTTTCAGAGCAATATAGGCTTTATATGTTGGTCAGTATAACTGGTGGAGGAAGAACCTGAGGAAACCACGATAAGAACCATCCACTTGCGGGAACATACTCCAAATCTTTCTTTCTTACCAATAAATTACTGCCCGATCCAGAGAATCGTACCCACAGATGCAGAAGCGAGTTGGCAGTGATAGATAAAGATTTATGGTTAATATCAATCGGTTACCCGGGGCCCCGAATAAACTAAGATGCAATTACAGATTTTCAGTTTTGTAATTGTTGATATTTTTAATACTATCGATTCTGCAACTTGAATGCTCTCGATATTAGTATGTTTGGTCACTGAATACTTATTTAGGCCAAAAAGTCACTTCTCATTTAAAAAACAATGTTATTTGTTTATATTTAAAAAATCGATATCTTTTTGCTTGTCCTCTTTATTTGTGTCTCACTTTACTCTTACCATTAATCCTTAAAAAGAAATTGTTTACAAACTTAAGCGTTTTTGTAATAATACAACTACTACTACTACTACTACTACTACTACAACTACTGCTAACAACAATTAACATAATAATAATAACAATAATAATAATAATAATAATAATAATAATAATAATAATAATATAAAGTTGATTCTAAGAGTTATTTAGTGGGCAAATATGTATATTCAAGTTTTTTTAAAATTTTTTTTATTTATATCAATCTGAACGTTTCGTTATTTGCGATCTGAAGACTGAATACAAAAATCTGTGAATGATATTCTTTATTTATCACATACGAAGTGATCATAACATTCAGTGTGTGCAGCTTTTTATTTTTTATACGTCAACATTTTAGTATACCGAGCTAATTGAATCTAATAGGCCTAAAGTATCCCACATGCCCATGCAATTTTTATTTGGTACAGTATTCATATTATTGATGGGTCGCTAAAGAGCGCCTTCCGGAATAGTTCTTTATGGTATTACTATCAAGAATTACACAGCCATATACCCAGTCGATTGCCGTAGAAAATCACGTCTGTCGGAATCTGTCCGGTTTAGGAATATGGTCAACTTTATCTTTAATGGGATCGTTTACAAATGAAAAAAGTATCCTTCAATGGATAGAGAGCTGTAGGTGTGTGTGAGTCTAAATATAAATCTAAAGCTTTAACCTCACCCCCAAGAAGAAGCGTTATTTAAGTTTCAATTAAGAAAAGTTAATAAGCTCATCTTGAAAAGAATGCCGATAAACGCGGTCTCCCAAATTAGCAAAGAGTTATCCAAAAATATCTTTCTTCCGAATAACATAGTCCAAAAACTCGTTGATTAATTGCTAAGGCTCACAAAAGCTGAAAATCATCCAACTCGTTTTGTGAATTAAATATTAAATCATTACCCTTTTAAGATGTTTGACTTTTGCCTGATCTTTCAGAATATCAAAAAATTAAGAGCGTTGTAAAGCACATTAATCCGGTTAACATCTCTTCTTGTCAATTTAATGACGTCACACAATGACATGGAGAAAAGCGCCGAGAAGACAAAGCTGCTAACAGATAGAGGGAAACAAATTTCAGCCAAGATTAAAGTCAGAGAACAGGAACTGGAAACATATTGGTTCCATAATCGCCGAAGAGGGATCATGAGCAGAAATTTTGTAACGATCAGCACAAACAACGGCATTTATGTCAAAGCTAAGACCCATTTGGAGAGACAATAATATCTGTCGGAAAATTAAATCAGACTATTGAGAGCACTAGTTATCTCAATTTTTTTGTATTTATGTGAAGCCTGGACCCTGACAGCAGAATCACAACAAGAATCCAGGCACATGAAATGAGATGCTACAGAACCATCCTTAGCATCTCTTACATGGACCACATCACAAATGAAGAAGTGCGTAACACCATCAGGCACACAGTAGACCTCCTTACCACTGTCAAACGATAAAGCTGAAATGGTACAGATATGTCACTTGATCCAACAGTCTATCCACATCAGTACTGCAAGGTAGCGTCCGCGGTTGCGGAGGAGAGGTAGACAGAGAAACATGTGGACTGAGAACATCACAGAATGGACCAGAAAAGACACAGGCATTGGCACATGATCGAGACAAGTGGAGGAAACTGGTCAGATGTTCAACAGCACAGTGCCTCAAGGACTACACTAGGTCAAGAGACTGACGATGATGATGATGATGATGATGATGATGGCGATGGCGATGATGATGATGATGATGATGACTACGGCTATAAAAGTTCCGACATTCGTAAAAACAAACATCTCTGCAACACGAGGCATATCTTCCTCTTTAATCTTCTCTTTCAATTCTTCAATAATACCTTCTCTAATTTTCGTAATTAATCAATAGCTTATTTTCTTACTAAGTTTATATATATATATATATATATATATATATATATATATATATATATATATATATATATATATATATATATAGTTACGTATATTTGATTTAAATCATTTATTTTTATTGTTTGTATGTCAGATTCAAATTTGACATTATTAAAGATTTATTTAATGGGAGATGACCTGTACTTTACAAAATAAACACCATGTGTTGACCTCATTTCTGACTTGGCTTCAGAGTTGTAAACAAGCTTTTAAAATGATTGGTTGGTTCCAAGGACATTATGGAGCTTTGTTATAAACATCTTTCTATTTTTAGTTGGGTCATATGGTGTGTACGTGTTTTTTGTATGTAAATTGTTTCTTAAAAATTCTAGAAGATCATGTGACCCCTTTCTTGTTTACCTAAAAACAGGTATATAAATTATGTTTTGGAGCGAACTATTTAGTAGAACTTGGGCTGTTAGAATATTAAGTTGTGTCGTTTTGAGTTATTTTAAATTACCTTGTATTGGAAATTATTTCCATTCGTTTGGATCAAGAGGAAATATTTTTTTATTTATCTTGCAAAGAATTGTGCTCATAGAATTTTATTACCAAAAAATGACTTCATCAAGTGACATCGTCTTCCATCTTGGATACTACGCTTTCATTCGAACTTGGAATTATTTGGAAATTGTATTACCAGGATTTTTGTAATTTGTCTAGTGGATAATATTTTGAATTATTTTTGGATTAATTTTGGAATTGATTCTTAAAACCGTAAGTTTAGTTTTCTTTTCTGGAAAATATTTGTGCTCAATAAATTGTTTATTAAGTTTTTACAACTTTGTTATTTTCACTCTTTCTATGTTACTGTTTATTCGAGCCTAAACACGTGAATATATATATATATATATATATATATATATATATATATATATATATATATATATATATATATATATATATATATATATATATATATATATATATATATATATATATATATATATATATATATATATATATATATATATATATATATATATATATATATATATATATATATATATATATATATATATTGAGAGAGAGAGAGAGAGAGAGAGAGAGAGTCTTGTTTAAATCACCTATTTTAGCACGAGCTCGGTCAATACTTTAAATTTAGTATCCGTGACTCTGTGTAGAAGTGAAGCAGCTGCTATTTCAATTTGAAGATCTCGCAAAACTCCTTTTGTTTCGTTTAGTTCTGTCTACATTTTTCTAGTTGCTATAGCAGTTTATTCTAACATATGACGAAGACCTTCTGTAGCTTCATGAAAACTTTCAGTAATCTTAGTAACCCGTTTAAATAATTGTTATGAACCCTCTGCAAAATCCACCTGAGATTAGTCACGTTTCTATAGTTGTTGTCTAACAGAATCAAGAACTGGAAGATATTTTTTAACTGCTTCTAATCTTTTTCGAACTAATCTAGATGTAAAAGACTAAATAGCTGGTGCCATATTATTGATATATAGTAACGATTTAATTACTCAAACACAAACAGCAACAAAAAGGAAGCGACCTCAATGAGACGTCCGACGGGTAAACAAAACACACATTTGGTTATTACATAAAAACGACAGGATAATGGAACAAATCTAAACTGACCAATTAGAGAAACTCTAGGTTAGTTATAAGCTTCGGTTTGACGTTATTGACCTTATAATTTTCATTTTCGTAGGAAGCTTTATTTTCAAACAATGTCGTTCTAGCAGAAGGTCTGTTCATCCTTTATGTTGCTCAGCTTCTAGCTACCACCAACGGTGCTAAAACCAGTTGATAATTATAGAGTGTGTAACAAAGCTCGTCGGGATACTTCATAGAAGTTTCAAAGTATTTATTGTAGTAGTTGCTGTACATGTTAGTGAATGTCTGCAGAGGCGTAGCTAGGGGAGGGGGGTGCAGGGGGGTACATATGTCCCCGGGCGCCAAGGTACAGGGGCGCCAAAATGAGGCTTACAACGTTACATTATCATAAGTAAACAAGGGTAATTAATCGGTCATTGATCGCTGGGGCGCCAATTTCATATTTCGTCCCCGGGCGCAAAATATCATAGCTACGCCTCTGAATGTCTGAATGAGGCAAGGAACTTACGTCTGATGTTGCAATGCATTACAGTAAAAAGCATGATAGTTAAGCAATTGTTGTTTGCATTTAAACTTTTTTCCAAGATTTTTGCTGTATATAGCAGTGACTTGTGAAAAATCATTTATCTATATACATTGTTACCGCGCTTTATAACCATTCAATTTGCTTAATAATATTAATAATAATAATAATAATATTAATAATAATAATAATAATAATAATAATAATAAATTAATTTCGAACTACGAGCGCGTCACCGTCAATAATCGAACTGATTGCAGGTCTTTTTTTAAAATAAGAAAAACATTCACGGTGATCTAAGGACTGAGCCATTCAAACTTACTGATATAAGTAACATGTACATACAATTCCATTATATTCACTACTATGGTATGAATTTAATGTTCGAGGCAGAACTGCATTAGTGCTCATGGGATGCTACACAGACCCGGGCGACCATACAAAACAGGTTTCTGTCTTTGTGTCCCACGTTTTCCTCCGAGGGAAGTGGAACATGCCATGTGATGCCCGACAAGGTTTGTATGCTAAAACATGAAGCTGGACTTCGTTTTTTGTCTTATAACGATGACTCCTCTTCGAAGATATTCGCTCACTATGCTTTTCAGTTTTGGTATTTTATTTTTGTATACTGCAGTGTAGTGGAATAGTACATGTATGCGTCTTAGAATCTACTCATTGAAACTAGGAATATAGCTTGTATCAATTATATACTTATAATCAAAGTTCCCAACCTCCTCACTTATATTATATCTGACTACTCTATTGTCATCAGCTAGTATCAGCAAGTAAATTAATCCGCAGATTTGACCTCCTTTGTTAGGATTACTAAGCTCATTTGGCGACTTGTCTATAAATCTGTAAACTATAGTACTATTTTCTTTGACAAGATTTGGTATTAAGTTAATCCAATCTTTGGTTTCATTTCAATAAAAATATTTCCACATTCTTGTTGCAAGAGAGCGATTGAAGGTTTGTACTACATATGCGTTTCTGTTTGAGGACGTGGAAGAGAATTTGGTATTGTCTTTCTCCAGTAACTCCCTAATGTTTATGTTATATAATTTGTTTTATCTCTGAATAATTCTGTAAGGACGGCGTTTATGTCCTCTCCTGTTGGTGTTTTTTGTATCTTACCCAAGGGTATTTTGAGAAGACGTATATTTCCTTCAAAATATATTTGTGTGTATGATTGAATTTTTTAACAGTTTTCATTTATAATATAACCTGGTCCTTCTATTGTGACTTAAGTTTTTATATAAAGGATTTGATAACATAATTAGTTAGTCATATTTTAACATCAGTCTTTTTATGGAATCAATATTAGTTCTGTTCATTTATAGTTTGTGATATTTTTTTTCTAATTTAAATTATTAACTCGATTTGCAAAGTGCTTACTGAATTTGGACAAAAAACACTATTTTTGGGATTATAGTGAAGTCAATAAAATATTCTGGATTCTATAAATTTTGATATATCTATATTTCTAGAATTCCTGAGACATTATTTAATATAAGGTTTAACTTTTGTTTCAAGGCAGCAAATTGTATGGAATATCTTTAGTTAAATCTGGTCTACTTAACGTGGGTGTCTTAAATAGGGCACACCGACAAAAGAGCGTACGATAAAAAAGCGCCGACAAAAGAGCACCGACAAATGAGCGCAAGACAAAAGAGCTCAACACGAAAAGAGCGCCGACGAAAGAGCGCAACACAAAATAGCGCAAATAATATTAGTAATTGAAAGTTAAATGCTTAACATGAATTGCATTAAAATTTAAATTAGAAATCACTTCTGCATAAATTAGGTAAATGTTTAACCTATATATAATCATTACTTAAAATGACTTAAAAGGAATTAATAATAATAACACCATATTCCCCTTGTGTGACTCGATTTTTTCATGTAAAATTTTGTACAACTATTATACTGTAATTTTGTAAAATATGTGAAACTGCAGAACATGGTGAACTTAAATAGGAATTTTTAACTATATATACACGTCCAACAGATTCTTTGATTGCTAGTCTGTTTGTACCAACGTATAAAGATCGAAGCTTCCATCGTTTGAAAATTTCTCTATATAACTATTTGATCTCTTATACTTAATAGTATAGTTGCAAACATCTTTATTTTGCTCAATAATGTTTTCTTTATGTTTTAATTAAAACTTCTATCATTTGAAAACTTCTCGATATAACATTTTTATCTCTACTCTAATTGTCAGTAGAATTTAATCTGCGCTCTTTTGTCGGCGCTCTTTTTGTTATGCGCTCTTTTGTCGGGTCACCATTTAATAGTTTACAATTAAATAGGATCTATAAATAGATGGTTGCGTGTATGTTGACAATTATTAATAATAATCTTTATAATAAGTCTTAATGGCGCCCATTACTTATTTTCAAAGTTAAAGAATATGGAAATACCTGGACCTTTCAAATTGTTTTAATAGACTTAGACCAGTATTAGGCACACAAAAACAAAAATTAAAAAAGCAAAAAAATTAAAATTTAAGTCGTTACGGATCAAACTCGATACGTAAGTACATATGTACTAAAAGTAATACATGTTTCGAAACATTTTTGTGATGTGATTTTAGTCAAATGTGCTAATTTCTTGGTTAATACTCTTATAATTTCGGTTACAAAGATAAAGAATCTAGTGCAAAAGTAGTAGTCATAAATCAACCCAGAATTAAAGGCAGGTACTGGAAGAAGTGGATTGGGATAGTGACTAGTGATTGACGAAAACAGGTAAAACCAAGGTTTGGACAAGGTAAGTGACCCAGAAACATTTTGCACTACCTGTCACTAGTTAAATTGTTTCATATTGCTTCTATGTGAAAAGTCGACAAGAAAAGAATTAAGAAAAAGATTTGAAGTCAAAAAGCTCACTTAAATAATAAGTCATTTTATAATTTATTTTGCTACAAAGTTTCTGACGAAATTTTGCATTAAATGTACAAAACACGGAAATTGTACTGATTTCTGTTTAAACATATATTATAGGAAATGAAATAAACAAGATGCATGAAAAATTGCAATGTCCCTCATTTTCGTCTTTGATCCTGAAATAAGACAGAATAAACTCTAAGCTATGATGCAAAACTCAATGACTCAATGAAATATTTAATCAACATGTAGTGCTTAAGAAACAGGGTCGACGTGGTAATCTTTTACTTATATAAATTCTTCCTTGCATCAGAATGAAATATTTGTTTAAAAAGTGTGTTCTATTTCTTAAGAAATGAAGATATAATAATGATACGATGAAAAAAGATTTCAACCGGAACAATCCAAACATGTCACTTAAAGGTAATTTTCACACGATTAAACTTATCACCATGCTGAATTTTCCTTTAGAAACTAATTAATACATGTAACAATACTTACCAAATATATATATATAAAGACGAACTATGTAATTGCACGGTAAGTGAAAAGTAAGTAAAATAATGAAATTTTCTTACCAATTTTTTTAAATTATCCTAACAACAATCCTCCTAACAGCAATCCTGGGAGAAATCCTCCTCCAAATCCTCCTCCTCCTCCATAGAATCCTCGTCCTCCAAAGAAACCCCTACCACCAAATCCAAAGCCTCCCCCGCCGTAATATCCTCTGCCTCCTCCGAACCGACCACCAAACCCGAACTGGCCATTACATAGAGTCAAGGTGGATGTCAAAAAGAGAGCGATCAAAAGTATGCCGACTGGGTACTTCATTTCTGCCGGAATATGTAACAACATATCATTTTCTGAATAAAACATTTCGCTTGAGAGAGAGAGAGAGAGAGAGAGAGAGAGAGAGAGAGAGAGAGAGAGAGAGAGAGAGAGAGAGAGAGAGAGAGAGAAAGAGAGAGAGAGAGAGAGAGAGAGGTGGGGTGGGGGTGGCTTTCAATGATTTGGCCTATCATTGAATACACATTACACTTAACGCCTATTAGCAAATATCAATGGAAAAATCAGTAAGAAAGAGAAAAAAGCATTGTCATAGCCACTTCAAGAAGATGCAACGACCTTTGACCCAGTTAATGTATTGATATATTTCATACAATCTACAAGCAAAGTGATTCTAGGTCAAGAATTATGTTTACAGTTATAAAAGAGATTTTAGACGTGTCTATAAAATTTATAATATTTTCTTAATCCTGTCCATAACTACTACTACTACTACTACTACTACTACTACTACTACTACTACTACTACTACTACAATATGAACAATTTTGTAAATAAAAAAGGATGACTCTTTGAGAATTGTCTCTATAAATTTCCATGCGTTAGAAGTCATAGTCGAAATAAGCGATGTTTTAAATTAAAAAGAAGGATAACTTAGTCTGTATCTTTACAAGATACAAGTTTTATGAAACAATGGGAGACATATATTTGATCCTGTTGGGGTTATCGAATCTTTGGCATCCAATTCGAGGTAGTCAAATTTTCAGCTTACCATGCACAGAGTAAACGTAGATGTGAATGGCAATATGAGTGCAAGAACAAATATATATCTCCCAAAACATATTCAAACTTGGAAACAGCTACTGTTGATATTGAGATTCTCTCCTAATGACCAGTTATAAATGGACAAAATTTTGCTGGAAAACAGAGGGAAAACTATTACGTTATGCAGAAGGCGGCATATCGGATCTCTGCCACGAGCAGCATGTTAGATCCGTCAGCTATTGACAAATAGAACACGAATTACTATTATAATGCAGAAAAAGTATACGACTATGATGAAAGTTATGCATTGTATACAATTAAGCTAAACAGTTTTATAATGTACACAACTATGACGAAAGCCTACACTTTTATATATTACACCATGGTTTAAAATGTGTAAGTAAAAGAATGGAGCGATGGAAGCGTGATAAATTACAAATATTCGTCTTTATGAATAACTGCTTCAAAACATGAATCTGAATAACACTTATTGATGACTTAGTGGTATTCATAATTCCCTTGCTGCATGTATTCATTTTAGCGATATAAAATACAAAATACAGATTAGGAAACTTAATAACTACTTCTACTTTCCAGTCGTCTTGACCCGTACTCTTTGCATACTATATGGTATTAAGCCGTAATTTCTGTATTCATTGTGTTATCTTTCTTCCTGTTTGAACCGAGCAAAGTATTAACATTACAACTGGAAGTCATGCCACTGAAACGACATGTATTTTACATTCGAGGTTGCTATCCTTTGATGGTGACTGAAGAGGAGGAGGTACTATATGGACAAGAACAAGTGAATTTCCTTGGACAAATTAAATGACAGAATAAAATCACCCAATCTCCCTCCATTTTAAAAATGAAATGCGTTCGAAAAGTAATGGTTCAAACATTATGCAAATGAATGTGTCCTTAATTTTCACTTAAAGTGTAATAAATAAGGCGGTATAAAAAGAAGTAAAAAAAACTAGACGTCAAACTTTGCATTCAAATTTTGATAATTGTTGGCATAGTGTTTTAGTTGTAGGGCTGAAACCCAATTAGAAAGTTGTGTCCTTTGTGTCTGTGTGTTTGTGTGTGTGTTATAATACGTGCGAAAACATCATTGCAGATGAATTTACGATTTTAAAGAAAACCACTCACCTTTAAAGTAGTTTCGTAAACGTTCTCTGTATTGAAATTAGCTTCTAGAAGTCTGCAAACGGAATTGGTTCTGATAGTTGGTCGGACACAATATATATGTAAGGCAGATGACCGGATGTACGTCATCATCACATGTGATTCATAAATCTCCAGTCGGAGACAGATGATACATACATACATAATTACATATAAAAAAATGACATGGACATGTCGGAAAAGAGGTTAGAAAATACACAAAAAGCACACAAAAACTACGAGCATATAGCTTAATTAACACAGTTAGATTAATGCTTTGATCACGAGGACACCTAATCACATTTTTCAACCAACGAGCAGAATCACCTGGCGTTTGTTGAACTTATACATTATTATTGTTTTAGGACTGACAAGAGAGCAAAGTAGAAGATCCCTCTCGCTAACTTTATCATTTAAATAGTTCAGTATTACAGTAACTTCATTAAGATTGTTATATTATTTTTACTTTGGAAATACTTCTTTCTTTTTGGAGTTTGATGGTTTTAGTTTTAAAAATTTGAAATGTCTTTGTCTTATAGCATCGGTTAGACATCATTACACCACATTACGTTCATGACGCCATTTTCGTGTTCACTCGGATCAATTGCTTTGAGAATGGTTGCGCTCAATTTATACATTGAACTCGGAACCAGCTTGATTGAAATGTCTTCTACTTTGCATATGGAAGCCTAGAGTTTTCCAATGCATCATCATTGACATCCAATATCATGCACATTTCCTCCTCGAATCACTATCGTACGTCTGGGAACCACGGGCAAGTATTAATGAAACAACATTCACAGCCTTTACATTAAGCTTTTGTATATCCAGAATCAATTGCACACACACACACACACACACACACACACACACACACACACACACACACACACACACACGTACGTACGTACGTACTTACGTACGTACGTACATACATACATACATACATACATACATACATACATATATATATATATATATATATTTATATATATATATATATATATATATATATATATATATATATATATATATATATATATATATATATATATATATATATATATATATATATATATATATATATATATATATATATACTAGTTTATGCAGAACGTGTACCACTATACCTTCTTTCTTGACCATCATAAAAGCGTATTAATATATTAAACACTCTATATTTCAGTCAGGATGAGTGGACATAATGATATTGCCTGTACAATAAATGACATATTCAATATGTGACAGTTTAGCATGATAATATCAAGTGTAAAGAAATAGTTCAAGTTTTAACCAGAAACATACATAATTTAGCATTACTATACTATGACAGTACGAAGATTTGCTAGCGAGAAGACAGCAACACTTGCACGAGAACGAAATCATGTCTGATCAGATCGAAATACTATATAAACTGTAATTATCAATACATACAAATTAGGAGAACAAAAGAGAGCTACAGAGTTTCATTGACAATACAGTGTATAAAAAATACATTGTAAATTACTGGAAAGCAATTGCAATCTTCCAATGCTGAAAGTTTCATTAAAATTAATTTAAATAGTGTGCAGGTAACAACAAGGAGGAAACGACTGCGGAAAAGCAAAGCATCCAATAATTTAGTCGCTGCTAGGACTCCTTATGCAAGCTAAGAGTTGGTCGCTAAATTTTGTAGCAGGTATTATATCACGTTTTCAGAAATTATGATAACGATGCCATTAAATGCAAATGTCGAACGCATTACAATATGCAGTTTATTAGCCTTTGCAAAGACAAACAACATGTATGTGGAGATAATCTTAATGAACATCGAAAAATTCTGAAAATCATGCGATGAAACATATGAAACAGGGATATAAAGAAGCTTAAGAGAAAACATCAAATCCAACAGAAGTGGAAAACAAAACAAGCAGGTGGAAAAGGCGACAATAGGTGTGTTGATGAGTTAGGATGTTTAAAAACAACAACCAACATATAAAAAAATTATTGTATGTACATTACAAGAAGACTATGTAAACATCAACAACAACAGAAAAAGAAAAAGACACAGCTATCGGGTCCAAACAGACAGTATGTTAACGCATGTATGGGTTATCTTCCTAGCTGCGAGGTGACATGATATGGCAACAATAAGATGGGCTAACGAACCTTCAGACCAGCTTGCAAGTAAATGAGGACGGTGGTACAAGAATAGAGTCTTTGGAATTTTACATTGACATTTTGTTACATTTTGTTGAAATATAGTGTGACATTATGCTCAAATGTTCCCAAACGATTCCACATCTCATCTATGTTTATTAATATTGCGCAGCACACAATGTTGATAACGCTGCCCCTTAAATTAGCGAGGACATACATTAACCCTCAAGTGAACTCATCTACAACATACATTCTCCCATTATGACAGTGACGCTCAGAACATAGATCAATCAACTTCTTCTATCGTTTAAGTTGATAAGGCAGGTTTATTGTCCTTTAAGTGCTGCATAGAGCGTTCTTTAATGTAAAATGACGACTACATACTATACATACAGAAGAAAAATCAAATAATAATAAGCAGAAAAATCAAATGAGATATATGATGTTTATTCCGAGAGCTTTCTTTGAATCAAACAGATTGTGGTCGAATGGCTTTTCGAACCCAGATAACCATGCATGCTAAACTTTTCATTTATACCTTCGGACTTCTTATATGTGTATGTATGTTTGTGTATATATGTGTGTTTTAAAGTCACATTTTCGTTTCTTTTCAAAGGCTAGACTACCTACATCTATTAATTTAATCCAGATCAAACTAAGCTGGAGTCGGTTACTAAAACTATTACTCCAGTATGTCTACCACTCCAGTGGCCAAGTGGTTAGAGCGTTCGCCACATAAAGGGAAGTCGTGGGTTCTATCCCTGACCGGGTCATGCCAAAGACTTGCAAAACAGTACTAACAGCTACCTCGCTTGGCGCTCAGCCTTAATAGGTTAGTGTTCGGCCCGGTGTCAGGATAATGTGACTGGGTGCATGATGCCCCAATGCTAGACATCACTGTAAAACTGCCTCACTGCAGATATTGTAGCGACATGACTGACAAACTGTTAAAGCTACATTAAAAATCCTAATCACACACACACACACTCCAGTGTGTCTGACAGTCATGATTATCAACGGACTTATTTGACGTACATACTATTTATATATTTTCATATTCTACTTTCTACTGCTTGTCTACTCAGCATTGGGTCTATGTCAATGTCTTTTAATTCTCTCCGGGAATTTTGCAATTTGTTTACATTAAGGTGTCAACTAAAAATAGTTTGCATCATGTTTTATTTGAAAAAATAGTTTCCTAGTACTTACGTCCGTGTATCACATTTGTCGCGCAGGAAGATATATATCAAGTATACCATGACCACGGAAACAGAAGACAAACCTTTCCAATTGATCCGTAAACAAATCACTGTTTTCAATAAGGAACAAAAACCCAAATATTTATTAATTTACTTTACAGAATCTTTACACATAAATTAATTAAAATTTTTCTTTGATAGGTTGATAACTTTTTGTAATTCTTCTATAGCATCGTGTACGAATGATATTGGCGTAAAAAAAGTAGAACTAACTTATAAATATTTTAACCTAATTATGATTAAATACTTTAAATTTTGTAAAAGTTTGTTTTATTAATTTATGATTTTCTGTTTTATTTTGTGATCTTTGGATTATTTTCTGAAGAGCGATGAAGAAGAAATGTATTTTTTTAAAATACAGAGTGCTTTTACGAAACAGCATCGTTTCTTCAAGAATGGTGGAGAATCCGTGATAGAGCTACTAAAAAAAATCTGCAACAAGATCTGGCAGACAGGCGAATGGTCAACACAGTGGACCCAGTCACTGATTATAACACTCACTAAAAAGGCAATCTCCAGCTCTGCCAGAATTACAGAGCTATCAGTTTGATCAGCCATGCTAGTAAGGTGATGCTGAAGGTCATATTAAACAGACTGAAACCACAAGCCGAAGCAATAATCGCTGAAGAACAGGCAGTGTTCCGGAGTGGAAGAAGCACAACAGAACAAATATTCAATCTTAAGGTTCTGTGTGAAAAGTACTCACAACATCAACAAGACATCGATCGCGTGTTCATAGATTTCAAAAAGGCTTTTGACAGAATGTGGCATGAGGCATTGTGGGCCACAAGGAAGAAGTACAACATGGGTCAAAAGTTGATTAATACCATCAAGCAGCTGTACGCCAAGGCTACAAGTGCAGTAACTGCTCAAGGTTCTGTGGGGGACTGGTTCAAGACAACAGTTGGAGTATGGCAAGGCTGTCTCCTGTCACCCACGCGTTTCAACATCTACTTAGAGCGCATCATGAGCGAAGCCCTGGAACACCACTGTGGGACGTCAGCTTTGAAGGGCATAACATCACCAACATCCGCTTTGCAGACGACATTGACGGGCTGGCAGGCAGTGAAGATGAGCTTGCCACCTTAGTGAAGAGCCTGGATGAAACATCTGCCAGATTTGACATGGAGATAAGTGTCGAGAAGACAAATTTGATGACAAATAGTTGCAAACAAATCTCAACCAAGATTAAATTCAGAGGACAGGAACTGGAAACAGTGGGCCAGTTCAAATATCTTGGTTCCATAATCACGGAAGAGGGATCAAGAGCAGAAATTGTGTCACGAGCATCACAAATAACGGCAGCTATGTCAAAGCTAAGACCCATATGGAGAGGCAAGAATATCTGTCTGAAAACTAAAATCAGACTATTGAGAGCACTAGTCATCTCAGTCTTTCAGTATTCATGTGAGGACTGGACCATGACAGCAGAATTACAACGAAGAATCCAGACACTTGAAATAAGATGCTACAGAACTATCCTTGACATCTCTTATATTGACCACATCACAAATGAAGAAGTGCGTAACATCATCAGGCACACAGTAGGTCATTATGAAGACCTCTTCACCATTGTCAAAAAGAGAAAGCTGAAATTGTATGTCTATGTCACTAGAGCCAACAGTCCCTCCACAACAGTACTGCAGGGTTGTGTCCATGATGGTAGAAGGAGAGGTAGACAGAAAAAGTGGAGTGACAACATCACAGAATGTACCAAGAAAAGTTTTTAAGAGGCACAGGCATTGAAACATCATCGAGATAAGTGGAGAGAACTGGTCAGATGGTCAGCAGCACAGTGACTCAACGACCACACTAGGTCAAGAGAATGATGATGATGATGATGATGTTCTTTTTTCACATAATATCTTGATTAGCCTTTGCTATCACTTAATAAAATATCTTTCTAAGCTCAATATCGTTATAAGTATAATATTGTTCAAAGTTCAATATCGTTCTAAGTGCAATATCATTCTAAGTACAATATCGTTCTAAGTTCAATATCATTCAAAGTTCGATATCGTTCTAAACTCAATATTGTTCTAAGTACAATATCGTTCTAAGTATGTTATCGTTCTAAGTTAAGTATCGTTGTAAATTCAATATCGTTCGAAGGGCATATTTCTGATGAATTCGGAAGGTAGAGTGAACCTAGTTTGTTCACATATGTATGTATGTATGTATGTATGTATGTATGTATGTATGTATGTATGTATGTATGTATGTATGTATGTATGTATGTATGTAACTTTTATACTTTGCAACGTCATGATGTATATCATTCATTTGTTAATGCCTTCATTAAGAGAGTAGTAATATAATAAATGTAAAAATATATGACAATACAAAGGACATGACATACGTACAAATATATAAGGATGACAAGAAATATCACTGTAGTATAAGTGACGGCTCATTATGTTTGTGGAGTATAAATCAATTTAAATCTCGGTTAGTTTCCTATTCGGCCCCTCGGATTTTGCATTCTTTTGCCATTCGTCTTCAATGTAGCTTTCTTGGATTAAATAAACTCAGACGACGATGCGTAACAACCGTTCTGTGGAATGGAACTCATGGTGGGATTGGGAGGTGAACATGGGCGACTGCATAATTATTTTCAGCCGGATGAGTGTGCCTAAAATTTAAGTTATACAGATGTAATGCTTTTAGATGTGAAGTGTCCACCACCCACCCATATGTGCAGGCGTTTACGGGGCATACTAGTAAGTTCTTGTTAAACCAATTAAGCCCGATGATCAGAGATTCAAGTCAAAACTGTATGTCATTTATTCATTTATTTTTGTTTACTGCCGTAGGAGATTAATACTATGGTATATGTAGCTACGTATAGGAGTGATAGCGACACGGTTTACGGATAATAATGACAAGAAACTGGAAATCATCAAAAAATGACAAGGACATGACATACATATACGTAAAGATGATAAAACAATAATGACAAGTACCATTCATATGAATAGAATTGACAGAACAAAGATAACAGTGTGTGTCACAAACACTCAAACAGGCATAGCAAAGAACTAAACCGTACATTAATGGTTGTGAATTTATGGAGGCTACAAGGTTTTATCATTATGAGGAACTGTTCAGGTCATTCTGCGACTTTAGCCCCAGTGACAAAAGGTGATGTCCATCCTTTAATGCCGAAGTGTTCACGAAGGACACGTTAACACCAATTCGGGTTTCGAAACCCTGTGCCCTTTACACGCCTTTAATATCCTTTCTAACATCTGATATTTTAAATAAATTTGCATCAGGTCTTTAAAGATGGAAACCATGTTCAAGATCAAAATTGATGATTAAATGTATACAAAAACAAAGTCACTCATATTTTGTGCAAAGTTACACGAGTTTAGTATACTATTATGTAAAATGTTTGTGTAATCACCATATTGGTATTAGATCTGGTTCCGTGCTTCGTATGCTCCCTGCTTTGCCCCCCGTTATACAAAGTCAGGTGAACGCCGACGACATATTGTCATGTGATCAAAACAAATGCCCTTTTATGGAGAGATTTAGTTAATTTATCGGCGGCAAATATTTGCCTCTGTAGCAGACATGTATAAACATGTTGTCCAGTGTAGCTGTTCAATTGATGCCCATGACATACATGGGTAATTAACCCTTAATTTGATGCACATGACATACAGGGGTAATTAACCCTTCATTTGATGCACATGATAAGCCTAAGTAACTAGTCGTTCATTTGATGATCACGACAGGCATTGTTCATTATCTTTTCATTTGATGATCACGACAGGCATTGTTCATTATCTTTTCATTTGATGATTCTGACAGGCAAGCATAATTCTACGTAAACGTAAACCAAACTGCAGATTTAATTTCTGTGTTCAATTATTAACACAACACCCATTCGATCATGTACTCTATACCTTATAAATAACGGAGAGGAGCTTGTTTGTTTATTTGTTTCATTAGGATTTTTAACGTAGCTTTTAACGATTTTCCGTCCTATCGCTACGATGTCTGCAGCGAGTCAGTTTACAGTGATGTCTAGCACTGGGGAGTCATGCCACAGACATGTAGCATGATGTCCCACCCAGTCACATTATCCTGACCAGTCCTAACACTAACCTCTTAATGCTGAGAATCAAGCGAGACAGCTGTTAGTACCATTTTCTTTAAGTCTTTGGTATGACTCGGCCGGGGATCGAACGGGGATCGTCCGCGGCGGCCGCTCTATCCACTAGGCCACTGGAGCAGTTACGGAGAGGAGTCAAAATACGAAACTCTCCAGTGAGACCTAAATTTGTCTGATCTAAGAAGTTTCACACATCAATATTGGTTAACAACAACTATGATTTCGTTTATTAAAAGTATTGTAAAAGGAATAATAAATATGTATTCTTTTTCGTTCAAGACTGTGATGAATACATGTACAACATATCAAAAGCGCACAGAAATGTAGATACAGTGACCTCGCCCAATTTAAGAAAATAAAACTCACATCTGCTATTCCCCAAACATTATCTTATGAAGTTTGGTGACAATGAAAGACAAAAAGAAAAGAAAGATATATTTAGAATAGCTGGCAGAAAAAATGGCATTCTTTAAGAGAAAAAGCTAACTGTATCTATACAAGCACTGATGCAAACTGTCCATTGATTGACACAACAGATTGCATACTCATCCTTATAAACGTTACAATGTGCCAATAAAAAATACATTCGAGCAATCGTTTCCGTAAACACGTAAGGTGAGATGGGATCCCTTTCATGGAATAATCGTATATAATAGTTATGTAAAATATTCGCTTACGCTCCATGTCCGTATAGACAGACCATGTGAAATTAATTCAACATTTTTAATATATATTTTTTTCATCACCGAGTTTCAGCAATTTCCCGTGTTTATACTAATACAAATCTAACTAACATTTTTTAAATTTAATTTGAATTTTTTGAAATCGTTTTCTATTCTCATCCGAGTTTAAATGAAGAAGAAATAAATGACAACAAATGTGATAGAATAATAAGACCTAGAAATCATAACGTAATGATTAATAAAACATCAAAAAGACCATAATTTACAAACAAATTACATAATCAGTGATCATTAAATAAACAAAAGTTGAGCACAATCTACCAAAAGTTCTAATCGGTAAGAATTGAACTGTAATATTTTAGCTATTTATCGTAAAATCGAAACATGAAAAGAAATTAATTGTTGTTTAAAAATAAAATAAAACTGTTTATATTCTATCTATATTATATACAAATAACAATACATAAAAATGTAACATCTCTAATATTTGCTTTAATTATTGCTCATTATTAAAACATAAAATATAAAACGAATGGTACTCTGAAGCAAGGGAAACAACTATTGATTTCTTAAGAATATATTATTAAGATAACTATTTCCCTTTGTAACCAGGGAAATTGAAGTGTGTTCTGTACATTCTACAAATCACCTATATATACTAATTACATCGATATGAATTAGAATGTCAGTATTAGAAAAGAGCCAAGATGCTGTATTAGATTGTCATTCATATGCATGTTTCGCAGGAAATATGTTTCAAAATGGATTCTGAGTGTATACTCTCCTTTATTGTTTACTGATTGTGCATTGTGATACGTTTTTCATGCAGTCAGATTTAACATAAAATACGTGGTATAATGTCATATTTTTTACTTCACACAAAATGAATATGAATTTGAAATGCACAAAGAATTACATTGAAACATAAATTTAAAATAGAAACTATATTTGTCATTCAAATGTACCCTTCATTTACACATTGCATTTAGGACTGATTAATTTAATTAACGTTTTGTTCTAGCTTTCATTGACCCTACTCTCTTATGTATCACTGTAATGCCAGTGTATGAAAATGCAAAGCTTAAGATTATCAATGAGGAGTAGGAAACTCCAAGAATTAGGAATTATTAATTTGAATCTCTCATGTATGAGTCTCATATTTATTTAAGGGGCCCCGAGTGGCCGAGTGGTCTAAAGCACTTTCCGTTACGGATCAATGCCGTCTCACCTCTGTCTGCGTGGCTTGGAGTCTAAGATTCGGCTAATGTAGTTATGTGAGAAAGCTTGCCAGTAGCTTCTTGTGGGTCGGTGGTTCTTTCCGGGGGTATTCCCGGGTTCTTCCTCCACCAATAATTCTGGCCGCCATGTATAGCCTATCGTGTGCTGAAAAAATGGCGTTAAACCCTAAAAAAGAAACAAACAAATGTATTTATATATTTTTTTGCAGCTTTAGATCCAGGCCTTATATTGGCCTGGTTCACTGCTTCGTTTGCTCCTTGCGCGACTCCATATTGTCACGTGATCAAAACAAATAACCTTATATGGAGAGAACTAGTTACCCGCAGTTATTCCATTAATATTCCGTTTGTTTGTGACACAATGTGAACTTTACCAATACCTTCGATTAGAACTATATCAGTCGTTATCTCGTGTTAAAGCGTAGCCACCAATTCGGTTATATAATTATTTTTACAAATATTTTTACTAGTTCGCGAAGATAAAGAAAAGGGTACACAAAACAATATTGCACATTTGACAATTTTTTCTTCTCATAACAATTGTGTGATATTTGGGTCGAAATAGCAGCTGTGTTCCACGAGCGGGTGAATGTGATGATATTTCGTACAATATCGTGCATTCCAACTGAGTCACGTAACCTAATCAAATGTCACATGTGACATTACACCATGACTTTATAGTCAAGTCTGACAGTGTGCATGTATTATGTGTACTGTCCTTGCACAATGAATATGCAGTGAAGGGAGAGTGCACATGTAGAATCCAAATTATATTCCCTGGAATATATTCCCTGAAAAAGATTTCATATGACTGATAAGATATAATGCCGTGCTGTTTTCTCTTTCTGTCTGTCTGTCTCTCTTTATCTATCCATCCATATAAAGATATATATATATATATATATATATATATATATATATATATATATATATATATATATACATACATACATACATACATACGCTTCGGTATTTCTGTTCATGTGTATATTATATTACGGTCTCCTTGAGGTTTTAAAGTTTAGTACTCTTTCATTTTTAGATCAAATTGTTCTATAACTTTTATTGTTATCTATGATTTCTACACCCATACTCAGGTAAAAAGATAAGTTTAAGCAATATTTTGTATTGTAAAATGGCTTAAGCAATATAAATATTTCTCAGAAATGTCAAAGTTATCATGGCAATTTAATAACAAGAGACAACTTTACATTTCTAAATAAATTAGAAATGTGGCGTTACTTGTTGGGTCTTTAATAAGTCCCGAGTTAAACATCTGATCGATATTCAAAATATTATATGTTCGAGACCGAGTGGATAATTGTGACCGTGTCGAAGAGAGTTTGTTTAAAATGGGTGTAAATTATGAAAAATCAGAAATGACCATGATTGAATTGCCAAGTTGCCGAAAGAAGATACCATACTTAAAAGATTGTGATTATCTAACCTCTTGATCGCGTACAATTGTTGAAGAGCGCGGTTTCGAATCCGTACCATCGGATCTTGTAATAAATACACGTATCATACAGAAAAGCACAATGTTATAAGGTAATTTTCATAGCAGGTAACTATATTGCACTGTATCCAAATGGTATCAGTTATTATTGATATCAGTGATTGGTGCCGATATGTGCTGCTGTCCTTTCAAGCAGAAAAGTAGATGGTCACATATTGGTTTTGGAAAACGTATTAAAATTAGCGAAAACTGTTCAGCACAGATTACATGCCCTATTACCTAGATGTGTCATATTGCTAGTAAAGTTAGAGTTATCTCTCCTGCATTATCGACATCGTTCGGGAAGAAACAGTTTTAAAGGTTGACTCCAAATTGATACAGTTCTAAATATACAGTAACGTACAGCGTTAGAATATATCCTTTTGAAGCTCTGTTTGGTAAAATATCAAGAACGGAATTCAATTTGGAGAAGGCGAGATAAAATAATTAGTAGAAATTTGTTTAATTATAAAACGGTCCTACATAGGGAAAAATAAATAAATGCCTGTACAGATAAATAGACTAACGATAATGACAATACACCGACAAACCGTAGACAAACAACGAAGATACAAATTAGGATTGAACTGAGAAGGAAAGAAGAGCTATAAAACAGGACACTGTAAGACAAACGAATTTTGAAAATTATGTTTAAAAACTCAATTAAGGATGAAAAAAAAAATAACAATCGGAAACTCTGTACCCTACACTGGATATCTGTTCGATCCAGAATCAAAAATAACAATTGTTCTCTGTGCTACGTTTTACGGACTCTAGTCGAACGTACCTATCTGGTATCCATGTGTACATACTTACAGATACTTACGCTCCTCTTCTGACAATCGTATACTCACTATTTCCGCTATGACACAAAATCATATGTACAATATTATTTTGCATGCCAGGGCCCAACAACGTGTAACGAATTGCCCATTGAAATTTGACACAGAGACACTGTAATCCTGTTCAAGAGTGCTCTTAAAACTCACCTTTTTCAACTGCAAGAACAAACTTAATACTCAAATAATGTTTCCTTCCTTAAATTTGTTCAGCATGTTTTTATGTTTTTAAAATGTATGGTGTTTCTTATTTGTGTAGTCATATCATTATAGATGTTGTAAAACGCTTTGAGCTTCTGAAGATTAAGCGCTAGAAAAAGTCCTCATTATTATTATATATTCCTTCCCCCTCTCCCTGTCGGCCATGACTCTCGCTGCACAGTTAATAGAGAGCAATATTCTGAACATCAAGGTGCAATGCTGGTGTTAAAGCAACCGATGATTTTACTCGTACGTATACAGGACATTAATTTAAACTTTCCACTAATTAGGCCATATGTGTACGCAAAGAAATAAGTCAAGATGAATCCACTTTATAAGCATCACGAATTATCGTATAGTTAGAATAGATATTACAGCATTTAGTTCTCCAACACAGTTCTTTCTGTTCGTGATTCTGTCAGGTAATAACGACAAGAAGCATAAGTTGAATATGCGACAGGTTCGGAACAATTATTTAAAACTGTTACAAATGTTACTGAAAGAGTTGCAACGTGAACACAAGCCGCTGAACAAACTGAAAAGATAACCAGAAGACCTAGACAAATGAAAAGGATTTTAAGAGATCTTTCAACGGAAATAAGTGCCGCTAAACCGCCTTCTGTACGTGAAGAAATACTTGAAGGTGTTAGCAGAGTTCGTACTGATATAGGTGAAATGAAAGATAGTTAACAAATAAAATCAAGACTCGAAGATGAAGACAAACGAGTTATAATGGGTGATAAATGTAACAGTGTGGGTATTAATGTCATAAAAGAAATTACAGACATTGATACATTATGAAAACTTGCCGCGCAAAGTGTTAATAAAACAGACACATTTTTGAAACAATGAAACACTCCTTCTGTAGGTCGTGAAACCTGGTACAAATGGATATATATCGTATATACTACGATAAACATAATGTTTTATCTGATAAATCAAAGATAATAAGTATTATCGCGAAAGAATAAAAGAGTATCTACAGGACGAGAACTGTCACGACCAATGCGATACATCGAACCAATAAGGGAGGAAGAAAATGGAGGAACTGGAATTGGTCTGATTAAACCAGGAGGAGGTGGTTTTGGTGCTTCTCCTAATAATGTTCGATTAGAAATTCTGATAGGAGGAAAACATGCTGAAAATAATGATCCAGAACTTATTAATCAAATCTCGGATATTTGTCAGCGATTATTAACTAGTGGCGTCATTGTCATTAATGTTTATCGATCCCTCATCGATGAAATTACTGATGCATTTTATAGCATTTAATATCTCGGCTATTAGATAAACGAATAACAAATAAGATGATTATACATGATACGCAACGTGGAACAACTATGGTCAAGGTTGTGAATTCACGATTTCCAATACACAAAGTAACTTATCCAAGATGGACTTGGTGCTGTTGTTCAAGGTTTATTTAGGGTGGTAGCCCCAAACGCAAATACCAATTTCAAAACAATTAGTAATGAAATCGATTGATTTTGTTCGTGAAAACATTCCTGGCGCAGTTGGTTGTTGTAGGGTTTAACGCCATTTTTCAGCACACGATAAGCTATATATGGCGGCCAGTATTATTAGTGAAGGAAGAATCCAGGGAACTCCCAGAAAGAATCATTGACCCACGAGAAGCTACTGGAAAGCTTTCTCACATAACTAAATTAGCCGAATCTTAGAATCGAAACCATGCAGACAGAGGTGAGATGGCAGTGATCCGTAACGACGCAGTTGGTAATCTTGCCGATAAAGCATTATCGGCAATCAAAGAAAAACTATCACGATTAATTCGACGAGATTTACAACCACCAATGAAACAGGCCAAGATGGATTTACCATCTACTGAGTTTACCTCAGCAGATGTCAGTAAAATAAAAATCAAACTGCAAATCAGAAACTAGCAGAGTTAGCTGCTGAAGCAGAAAGAAATATAACAACAAAACTAATAGCGGGAAGCGGTCTTCGTGTTCCTTAGACAAAGTCAAGCCGATCGTGATTTAGATCATGGACAATTATGATAAAATTTATCATGATATTAAAACAATAGCAAAAATAATCATTATGAAAATTGTAACACAATAACGTTATGGAACAATATTCTTAATAATCCAAGTCATTTTAACGTAGACAGAATTAATAGTGGTCTTGGTCACACACAATAAAATGTAATGCTGACCTGCCTTGTATGCAATCGACGTCGAGGTGCTGTCGTTGTGCACAAATGAATAAAGCAGTGATTGTGTATCTTCAGAAATTATTTGTTCAAGTGCAAGTTCCACGTTGAGGAGCAGTTGAATCTAATTTATGTATCGCATGTTTATCCGTGGATCTTACCACGTTGGAAACTTTAAGTGTTCAAATATTCCTAATAGGATCATTCGCTCTTTTTTTACCACCGTCAAGTACACTAGGTTCATATAAATATCTTAAAGTAACATTATATATTAATGGTGGTTTTGAAAATTCATGTGTCTGTATTGGTATGTGTTATTTATACAATAAATCGCATGAACAGGTTTCAACGCAGTTGTTCGAATAATTTCATTATTTAACGCTGTTATTACACATGGTAATCTTGCAACCCGTTCGCGAAATCTTATCTCTTTCTGAATTATTTCCTTAGCATAATTATATCTAAAATAACCGCTCAATAAAAGCCTGATCGCGATGTATTGAGGTATATTCTTATCGTATTATGACGTTATCTTTTGTCATCATTGACGTTACTGCACCAAGAAATTCGTTGCCAGGATCAACCTGTATGTGTCCATTCTAGACCGCAATGTCGTCCGGATCCCCGTTGATAAATTTGCTCAACTGCAGATACGATTTTGTTGATGTTTTAGTTGATGATGGTTCTACCTCTTTATACCTACTTGCAACATAAACGTATTTGTAATGTTTATTGGAGTCTACCAATTTTGATAGCAGCATGTGCTAATAACAAAATATCTGTTTGATGAAATTAATTAGGTGTGCTGTTATCAACATGAGCCTGCTGATTTCATTTCGGTGGTAGTATATAAATTTGCCATATTGCTTGTTTCAGCAAAATGCGTGTAACGTTAGCTGCATGCACGAGTTGAGTAATAGCTGCTTTACCTTTTCAATACTCTCTTTCGCTATAATAAATGGATTCCATTATAATAATCGGTTGACAACCATAATTATATCCAGGAAGATGGCTTTCTCCTTGGATTTAACCCAATGAATGTTTGGTAATTTTCCTAATGAAGTTGCGATATCAGCACCGATTTTACTGGTTGAAATAAATTTATCTCTTCTTGTACCACATTTTACACATTTAAATGTTAGTGTGTGTCTTTTTGTTGTTGTTATTCCATCTGTAGATCCGGATGATCTACATCGAACGCAATATAAATTCATATTATTTATTATTTTAGTATAACATGGATATCATTGATTTCTCGGCGACATGAAAACAGAACCATGCATCATCCAGCACTACCAAATTCTATCCGAATGATAATAATAGGCCCATTTGGAAGTGATAAAGTTCAATTTTTGCCCTATCTGATAATGAGATGGTTGAAATGAGATAAATTATATTTAGTAACACCAACTGTAGATGAAAAATGAAAAATTATTGAAGTATGTGATGATATTATTAATTGTATTAAAAATATTGACGATGAGCCGAGTGTAATGATAGATTAAACAATCAAATTCGGCAAGAATATTTTCTCGGGGCAGACATAGAAACACATAATTTATGTAATTCAGAGATATACACAAATACCTAAAGTGATCAGATATAACTGTACTATTTTAGCGGTCTTTAATGGAGGTGATACACATACTTTAAGAAATATTCATCAGACTAGGTGTAGTGTAGATATGAATATAAATAAACCTAAAAACTTTTTTTCACGTGTTAAAGCTACCCCACATGGATTTATAACGATAAATGTACATGATCTTTGGGAGCAAGATCGTATAGGTATCGATACAATCTTCGGTTAAAAAATAATAGCTAGTCTAATATAATAATGATTTCATTACTCAAACATAGAAAGCAGCAGGGAGGGTGCGACCTCACTGAGACCTTACATGGGTAAACAAAACAAAATTTGAAACAAAAACATTAATGACTCATAAAGTAACAAAACAAAACCTAACCGAATCAGAGAAACTCTCGCTGAGACATAGGCTTTGGTTTGGCGATATTGACCTTATTTTGTTTCATATTCGTAGGTAGCTGTATTTGTATTCAAATGACGTTTCAGTAAAAGGTCGGCTCACCCTCCTTGCTGCTCGAATATAATATTGTACAAAAAGTATGTAGGTAGGTTAATTGCTAGTCGATAAACTTATGAAATCATTATAAGTGCAATACTGTCTTTTATTTTTAGGTAATATCTTTGAAGAACATTATGGACGTAATCTCGTCTATAATTCGACCAATGTTTAATATTTATAAAACTCCTTTGAACGAATTTTGCAAGTCGTTTACCTGTCATTTCTGTGTTAGAGCTGTGTTAATTCATTGTTTTTTGTTTGCATTTATACCATCATGTATCTGTATATTATCATTCTTGTTTGTCTATATCTCTGCATTGCCATTTATCTCTGTCTTTCTAAGTTCACTTAGCTATTTATCTGGCTTGACATTGTCATTCTTTGTCTCTGTATCGGCATTTTGTTTCTTAGATGTGCAGTACTTTCCTCATCAATTAAACATATTTCCTCCCAACTCCAGCGTCAATTGCGGCATTCGCTGTCTGGTCGATTCAGCTAAAATATAGTGTTGACATTGTAATGTTCAAATTGTATTGTGTATTTATGAAGTAGTGAATTTCGGGTCAGTGTTTAAGCCGAATATAAACCAGGTGTAGGGAATATTTTAGTTTACTTTAAACAATAGAAAACAGTTGGTCCTTTTTCTACGAAATCGGGTATGAGTGTCCCGGGATAGTTCTGTAAGTATGACATGACTTGGTTTTTTTTGTAGATCTAACATCGCATTCCAAAAATCTCAAGAACATTATTTTATAGAAAAATTTTGTGTAAGATACTTCAGTAGAACATGGAAGATTTTAAAATTATCTACAACACCAAAAAGCATTTTTTTAATTTGTTAGAAACATAACAATTGACGTACCCTCTTAAGTCTCCTAAATCTAACTTTTCCATATGCAAAAATGGGTTTGCTTTTATTGATTGGAGTAGTTAGAATAATATGTTGTGAGGTTGTTTTGTTTTGCACAGATGATGATTCATGTCCGATTAAGTATTCTTGAAACCTTTTATTAAATTTGTGCTACCTATATTGTATCTTTGCTACCTATATTGTATCTTTGCTACCTATATTGTATCTTTGCTACCTATATTGTATCCTTGCTACCTATATTGTATCTTTGCTACCTATATTGTATCTTGGTCTTTCATGCCAAGAGTTTAATGTGTCATACATATTTTTAGTGATCATTCTATTCTATCCTCGAAGTAACCATAGTATTGCACTGTATGGTTAAAACAGGAGTATCAAGCTTACAGGTGAAATGTGAATATGGGGAATTATTGTACAGTATTCATGAAGCTAAAGTCGGGGATATATTTCTAACTTTAAAATGTGTGTTTACTCTATATATTTAAAATCATAATTTTTTTTCTAATTTGTAATTGTTTATCTTTTATTTATTAGTTCAAGATTATATGAAAGGAAATTAAATATTACCCGGACAGAGCAAGATCAATTTTAGGTCCATGTGTCAAGTCATTAATTTTACTTTCAAATGTTTTCTTGTTGTCTGGGATTCAGATGGATAAGTCTTTCAATTATAAAATTACTTTGATGAGACAAGTGTTTACAAACATTTTTCATTCAGTTAGTTAGCTCCTATTTTAAAAACAGCAACAATATTTCTTTTGAACAAAACAAACAACGAGAAAGTAGAAGACTAATACCGCTTATTTAGTCAACGTAAATGTCCCATAGCAGCAAGCAGGAAAACACTTTTACGTACCTCATATTATTTCTTTAACACTTTGTCTTCTGTCTGTTTAGGTAAATAACTATATATATATATATATATATATATATATATATATATATATATATATATATATATATATATATATATATAATTATTTGTACGAACACATGTTTAACTGGATCTGAATTCAGAACATTGGCTTTCCCCACGAGAATACCTGGTTTGCCTGATGTTTGTTGTGTTCTTTACTTCAGTTTTAGTCCTAGTCTTGTTTGTTACTCAGAATGTTTATTTAAATGAACTTTCAACCCTCATCCTTGTGCTAGTGTTGTGTCATAGGTGTAATATTATCGCTATTCACATCAGAAGTACCTATTTATATAATAACATCGTAAGTGGAAGTAGTCTTTTAGTTGTGGTTATGTCAAACGTGAGAGGATTTATTTATATAAATTATTCATTTAAATTGCAAAGATCTCATTGACTAAATCACTATTTGGAATTATTCTGTGTTCATTAAGAAAAACTTTGAATTACATTATCGTTATATATGAAGACTGTTACTACGCCATTACTATTGCAGGATATTGTCACATGATCACATTTAAGATTTGAAGTCGTTCCAAATCGAAATGGAATTAATTTGGATTAATGTATACTTTGAACGTCTGATAGAACGTATATGACTGTTTAGAATTAATTCACAATACTGTAAGTTTTAGAATTAATTCACAATACTGTAAGTTTTCTTCAAATTTTTACTTTTGTTTTTTACAGAAATAAATTAATTATTGATCTTTGCAACACTTGTTTATTTTCACTCTTTACTGTTACTTTATTTAAAACCAAAGTAGCGTAGTAGTGTTCTTACATGTATATGCAGTTTATATCTAAGTCATACATTTTGAATAATGGGATAATATTTGAATGCAAATCCTTAATAATCAATTAAGATTATACATTATTGAATTACTAGCGCGCAGTTTGTTTGAACATAAAGTCTTAATGCATCTCTAATTAAATGTAACTTCATAAACAAGTGCTTGTAGCTGTCTAGGCAACATGTGTTAAACAAGTGCTTGTAGTTGTCTAGGCAACGTGTGTTAAACAAGTGCTTGTAGTTGTCTAGGAAACGTGTGTCAAAGAATGCTTGTAGTTGTCTAGGAAACGTGTGTTAAACAAGTGCTTGTAGTTGTCAATGAAACGTGTGTTAAAGGATGTGTGTAGTCTATATTTATAAATTAAAATGGATTGTTTGTACATGGAAGCTTTTACCTGGAAACACAAATGGATTACAACTCATGACGAAATAGTTACTTTGGTAATAATCCATTTGCCGATTATTTTGAAAGTATTCAAAATATTTTGTAGGCACCATTACCCATGGAACAATTTAAAACCAGTAACTACTAATTAAATTTATAAAAATGTTTTAATGTGCTGACACAATTTTGCGTAGAATAAATAAAAAAGTCATCTTGCTAATCATTGAATCTGCAAGAAAAAAGAAACGTAACTATTACAAGTAGTACAAGTAGACATTGAATGTGTATTCGATATGAAGTGCGTGAAATTGAAAACGAGGCCTTGCAATTTGGTATTTCCTGCGAAGCTCTTACTTACATAGAAATAAACCAGATAATAATAAATTAAAGATTGTAAATATGTTGATTTCGATCAATAAAAAAATATCATTTTTAACTATTTCAGAACTTCAGAATGTTCAATCTAAGATTAGCAATTATTCCTGGTTCAATAATCCACTAAAATCAAATAAAAAAGTACAAATATAAGTAAAAGAGAATATATACATCTGCAAGGGGATGTAGAATCAATAAGTCTAAAGATTATAATTAGAACTAATTTAACAATCTTACCATGTCGTCTATCCTAGAAATCCCAATGCTAGTGCTCCCAATAGGAATCCGGCTCCTAAGTCATCAACTCCATATCCTACAGGTGGTGGAGGTACGAACACTGGAACTCCGACTGGAATTTTACGAGGAAATCCAAATCGGCCAGGATATCCTCCATAACTGCCCTTATAACCAAACTGGCATTCGGATGGGGTCAAGGTCAATATCAAGACAAGAACGAACAAAAGAATACAGAGTGTGTTCTTCATTTCTGTTTAAAAAAAAAAGAATAGATCATTAGACTTAATTGGAGACACAAATGATGAAACCGAAACTGGATCGTGAGAAAGGCTGAATGATCTTTCTTTATAATGTTATTATAAACATAATAATTACAGTAAAAGTTAATCGGCTATGCTATTTTAATAAACCTTATATTACCACATGAATCAAGTTTTATCTAGTGGAATCGTGAGATTTTGATTCGATAGATGAACTCAGATAATAAATAACTGGAGCTGTTTAATTAGTAATTGACATTGTTAAAGGTAAACCAAGATTATCTTCATTTTCTAGTGGTCATGCTTTTCCTAGAACCCATGGGAAAGACTTTACAAACTGACCACATGAGTAAATCAGATGTTTCCATATATAAGAACTATGTATGATTCCATCTTGAAGGTTTTAATGGCGCTTCAAAAGGCATGTACCTGGTACTTGTTTGTTTCTTGAAGTGTAAGCTTTGAATGTGCAGAGGTAAAACTGTTGCAAACAATAGATAAATAGATACGTGTAAATACTGTTACTACTACTACTACTACTACTACTACTACTACTACTACTACTACTACTACTACTAATGAAATAATAATATAAACGATAAAAATAAAATATTAATAAAACCAATAATAGCAAATATCATATTCATTATGATCTCAGAAATTGTTAATTGTAGAAAACGAACAGCATAAATAATTCCTCCCGCATCGCCTCGCTAAAATGAAATTCTTCTCTTCTTATTAATCAAAAGCATTCCTAAATTTAGGTATTAACACTGCATACAACATTGGCTAAATGGTTTGCTAATTAATTTAGTGACAGCACTCAAAAGCCTGTAATGAACTAGATTCTCTCTGTGCAAGATTCTCCGCTAAAAAGTAATGCATTTTGGAATGTTAATTTTTGCATCAATATCTTCTTCAAACTTCTGTTTTTGCTGATTGAACGATTTGTCTTATAAAATATGAAAATATTTTTTACATTAGGTATTTTGTATTCTGTATTAAATAAAACACATCTCGCATGGACATAATGGAATGGATAAAGTTTATTTCATGCGGCAGCAATGTTGAGGCTCCAGTTAAAAGCATATGCAAATCAGACTCAGTGGGATACACAAGTTATACACGATGTGTTGGTGCAGGATTCCTTTTATTTCTATAAACTATGCATATTGACATTCTAAGGGGCATAATAAACACAATACAACATGAACAGAAGAATGTGACACGCTTTAAACTTGAATATAATATTACAGATGGGATTTCATCGTCATGAGAGTACATTTTGCTCTGTTATACACATATTTTAAAACCGTATTTCGGAATGATACGTCGAAACAACTTCCCCACTCCAACTCTAAAACGTATATATTTTGCAAGCAGAGCAATGTTTAAATTCCACTTTCGGACAACAGTCATGTTGCGACTAAGAACAAAAAGAATGAAAATAGATTGAGAAATTATATTAGCTTTCCTGCATTGATAACGTAGTCGTGTAAATGAACTATTTGTATATTTTACCATGCAAAAGAAATCTAGATAATAAATTGTGCCCATCAAGCACAATTTAAAAAAAAATTCGAATATTTCTTTGAAGTTATAAAGCTGAGTATCGATGGACGGATAAAGTATACTCGGAGAACATCCTACGCTTTTACGGCAAGTTTACGTAAATACTGAAACCCAATGTAATAATTAATACAACGAACAATAATGATTCTAGCCCCACACAGTGGCGTAGCGAGGATGTTTAGCGCACGGTGCAAAGTTCATATTTTTCGCCCTCCCCCGCCCCCCGGTGTAGCGGAGAGTACTTGGCGAACGGGGACAAGGTATACATTTTACGGCCACAGTGTCATTGAAACAGGAAAACAATAGTCAATACTGAATACAACATAGTAATATAGTCATCATAGAAAGGCAATTTAAGGCTAATACAATTTTAACTGCAACAACCACAACAAAAATGATACCAACAGTTAGTGACTTAGTCTTCTTCCGGCGCCCCCCACCCCCCCAAAGACGGCGCCCGGTGCAACTTGCACTCCCTTATCTACGCCACTGATTTTGTGTCCATTACGGATGTGTTTGCTTAGAGATAATCAGAAAGGTATGTAAAGAAAACAACTCACTTTAAATCTGTTCTATGATCTTCCTCTTAGATCTGAAGGTTTTCGAGGCACACGCAAACCGATTGGGTTCCAACCGTTGGCTCGTCAAATATATATGGTTGCTTCATATGGTGCATGATTGATTCGTCAATTCCTGTTTTATCGTCTCCTGCAGGAGATAAAAAGTGACAAATGTCCATAGATTTACGAATGACAAGGACGTTACATAACAACGGTAACAATGTCACCAGTGACTCACACATACAATGTTCCAAGCTTAACACCGTCGATTGTTATCTTATTAGATCAACACCGTTCCAGTCTTACCAGGTGAGATTGCTTCTGGCACCGATGGTACCTTCTGCGCTGCGTTTAAAACTATCTTAAACATATGTGACGGTTGTGATCTAATTCCATTCTAACTTACATGTGAAAAGATATTGTTTTCGCTAATCTACCTGTCTATAGTAATTATTCGTTCTAAATACACGGGTACATTTTATCAGAAGTTACAATATTAAAAATTCACTTCGTATTTAATTGATTACTGCTACAAAATTTTATCAAAACACTTCAATGTAAAGAATATTGTCATATTAACTTTCGTATAGTGCTATCAGTTACTAACGAGGACAATAATTTAATAAAATGTATATGTATGTATGTATATATATGTATATGTATGATTTCCGAGTCGAGGAAGTCTTTACAATTAGAAAAAATCACCTTTGTAATGGTAAAATATGTGGCTGATGAATTACAGTATATGAAAGGTGTCAATTTTTCGTATCGATAGTTATAAACGACGTGTTATATTACGTGCGGACGTATACTTTAAGAGAGAAGAATGTCAAGAATTCCACGAGAACCATTTAATTGTACCTCCACTAGAAATCTATAATAGATTTTTGATGGATTGATGTCTTTTAGAATATTTTGAAATGTTGTACGCTTTCAAATCTGCGTGTGGTCGTGCTATATGAGTATAGCGTTTGTCAAGGCTGTATGAAATTCTTATTCTGACATTTCTAAAGATTCAATCTGGTACCAATGCCTCTGGCTTATATAAACTAGAATAGGGACATCTTCATAGTAAGAAGAAAGAAAATGAATGCGCTTCAAGGCAATATTTTCCAATGTGTACGGAATTTTGAAACTGCTGCTCGGCATGTGGATTTGCTCCCAACGTTTCTGTTCGGAATTTTGAAACTGCTTCACGGCATTCTCTAATGAACTGCGTGGCCGCACAGCCGCGCACTTTAGAAGGAACGTTACTTCAAGGATGTCTTGATATCAATGTATTAAACCTATCTATTGACAAATCTAATTTGGTTATATCTTAATCGATGTATCATAATGTATCCTCTCTGATAAAGACGATCTTTAGCTCTTGGAGTCTCGGATACAAGATAACTGGATTGGAGCATATACATTTAGTACGAATGCAAAGGTCGTAATGATAATTTTGCTACGTGCTGCCTGGCAACTTCATAATATCTTGACACAAATTTGATTTTATAATCGTTATTTTAATAATTTAATCAGCTCCAGTGGTAACAGTCACAAGATGCCTAAAACGTAAAATTTAACTTTGTGTTTTATGCAAATTTACAAGACAGCAGATAAAGCTGAAAGGAATTCAATGGGAGAAATACAGTTGTAAACAAACTACTTATCAAAATATGTAAGTGTGTGTAATTTGAATTTTCAATGTAGATTTAACAAATATGCAGTCATATTGCAACGATGTATGCAGTGTGGTAGTTTATCACACTGGGGCTTCACGCTGCAGACATATTGCATGATGTCTCACCCTGAATGGGTGTCCCACCATTATCCTAACACCAGGGCGACCAACCCAAACGCACCTCTTAATGTTGAGCGCCTCGCAAGGTTGTTGTTGTATGGTTTAACGCCATTTTTCAGCACACCATAGGCTATACATGGCGGTCAGAATTATCGGTGGAGGAAGAACCCCCAAGAAACCCCGGAAAGAACCACCGACCCACGAGAAGCTACTGGCAATCTTTCTCACATAACTAGATTAGCCGAATCTTAGACTCGAACCCACACAGAAAGAGGTTCCTAGCACGATAGATGTTAATACCATTTGTATAAGCCTTTAATATGACTCAGTCTGGGTTCAAACCCGCGACCTCCCGCATCCGAGGCAGTCGCTCTAACCAGTAGGCAACCGATGCTGTCAAAAGTCGATAGATTACATATATCATGTTAAGATCCTTATGTATTGTGTGATTAACCATCTACCGTGACAGAGTTAGAGATTAGAGGTTAAAGTATGAGAGATGATCGGTTTGTAATTATTGACAGCATTGTATTGGATGTTAATAATAATAATATCGATCTAATTATTCAACTTTTTGAAAAAGAATTAGTACCATATTCGCTCATATGCAGTACAGAATACACCTGCTTTGCGTTGCTGCTAGTGTTATTGAATTATGTACATTTTCCTTGCTATTGCAGCTGATTGTTTGGTCGAACAGCAATACACGAAAGCTATGGAGTCTAAACTAACGTGACTTGCCATTACCATTGCTTCGGATAGAGTATAACAGTAGGTGCCATTTTGTCAAGTAAATCGGACAAAATCTCGCTAGGGCCGTTGAAAACGATCAACAGTCTTTCGTAGGTCTCGTTCAAACAAATTTGTTCTTTTATTAAAAAAAAATCAACTCGTGGTGTTCGGCCCTCGCCACTTAATAGCCCCGGGCCTCGATAACATAGTCCTGGTTGCCATCCCTTCTTGACGGCCCTCTGCACATTTAACAGAGAAGGATTCCGAACAGCAAAGTGCAATTACTGGTGTTAAAGCAACTGATTAATGTGCACATATGTATAGAGGACATTACTGCTAACTTTCCAATAAAATGTCTATATTTGTAGACTAGTTTCTTATATCCCCCTAACACATGCATGCATTATATACACATAGATGGATTTACTTGTTCATGTGCTTCTTTAATTTGCTTATATATTTATGGAATGAATCTTGTGTGAATTGAATCATCTTCAGATGGAAATAATAGATCCATGAATGTTAGGTAACTTATGCATATCTCGTCATTCTGCACAAGATTTGGGAAGACTGTTAAAGTCGTCAAATGTCACTAAGCTGGCCAATACAATACTGCAACGGTGCAGGACTAATATAATTGCAGCCAGTGATATGACAGATATATCGTTTGTATGCATGTGTAACTTACTGAATGTACACTGTTTCATTTATTCTGTAACGGTATTGTCATTCATATATCTGTGTCAGTTTGTTACCTAATGCACGTCTTATGGGTGATACCGAAAACTGACAGGATGAGCATTCCTTAATTACGCGGTGCTGAGGTAAATCAGGGAACGACATTGTCCAACTATACTATGATGTGTCAAGCTTTAGAACTCATTCAATTTGTTCGTGCCTAAAATGTGATCAGTTATAAAGGAAAGTTCAGCAAATGATTCTAAAGGTGTTTGGTGTTTTTATATCTGTATATAGCTTTGAATTCATTTGTACAGAAACACAAGGAATCAATCTATACGCATATAAATTAAAATGCCCAAAATTAAAATTCTGAATTTGACTAGGGTTTACTCTCGTTAAAGTGCAAATTAAGAACACGTTCATTTTCATCAGGTTTCACCAGTTCCAGATCGATCCAGAACTTCATCCTGCTAAAGCTACATATAAATTCACTAAATATTTATAGTCTTTCGTTTTATTAGAATTCTATGGATGACGAGCAATATTGTTTGTTCCAATTCTAGTTTCCTCGGTATGGTAATTAATTCTCAAAGTGAGAAAGCAATTTAAATTTTGAGTCATTCATTTTCTAATAGAACTCTGTTAAGACACATAATATATTTTTACATTGATTATAAGCTTTTGATTTTGTTACCGTACGGTGAGGGAAGCAATCTGAAAACGTATAAGCTCCAAAAGGGATTTGCTTTGAGAAGGACACGTGTGGAAAACGTAAAAGTTTGCGTTCGAGTGTAATCAATTGTGTTTTAGTTGTAGGTCGTTTTTATTTCTACCGTGAGTTATTCATGACACCACCATGTTTAGAAATGATTGATAACCGTAAGTATTCGTTCTAATATAAGTGTGACTTTTTTCCGTTTAGTTGAATGAATAATTCACACCACCGAAAAGGTAATTTGCATGGGTGACTTAAATTCCATCCCATGCATCCGCATGTGCTTTCTGAGTATTACACATTTTATAAACTTGCAATGCAGTCCATATTCATAATAACACATGACAATACACTTAATCCTACCCGAACAGTAGAATATTCATTTTTTTTTTTGTGTCCGAAATGTGTAGTGTTCTTTGGGTGTGCGTTCGAGACATCTTTGATTTCTGCCTTCGGTTTCTAAACAAATGATGTTTGTAAATATGTTGATGACAAAGATAAAATACCCCCACCTGTGATTAAATTTGATGAAAATGAAACGTTAACAGTTTTCAGTTCCATCTCGTGCTTCCGCATTTTCTTTGCAAGTATAACACATTTTATAAACTTTTTATACCGCCCGTATTCATCATATTAAATGACAAAAAGTAAGAATTTTATTTTTTCTCGATGTTGAAAAAATTATTGTATATGTTACTAGTTTAAGCTCTAAAAACGGTAACAAAGAAAGAGTGAAAACAAAAGTGTCGTAAAATTTTCAAATAATTGATTTTCTTGGAAACAATTTCAAAAAAGGAAAACATCCTAAAAGTTTTAAGAATGAAATCTAAATAGAATAATCCTTGAATTAAATTACGAAAGGCTTGGTAATAAAATGTTACAAAATATTTAAGTTCGAGTACTTTTGAAAAATCCATGATGGAATACGATGACGTCTCTAATGTATTGCTTTTAATACATGACCTTGACATTGATCTCATAGAAATAAGATCGTTTGTTACATCTTTGTCTCGATTCTGATGCCTGTATTTCAATTTGTGACAATCAGCGATAACGTGTCTTTTTTATTTCAATATTAACACGTATGAAGAGACATGGATCTAGAATCAGGCTTCTCTGAAGTTTGATATTTTGAATTTGTGTCAGTTTGAGTATTAGAAGAGCTTGTATTAGGCTGAAATACGTTTCTGCCAAAAGACTGTTTAATAGAAGTCTTATTTATCGAAAGAGCATTATGAGTTAAAGAGTACACATCAGCAGCACGAGCCGCATTTTCCAAGGTTTCGATCCTGTGTTCGTCACCATGAGTCTTAATATACCTATTGATAAAGTTATTAAACTCTTAGTTAATACAAGATGTTGAGAGTTTCATAAACGTTTTCAACATTCTTGTAAAACACCATCTATCAAATAACTGTTCTTTATTCTCTAGCAAATCGACATGAGTTAGTCCAGCTTCGTTTTTATAGTTTCTGAACCCTTGAAAGATATATTGTGTGACCGCATCATAGTCGCGACTTAATTAATAAACTGAGATTGAATGGTAAATACCTCTAACCTTACCTATGAATACACATTGTAATAATTGAGTCCAATGCTCACTTGGACATTTCAAGGTTTCAGCACAGTTTCCAAAACTAGCGAAATATTTGTCTACTTGTCTTTCTCTAAAAGTGGGCAGTAACCTAATGTTGTTTTGAAAGATCAAAACTTAAATTTGAATTCGATGAAAGAATGTACGTTTCACTTGCCAGCTCTATTTCTTTCATTCTACATTGATATATTGTCTTTCTTCCTTCTCATTTTGCATCCGCATCCACAGCTTGTAACTACATTTGTCTTGTTTTCTTCTTTTCTTTTTTAAATAATTGCATTTGCATTTGTTTCTCATAAACATGAGTTAGAATTTCTTTTTTCTTCCTTATTTAACGGCATTTGCATTTGTCGTTCTTGTAACTACATTTGTATTTTTTTTATTCCTTTCATTCTTGACGTTAGAGCTTCCTTACCTTCAATTACACTGTGTATTGTAATATTGTAATTTTAATTATTTTACTTGTAGATCAGAGTATGATACAGAATTACTGTTCAAAGGAAAAGCACTTTGATCAAAACCATCCTTTTCTACCAAATACTGAACCAAATTGTTTTAATTTCTTGCGTCGTTAAGGAAGCTTTTGCTTCGGGAATATTGTGTTTTCATGTGTTTTGAAAAAGTCAAATTGTTCCGGGGTAGGATTTGAAAGTAAGATTTTCATTATTTTATGACATTTTAGAAAAAGGTTGTCGATCTCACTTGAGAAAAATGTTTAAAAGTAGAGAAATTTAAATTTAAAACAAAAAACAATTTTTAGAAAATATTATCTTTAGCCAAAATTCAAATATTCTGGACGAGCTCTCAATTCTTTGTTACGAGTTAAGGCTCTAATAAACGGTAACGAAGAGATTAAATTCAATTCTTGCCCTAACTGATATTGAGTTGGTTGAAATGAGTAAATTATGTATAGTAACACCAACTGTAGATGAAAAATGCAAAATTATTGAAGTAGGTGATGATATTATTAATTTTATTAAAATATTGATGAAGCGCCGAGTGTAATGCTGGATAAACAATCAAATCCTGCAAGAATATTTTCTCGAGGCAGACATAGAAACACATAATTTATGTAATTCAGAGATATACACAAATACCTAAAGTGATCAGATATAACTACTATTTTAGCGGTCTTTATTGGAGGTGATACACATACTTTAAGAAATATTCATCAGACTTGGTGTAGTGTAGTTATGAATATAATTAAACTTAAAAACGTCTTTTCACGTGCAAAAGCTACCCCACATGGATTTAAAACGATAAATGTACATGATCTTTGGGAGCAAGATCGCATAGGTATCGATACATTCTTCGGTTAAAAAATAATAGCTAGTCTGATATAATAATGATTTCATTACTCAAACCTAGATAGCAGCAGGGAGGGTGCGACCTCACTGAGACCTCATATGGGTAAACAAAGCACAAAATTTGAACGAAAAAAACATTAATGACTAATTAAGTAACAAAACCAAACCTAACCCAATGAGAGAAACTCTCGCTGAGACATAGGCTTTGGTTTGGTGATATTGACCTTATTTTGTTTCATATTCGTAGGTCGCTGTATTTGTATTCAAATGACGTTTCAGCAAATGGTCGGCTCACTGTCCTTGCTGCTCGAATATAATATTGTACAAAAAGTATGTGGGTAGGTTAATTGCTATTCGATAAACATGTGAAATCATTATTGGAGCAATACTGTCTTTTATTTTTAGGTAATATCTTTTAAGAACATTATGGACGTAATCTCGTCTATAATTCGACCAATGTTTAATATTTATAAAACTCCTTTGCACGAATTTTGCAAGTCGTTTACCTGTCATTCCTGTGTTAGAGCTGTGTTAATTCATTTTTTTTTTGTTTGCATTTATACTGTACTTTATCTGTACATTATCATTCGTGTTTGTCTATAAGCAGCAGAGGTGGTGAACAGACCAACTTTTTAGGCGTCAACGAAGCTTCCTTCTCGTTAATATTTAATAGAAAGGTCTATTTGACAAACCAAGGGTTCCTAGTAAATATATAATAGAAAGGTCTATTTGGTTCCTTGTAAGGTTCCATTTGGCAAGAAAAAGACGCCATTGTCGTTGGAAATCACCCCCTCTGCTGCTTTGGTTTAACAATTTTTTTACGAGATTCAGTAAACGATTTTAACCGAATATTTGATCAAATATGACACGATATCGCGTCCGAGGATCTGCTAAATTTATCGTCACTAACCCTTGTGACTGAGCGCGACTAAAGAAATTTCTAAAGAGATGATGATCCATATCACCGCTGCACCAAGTTTGCCAAATATTTATAAGAGTATGTGTATCAACTCCGTTGAATACAGCAAGAATATTGCAGTTATCTCAGATCACTTTTGGTATTTGTGTATATCACTGAGTGACATATATCACGTCAGTTTTTTATGCCTACCTCTGGAAAATATCCTAGCGGGGTTCTTTTGATTGTCTAACATGATATCATCATATACGACTAAATTGTTAATATCTCCATCAATATCATCAATGCTCGGTGCTTCATCGATATCGGTTATAAACTTAATAATACCCTCGCCGGATTCTTCTACTGCTTTGTCGTCAAAATCTTTTAATACATTGTAACATCGTTGATCATCTAGGCTTGGAGCTATCAAATACAATTTATCCCATTTCATCCATCTCGTTATTAAATTAAGTAACAATTGTGTATTGCCACTTCCAGATGGTCCGATTATAATCATTCTAATTGAATTCGGTAACATCGCATGGTGTTTAATAGGTTCCCGTCGTCGGGTAGCTGAATAATCAATTACATTTATGTTATTATAAATAAATTATGGATCTATATTGTGTGAAGTGTAAGAAGCGTACTAGTACAGATGACTTAACGACAATTACAACTAAAAATAACCGATCGGCACTTTCTGTCAAATGCGTACAATGCAGTACAAAGAAATTTAGATTTGTTTCTATGAGATCTGCGGATAATTTAAGAAAAAAACGAGGAGGTGATAATGCAGCTAAGCTAACCAAACTCCCGGGAACACCATGGGCAAAGTATCCAGGAGAAAAACATCTTCCAGGGTATAGTTATTGTGGACCCGGAACCAGGACTCGATATCAGACTCGATGATCAAAACTAACCCAAACCCGGTGAACATCCAATAAACGCCATTGATAAATCGTGTCATGCTCATGATGTCGCTTATAAAAGCAGCAATCTGCAACATAGACATATCGCAGATGTGAAATTGATTCAGGCGTTGAATTCTATTACTGATAAATCCTTCAAAGAAAAGTTGGCTTCATGGTTAGTAAAATCAGCAATGAAAGGTAAATTTATGTTAGGTGCCGATAATTAATAACAACATGGAATCTATTTATCATTCTCCAAAGGGATACTGGAGGGGTAAAGTAGCGATTGGTAAACTCGCTAACGCCGCGAAGGTGAAATATACCACTGCAGCGGATTGGTTATCTAAACAGGCGATATGGCAAATTTATCTACCACCGCCTAAACAAATTAACTACTCGCATTTTGATGTAACCGTTCCTAATGAAGTTCATGAAGCTGATATGTTATTTCTTCCGCATGATGGTGGTTACAAATACGCGTTAGCTGTAGTTGATGTTGCCAGTCGATACAAACAAGCAGAACCGCTAAAGACAAAATCATCAACTGTAGTGGCTTCTGCGTTTAAAAGGATTTATCGAAGGGGTCCTCTGCGCTGGCCAAATCTGTTACAAGTTGATCCTGGCAAGGAATTTCAGGGTGCGGTTCTATTAACAATGAAGCATAATTTAATAATTTCACTATCAGACGAGGACATACTGCACTACATCGCGATCAGGCAATTGTTGAACGATTTAATCGGACACTTGCTGAGCGGTTATTTGGATATCAATATGCTAAGGAATATATTCAGGATAAACGATCTCGTGAATGGGTCAAGAGATTACCAGCTGTAATTACCGCGCTAAAAAATGAGATTACTTGAACAATCAACATGAAACCTAACAACACCATTAAAAAGAAGTCTATACCCGTACAACCACAAAAAGATTTTTCAAAACAACCAATTATCGGTAATGTCACTGTTAGGTATTTATATAAACCAGGAGAACTCGAAGGTGGTAAAAAAGAGCTACTGATCCTATTTGGAGTGTCACCGCGCATAAAATATCTAGTATAACACGATCTACGGGTAGACCAGCAATCTATAGATTGGATTTTACCGCTCCTCAGCGAGGATTTACTCGTGAACAACTTCAAGTGATACCCGAGGATATTCAATTACCGCCGCGTGGTCTTAACTAGCACCTGTTCGTCTGTTGCATTCAAGACAAGTCAGCATCACATTATCACTGGTATGACCTACGCTGCTATCTTTTCTGTCTACGTTAAATTGTCGAGGATCGTTATACGACCAACACCAAAGCCTTCTACAATTGCAATTCGCGCAGTGATTATTATGTTGTTGCTTCAGCGCAATTATTAATTCGGCATCAATATCAAATTCTCTATTATTTTTGTTGTCTTGTTGTTAATAACCAGAAAGTTTTTTTCTGTTTATATCATTATTAACAATATCACTTATTGTAGTGTCGTTATAGTCTAGAACATCTCTTCGAAGTTGATTTATTCTTCGTACTCCGGATACTGCGAGATAAACTAAATTTGACCACTCGATTTGATTATCCACCATTCAAACAATTGTATCCGATATAGTTAATCCCTGTGAAGAATGTATCGTCACTGCATATCCTAGCGTCCATGGGGATTTATTAGCGCGTAATGCATCTTCGACGACGCTGATATCAACCAGCACAATATCATTTAACACTAAATTCTGCTTTTCACGCTGTCCTGGAATATCAACTTCAATATTCTGTTTTCGTATATCCGAAGGCCTATAACACAACGGTAATGGAAGTGTTGCAAATTTTTCTTTATGCAATTCAAATAACTTCATCTGAAGTGCGTCTCTGACTATTTGTCTACTCGCTACTATCAAATCGTTTGGTCTCCACGCTTCCCAGAAATCTTTTAATGGTGTTTCTGAAATTATTTCACGCGCTCTCTCACATTGGATTCTATCAGGTTGTAATCTGATTAGTTGTTTGAACTCGCGTAATTGTTCATCAAGTGATCTATGATCAGTATTAATTTCTTCATAGTAGTCTACAAAATTCTTTAGCCAATCATGTGGGGATAAACCAACAAATGGTGGTGGTTGACTATGATCGCCGCACATTATTACTTTTCTGTTCGCGTGCAATAACCAATCGAGAAATTTTTGTAATACATCTAATGACACCGTGCATATCAGATCCCAAATAATGACTTTAGGAATAAATTTCTCACCCATTCGTTCATTAGTCCATTTATCACCTTTCCATCGAAAGAAACTATGATAAGTACAGGCATTTACTCCTCGTTGTTTCATGTCTCTGGCAAGTCTGTGGGTCGGTGTTAGCACTATCATGTTTGATGTGTGAACATCCATAGGATTTTTCCCACGAAATAACTCAATCGCACGAGTCGTCTTTCCTGACCCGCCACAGCCGTTTAGGTAGCTGGTTTTATATCTACATATTGGATCAGATATCTGCGGTGCATTAGTTAGTTCTGACATCTGATCATGTTTCAAATATTTATGTTGAATCGTAACATCTGCTGATTTGGAATAGTCACAGGGTATTTCCCGCTTAATTCTCCATGATCCCCAACTCTCATCAGAATTAGTGAATTCAGCCTCTGCTTCGCAGTTTTTCGAGTCTATATAAAATGAATTAGTGGCTACTCTAACTGCGGTGTCAGGAAATCTATTTATTATCGAAAATAAATTGATAGAAACATAAGCTAGCATAGAAGCCCTCAAATGTGTATACTGAAGATTTTCTCCGTCTGCGTAAGTAACAATTGTACCAACTTTGGTTCCATCGGAAAAGAATGCGTCTTTACGATCGACATATATACCCTTAGATGTTATATCCGCGATTATAAAATCGTACTCAACACTATCTATAATCAAGCGTGAAGAATATCGTTTATTGTCGTATTTTCCACCTTGGGTGAATTTACCAATTATTCTTCTACCGAGATCCTTTGCGTCTTTATTTCTGATTTCAAATAATTGTTTGGACCATTTCACGATATTTTCTTCGTCAAGATCGGGAAACTGTTTTCGTTGTTCGTTGATTATACTATCTAGATTGGGTTGTGGTAACCAGACTTCAGTCTGAGCTTGATAGGATATAATCGCTTCACTGACAATCAACGATTTTAACATTCTACAATCAATCATATACCATAACAGTACTATTGGCATCCAGTGTTTTTCAGATATATGTTTACCAATCCAAACATAACAGATGAAGTCCTGTAGCCAATTCAAATGATACCACACGAGCGAATCCGGTTAAATCAAAATCAGGAAGCGGTCCATTAATCGCAACACGGACCATCTCGTATGTTGGATGTCCAAATCGTTTAAAGTATTCAGCGCATTCTCCATACCCGAGAAAACTCGCCGGATAACACGCGACCATATCAACTGGAATAATACTATCACGGTCGTATTTCGTATTCCATAATCCGCCGTGGTTGTATTCTATACAACTTGATTTGATGTCTGTGAGAAACTCACCTCGCGTTGGTTTCCATGTGTTTTTCTTTCTCGCAAAAAGAGCTGCAACAGACGGAATTGTAAAACAGTTTGTTAATAATTGTTCGTCGTCAAAACTCTTCGATAAACTATTAGATAGTTTTTCCATCGCGTCATGGAGGGCTTCAGTGCGGTATAATTCTCCGTTGGGTCTTACAAACTGATCGAATCCACCCTCGGGGTTCTCAGCGCTGTGAAGTAACCACACTGACACAGGATCGTTTTTACTCAACTGGTGAATAAAATATAATAATTTTTTTCTCAGAGAATTCTGGAGAAAATTCCTCGGGTATATATTTTATGGTTCTTTCCCGCGGAAATATTGTTACTGCAGATGTCCATGCGTGTTCGTTATGATCAATAATTTTAATTGGAGCTCCTCTCGATTTATATTTCGGTTCGTATAATATCTCGCCTGTTATCGTCCTTACTGATATTGGGAATTTTAGTATTCGTTCTAACGCTGCCACATTTTGAATTGTTGCCCCACGCTGTTTCACTGTTAGTCACCACTCGGTTATTTTTTTGCTTCTTAGATCAGTCAATTTGTTTCCACGTAGCGCATTTGTGAAGTGTTCTATTATTCGTTCTGCCACACAATTCATTCTTGACGAAGTCAACAATGAGAGTTTCATGGGTTTTAGTTTATCAATACTCGGTTTATCATTTGACGTATATATCCCATAAACAACTGCTGTTAGGGGATAAGATCTCTCGTAATACGGTTTATCAATTCCAGTCAGAATTCCTGGTTTGGAATATTGACTCACAGTGACAGATTTTTTTATAATTTAAGATGGGTTCAAATTTATCCCGGATAATCCAATCTCTCGTGTCTGAACGGATAATGAATTTTATTCTAAAAAAATACCTTTTCCGCGTAAGATGTGAGATTATCACTGCTGCGTTTTTATCGTTTATGGTAGCGTTGATGCTACCATCAATTCGAAATGTTGACAAACAGTGAGATGCTCCATCACGCTTGAATTCATTAAAACAATCACGAATTTTACTTATCATGGTTCTATCACTGATTAGATATTTTTGGCTTATCTGAGACTCTATCGAGATTGAATTTAGTATTTTTCGAAGGTGTAATTTTCGATAATCTCTCGAACTCCTTCATATTATAATTAAAACAAGTATTCAAATAGAGAATATATTATATAATGAATCATTGCAAATGGCTTATGATTGGATCAGTAACCCCGTGTAACAAATCATGCAGAAAGGAGTTCTGTGGGTATTATATGCAAAGCGTTCGCAACGGGAGTTATGGGCCTTTACCTTGCATACGATGTGGGGATGGTGTGAGAGGAATATCACAGTTGTGTCTAGGTTGTGGAGGTAAGAGATACAGGGAGTTGGAGCGCTATTATGATAAACGAACTAAGAATTTCATCAATAACTCTACCTCTGACAGCGTCAATGACGAAATCATAAGAACTCCTCGAGACTACATTAATAGATTTCCAAGTAATGTAATAATTCAGCCAAACAATTAATTAGATGAACAATAGTATAGTAAATAAATGAACCAAGAATTCCAACCGCATCCCGTGATTCCCAACTATGAAGCGTCCCGTGATGGTATTATCAGAAACCATAGACTGAAGAAACCAGTTGGCGTTGACAATGGTATGGGGTATTTGATGTTTGGCGCTTTGAATAAAAAATATTACTGCCATCATTTCGTGTATGAATGTTATAACGGATTGATCAGGGATGGTCTTATCAATCACATTGATTCCAATCCGCATAATAACAAATTTGATAATCTAGAAACTGTTACACAGAGTGAGAATTTAAAACGAGGAGGAACTGGTACTTATAAGTCAATTGGGAAAAGACCCGTAAAATCATTTAATACAGTATCTAATGAAGAAATGATATTCAAATCAATGGGTGAGGCTAGTACGTATTTTGATATTTGTAGACCCTCAATACGAAATGTTGCAGAGGGAATTTATCGATCAGCGTTTTCAAAAAAGACTGGACAAAAAATACAGTTCGTTTATGCCTAATTATGTTTTTGCATTATTCTATATAGTATTAAGGGAGATAACTCGTTTAGGTGTGTTTACAGCCTATGAAATAGTTATCTCCCTTAGATTGTGTCATTTAATTTTGTTGGGTTATCTTCCGATTGGTTGTATAATTATCATGATTCTCAGTGGGATAATCAATTATCTGTTTTTGTAACAAAACGAATCAAAAACGCAGTGTTTACAGACGATTGTATTTTTTTTTTTCTTTCAAATATTCGGTTCTGTTTTAATATTGTCCGTAAATACAACAATTTATGTCCTGTACATCACGTCATTCATTATCCGTACAGTCAGTCCAAGCTAGTATTGATCGGCTGCCTACAGCTACCAGTGCGCGTAACAAATTTTATAGATTTACACATTATACCTTTAAAACAGTTAGTGTATAATTAATTATCTGAAAACGAATCAAATATATAGCATTTTTACAAACGCTCGGTTCTGCTTTAATATTGTCACTAAGTAAAGATATATCCGCCCATCTGTATTTAACTTACCTATATATTATAAGAACCGTTAGTTCAGTGTAAATACAATTATTTTGTAACAAAACGAATCAAATATTTAGTATTTTACAAATAATTGTATTTTTATTTGTTTCTTTCAAGTATTCGGTTTTGTTTCATACACAAAGGTATATGGATTCGTTCATTCAGTCAGTTTTGGTTTGTGATCGATCCATTGACGTCATACATCACACCTGTTCGCTATTGGTTATATTAGCTTACCTGTATATTATAAGAACCGTTAGTTCAGTGGGAATACAATGACTTTGTATCAAAACGAATCAAATATATAGTGTTTTACAAATAATTATATTTTTAGTTTTTCTTTCAAGTATTCGGTTTTGTTTCATGGAAAACCTGTAAAATAAAGTCACTGACAGTAATCCAGTCCAGCTTTAAAAAAACATACATACACATACACAAAAGGTATAGAGATTCGTTCGTGGTCCATTGACGTCATCACACCTGTTCGTTATTGATTTTAGTAGCTTACCTATATATTATATTAAAAAACATACACCTGTATACAAGAACAATTAGCTTAATCGGTAACGTGTCGCGGTGCCATACTAACGGTCAGGGTTCGAAACTCGTAATGGGCATTATAGCCAGTGATGCCGACAGATGGTTTTAATTGGGGGTTGGGGTGGGATACTTCCGAAATTCAAAATTTCAACCGTATGTACCAACCACATAATAAATTTTATTCAACCCAGGGTGATGTTGTGGGTTATATACGGTTGCAATTTGAATGTAGGAGTGTCATCATTCATTATCATTGTATATATCCATCCATTTATTCATTGTTATATGTCGTATTGTCCCTGTGCCGTCCCCTTATCATTCATTCATTGTATATATCCATCCAATTCATTGTATATATCCATCCTTTATGTATGCCTAGAAACTACCCAAATCCGTAGTAATGGCATTGTGCTGTCCTTAACATGTTTGTGCTGTCCCTATACAATTGCCAAAAGACTCAAATGGAATTGTATAATCATTCATTGACATCATTCATTGTATATATCCATCCTTTATGTATGCCTAGAAACTACCCAAAACCGTAGTAATGGCATTGTGCTGTCCTTCACATGTATGCCTAGAAACTACCCAAAACCCTAGTAATGGCATTGTGCTGTCCTTAACATGTATGCATAGAAACTACCCAAAACAGTAGTAATGGCATTGTGCTGTCGAAGAAACGGATCATAATTGACCCCCAATTTTTTTTTGTATTAGAAATATGTATTATCATATATGAATTCTGAAAATATAAATAGGATTATAGCTGCAATTTCAAAATTGAAAAGCCAAGATATTAAATTATCTGACAATTTAAATCCTGACCAAATTATGTCTGACTTTCACGATATAGAATTCGGTATTATTACTAACAAATATATGCAGCCAAATTAGTATGCGCTAATAAAAAAAATCCAGAATTCTATTCAGGACTCTCTTGCATTCTATAGTGACGTAAGTGTGTTTGTCCCGTTATTTACTATTGTGGAAGGAATACGAAAAGAATTAGGCCGGGATTGAATTGAAAAAAGAGATTAATTCGAAGATTAGAAATATACGAGTGTTAATTGAACAAAACGAAAATCCCATTTCGGACAGCGGTTTTAGTCAACAATAGCGGTGAAATTATATACTGGCATTTATCAATGAATGTTTTACTACAAGGAAGTTGTAAAATTTCGTAGTACAATATTTTTTTTATTACTGAAATAAATTTTCATAGTAAATATATTTTTTAGTCGTTATTGACTCATTTTTGGCCGTTATTTACTGATTTTGGCTATTTTTCGACTGATTTTGGTTATTTTTTGACTGATTTTAAGCGGTTTCAGTAGGGTCAAATTGTCGATTTTGCATGGGATTTCCCGTAGACTTTTTCACTTAAGAATGACTTTGAGTAAAAAAAATTATAAAAAATTCACAAAAACTGACTAAAAATGAACAAAAAACGACAAAAACGACAAAAATAACCAAAAATGACTGTTGGTTTCAGTAGGGTCAAATGGTCGATTTTGCATGGGATTTCCCGTAGACTTTTCCACCTAAAATCATTTTCGGGTGACAAAATCACTGCATTTAGATTGAAATCTCTTCGTACATTAATTGGAAAATTGTTTACGATTTCAATAATGGTTAATGAGTCATTAACGACTAGATTGACTCGTGAGCGACTAGGTGCAATAAAAAAATGTATACCAATCCGCGACTCTGTCAAGAATAAACTGCAAGCTAGACAGAGTTTACAAACGGATTTTTCTGAGGGATCTGAAGTTTTGTTTAAACCGATTACCAAAGCAACGAAGGGGGTAGAGACAGCTATATGGGGGGGGGGGGGGATTATGACCCCGAGACATGGGATAAAAGACCGCAAAACAACAAGAACGAGAACAACAAGAACGAGAACAACAAGAAGAGCAACATCGAGAAGAAATAGAACGATTAGGTGGTATTTATATTAGATCTCCACCACCTGAACAACTTAAACAAGAAGTTAGCGCGCCACCTGAACCACTTGAAGAACAACAAAGCGCTGTTGCAATGGAAGAATATTCACCTGAAAAGATATTTACTGATAATGCGTTAACTGAAATTAGAAGAATCAAATCAGACCCTGAATTAGTTAAATTTACTAAAGACAATTTTTAAAAAAATATAAGAAAAAATTAGTTAAAAGACGACAAGTCTAGAAAATTTATAAAAGACATAAACGAATGGGCGAATAAAGTGTTTTTAGCAAACCGCGGTAAAACTAGAATCACAAAAGAAATAAGTCCTCATTTTAATATTTTTCTAGCTTCAGTAAAGAGTGGCCCACTACCACCAGGGTATACAGCAGACCCAATCCCAGATGAAATACGAATAATGGCAGAAGCTGATTCTGAAAAAGGTGCAACCTTTCTTGCAAACTAAAAAATCATCCGGGAAGGGATTTTCTGGGACTGGAATTTCAGGTAGTGGTCTAATTCAATGTCCTGGTAATGTTCTTGGTGATATAACACGATAAGAAGTTCTCATCGGAGGAAAACGAGCTGGAAATAACTCACCGGAAATAATAAATAAAGCAGTTGATATCTGCATGTGGTTATTCCAGGGTGGCATCATGGATATCAAAACGTATCGAGATTTCATTGACGAGTTAGTTGAAAATGCTACGGATGGTTATCATAGTGACTAAGTCATCGCATTAGATAAATATCATTTAGATAAGATGATCATGCACTACAACCATGATAAACCAACCAGCGTCTATGTAGTTAATTCACGATTTCCAGTTTATAAAGCGTACTATGGTGATGGTCTCGGTGATACAATTCCAGGGTTATTTGCAAGAATGGCTCCAAAAGTGGCACCGCTAGCAAAACAGTTATCGATGAAAGCCATTGATGTTATTCGTGATAAAGGTATTAGCACTGTTGGAGATGCTGCCGGAAAAGTGTTTTCAGACGCGAAGGATAAACTAACAGCGCTAGTTCGAAGCCGAAGGAAACCGGGACCACTACCGTCTACAACAGTGATGCCTGCGTGGGTTAGTAAAATAATAAATAACTCAGTGGATCAGAAACTAGCGTCACTGATGACTCCGTCATTGGCAACGTCATTGGCCGCAAGTGACCAGGATAACATAACCGCAAATATGATAGCGGGAAGCGGCTTAAAAAAAACCACGACGACGTCGACGACGATGATTTAGACCAACGGGTATATAATAAAATGTTCAAACGGTCACCTGATACAGTGTTTGATATGGACGCCCCAGTGCTCAAGAATGATTCGGTACGTGATTATCAATTTTATTCTTTTCAAGCAACACAACCTAATCTTCGATCAAGAATTGAAAGTTCATGATACCATTAAATACTTTTTACCTTGTGAAGCATTTATCGACGTGGAAGGAAAACTTGTAACAAACGATGCTGCTCATAGTGATCCACCATATGACAATAACCCAACGATCCGAGTTGGTTTTGTTAATAATGGGATCATGGCGTTATTCGAAAGCGCTAGATATCTCATTGATGGAAAAGAAATTGAATCTATAGAACGTGATGTTGATGTTGCCACAACAATAATAGGGTTAGCAAGATATTCTGATGATTATACATGATCGGCAGGTCCATATATGATGTTCGCAAAAGATCTCACTGATCACCCTGAACACGTCCATTTTTCCAAAGTAAAGGCAACACATGCTTCTTCAGTTAATCCAGCGCCAGAAGGATATGTAAGACCAGCTGGTGATTTTGATGTCATAAATACTATTACTAATTACATCCTAGGATTTGCAACACGCGTAGCAACGTTACAAGGACAAAGTCGATAATTTTCATGCGCGATTCCACTTCAAGAACGAAGTGATATGATATTTGATCAGATAGGCGTTAATGAAGCCTCGCTGAGAATAAATGGACAGCAGGAACCATCCGAGGATATACAACTTGATTACACCACTAACCAAATAGGACGTGTATATCATCGTCTGTTGTCATATATGGCACGTGATCAAAATGTTGATACTGGTTTGCAAATATCACAGTTGGATTTTAAAAATCTATATCCGATTTATTACTTTTCGCTGAAACATCTTGATTTAACAAGACAATCCGTCGTTGATATACATTTTAGAGCTCGTGTACTCCGTCCTGGCGGTATCGCTAAACACAGAGCGATTGCTGTCATTCTCAGCGGCTGCTATCAAAAACATGATAAAATCAGGTGGTATATTCCCGCTGTTAGCTGCGATTCCGGCTTTGATTGCGGCAGCGTCCCCAGCGATGGCTAAATCGGCGGTGTTAGGAGCCGTTGGTGCTGCGGCAGGAATAAAAAAAGAAAGGAAAGGGTCTAAGACTGCCAGGAACCCCGTATTCATGGTACAGCGGAAAAGGTCTGAGAATCCCAGGAACAGTTTACTAGTTGAGGAATCTTTGACTGAGGAACCTATGATTCCCATGTCAAATATTTTGATTTACTTGATGCTGCTAAACAACTCGCGATTAAAAACTTCAGAGGTGTCTTTATGAAATATCAATTGCCGACACAACCAAACAGTGCTGAAACCGGTATCATTAATCTCGATAACAGCACCGGACCCGGAACCCATTGGGTTGCATACGCGATTGATCCACGTGTAATTGTTTATTTCGATTCATATGGATTAGCGCCGCCGAAGGAATTTATGCCTTATATAAACCGCTTAAAAACTCCTCGTTTGTATTCTACGCTATCAACACAACAAATGAATGATCTACCAATATGCGGCAGCGACGTATTAAATGTCCTCGACGCTATTCCAACATCTGGAAAACCACCACATATTGTCGTAAATGAATACACTAGTAATCACTTTTTAGAGAGAGATTATATAAAATAACATGATTGATATTTGGAGGAGACCTTTATCAGCGCTGAAGAAACACGGACCTGATGGCGTTGCAACCGGTGATTAAAAAAAATAATCAAAGATGAAATAGCTGAGACGTTGAACTTAGCAAGTGTTGATCCTAATGAAATAGTTGTATTTCAAGATCGTCAGGGTAAATTGAAAACTTAGTAATTTTTCCCTGGATGATATTTTAATTAAACAACGAGACGCAACTGAGAACACCGTTGCGTTATTTTCTGATCAGGGTAAACTCAAACCCGGCGTACTCGTTTCGACGATTACGGATAAATTAAAAACTCTCAAGGACGAGTTAAAATTCATACAAAATTTTTTTGGTGATCCAGCAACAACATCACCGAATTTATCATTAATAAAAATCTCTATGGACAATATTAAAACTGACAATGACGAATTAAAATCAAATATGGCTTTCTTTGGCGAACCAGTGGTGATATCACCGAAGCTGACAGAGATAAAAAATTATATGTTGGAACTAGCAACACTTCAATCTAAAATTGAAGATAAGGGAAAACAGTTTTCAGGTTTTCGTAAAAATATCATCGAGAAATTTATTGGAACCACGTTGGATAAAATTGAAATAAAAATCCCTGATATTAAAAAATCCATCGATGAGACGAAAAACTTTATCGAGGCAATCAGAGATGATTTTCCGAGGATGATAACAATCATTGAAAAAACAAAAATACCTCATGCGAAAACCAACAACGTAGTATACACGATCCAACACGGATCATTTGCGTGGACTCCTACAGAAAATATACTAAGTATCACTGCAACTGTCAAATGTATTGATCGATTAACACTAGTAACACCGACTCAATTTAATATATCATCGTTGAGTTCATCTGGGGTCAATAATACGATATCAACGATCATCGACAAGGATACAACCGAACAATTCACGATAGCATCCACTGATAAAAATTTGGTTAGTGTTTCAGTAACATGGTATAAGGAATTCGAAGCTGTTTTGAGTAAATAACTATATTGAAATCGTAAACTGATTTGGAAATAAAATGTCGTCATCAACGGTACCTTCGGTATCTCAATATCGCTATGATCAGGCTAGAGAGTTTCAGACTAAACTCAAAACTCTCACTGAAGAGTATCAAACAAAAATTAAAAAATACCAACGAAGAATCACAGCAGTTGATGTTACCTTGTACTCGGTGAGTGGTGTAATCACCGGAGCTGGTATAATACTATCCTCTGTGACAATGATTGCTCCGATAGCTGTTCCAATTTGTATATCAGCGGCAACAACAATCACGGGAATTATTTCGATAATAACACAAAAAATATCATCATGTAGTCAGAGTAAACTGCAAGACTACATAATTAAATTTCATGTATCAACCGCGTACTCGCAATTGTCTTCGATGATATCGTCGTCGCTCGATTATACATTTATATCAGATAGTGAGCTCTCAGGGATGGCAAATAATTATGATTCCGCGATGTCAAAATTAGAAATACAACATGAATATGATAACAATGACAACACCGCAGGAATTACTTCAACAAATAGTGGAGAACACAAACCCAGTACAAACAAGCATGATCTCAATAACATCAACCAATCCCGAATTCAGTGTGAATTTCCATATCCCAGTCCCCGTGAAAGAAATCGCGTTAGCGAAACTACTAGTATACCATAGTTGGCCTAATATTGGGTCGGTAGCATTTGGTCGTCAACAACCAAATAATTCTTTGGTATTTGCGAATAAGAATCGCGAAGATGGAACTCCAGACTGGAACGTTATGTCGCTGCCATCTGGGTCATACTAAATCGAACAAATCAATGCTGAATTCCAGCGTAGAATAAAATCCATTACTGGAACAGAATCGAAAATCACTATAACGGTTCATGAACCAACACTATCATCCGTGATTGAGATGAACTCACCTAGTAGTGTCGTAGATATCTATTAGAGTTCGATAAGAACAATATTGGGTTGGCCTGAAAATCCACCTCGACAAGTTAACATACCGTCTAAACCAAAGAAAATCTGATTATATCACAGATAATAAATCATATCACGATTTTAACCCTAGAAAAATTGAAGGTGTTTATTGGAAAATTTTAACAGAACCCTTTCATTATTATTATGAAAATGAAGGAAAATGGAACTTTGGACAGCGGGATGGTGGTTGGGTCGAATTTCTTTCACGTAACATCTCGGAAACTTGTAATGCTTTTAAACAAGAACATAAGAATCATTTAGATAAATTACAGCAGAGTTTTCAAGAACAATCGTCAAAAGCTTCAATTATCAAATACACGGAAATATTAAATCAAATCGTACACGATATAGAATTATTTCACACACGCCTTATTCAAGCAGTATTAAATGCCAGAGATGATATCGATGATCATAGAGTAGAATTTGCAAAAACGTATAATATACACGTAGAAGATATTCCGAAATTTACGTTTCCTGAGTATAATGTTCCAGAACTAACAAAATCATACAATGATCTCATCGATGAGTACTTTTCCCAAATACTCGCCGCATGAAACAAATTGCAACCACAAACAATTCTAAAATACAATAACGACGCAGACGGAGGCGGCAGACATATTGCTCCTCAAAATGTGAATATATCCTCAGTGATTGCATTGAATTTATAATGTGATGTTATCGAATGAAGCTATCAAATAAATCTCGAGCGATCAAATCAAGCTGAGCAGGGATATTTTCTTTCTTCATTTGCACCAACAGCTCCATCAGGATTTTTAATTATTGAGTCTTCGGTTAATCCAGTCTATATGCGATGTCATAATAATTCATTAACAAGAATTAATTTCAGACTCACTGACCAGTCCAATAATCTAATTGATTTACAAGGTGAAGTTCTACAAATTAGTCTGTTTGTGAAATCGTAGCGATTTTCATCGTAAAAAGAGTGTTAATCATAGCAGCAGAGGGGGTGATTTCCAACGACAATGGCGTTGTTTTTTTTTTTCCAAATGGAACCTTACAAGGAACCAAATAGACCTTTCTATTATATATTTACTAGGAACCCTTGGTTTGTCAAATAGACCTTTCTATTAAATATTAACGAGAAGGAAGCTTCGTTGACGCCTAAAACGTTGCTCTGTTCACCCCCTCTGCTGCCCTATATCTCTGCATTACAATTTATCTCTGTCTCTATATGGTCACTTAGCTATTTATCTGACTTGACATTGTCTTTCTTTGTCTCGGTATCGTTATTTTGTTTCTTAGATGTGCAGTGCTTTCCTCATCAATTAAACATATTTCCTCCCTACTGCAGCATGAATTCATCCATTCACTCTCTGGTCGATTCAGCTAAAATAAAGTGTTAACATTGTAATGTTCAAATTGTATTGTGCATTTATGAAGTAGTGAATTTCGGGTCAGTGTTTAAGCCGAATATAAACCAGGTGTAGGGAATATTTTAGTTTACTTTAAACAATAGAAAACAGTTCGTCCTTTTTCTACGAAATCTTTGGTATACATGTCCCGGGATAGTTCTGTAAGTATGAAATGACTTGGTTTTTTTTGTAGATCTAACTTTGCATTCCAAAATTCTCAAGACCATTATTGTATAGAAAAATTTCGTGTAATATACTTCATTAGAACATGGACCGATTTTAAAATTATCTACAACACCAAATGCATCATTTTTAATTTGTGGGAAACAAAATAATTGACGTACCCTTTTAAGCCTCCTAAATCTAACTTCTCCCTATGCATTAATGGCTTTGCTTTTATTGATTGGAGTAGTTAGAATAATATGTTGTGAGGTTGTTTTGTTTTTGCACAGATGAGGATTTATGTCCGATTAAGTATTCTTGAAACCTTTTATTAAATTTGTGCTACCTATATTATATCTTTGCTACCTATACTGTATCTTTGCTACCTATATTTTATATTTGCTACCTATATTGTATCTTGGTCTTTCATGCCAAGAGTCTAATGTGTCATACATATATTTAGTAATCATTGTATTCTATCCTCGAAGTAACCATAGTATTGCACTGTATGGTTAAAACAGGAGTATCAAGTTTACAGGTGAAATGTGAATATGGGGAATTATTTTATGGTATTCATGAAGCTAAAGACGGGGATGTATCTCTAACTTTAAAATGTGTGTTTACTCTGTATATTTAACATCATAATTTTTTTCTGTAATTTTTAATTGTTTATCCTTTATTTATTAGTTCAAAATAATATGAAAGCGAATTAAATAATACCCGGATAGAACAAGATAAATTTTCTTGTTGTGTGGGATTCAGATGGATAAGTCTTTTAATTATAAAATTACTTTGAGGCGACAAATGTTCACAAACATATTTCATTCAGTTAGTTAGCTCCTAGTTTAAAAACAGCAACAATATTTCTTTTTAAAGAAACAAAGAACGAGAAAGTAGAAGACTAATACCGCTTATTTAGTCTACGTAAATGTCCAATAACAGCAAGCAGGAAAACAACCTCATGTTATTTCTTGAACACTTTGTCTTCTGTCTATTTAAGTAAATAACTATATATATATATATATATATATATATATATATATATATATATATATATATATATATATATGTATGTATATATATATATATATATATATATATATATATATATATATATATATATATATATATATATATATATATATATATATATATATATATATATACATATATATATAATTTGACCTTCCTCCATAATTGAGGATGGGAGTTTAGACTCGCATAACTAATACATAATTAGAAAATTATTATTTGTACGAACACATGTTTGAATTCAGAACATTGCCTTTCCCCACAGAAATACCTGGTTTGCCTGATGTTTGCCGTGTTCTTTACTTCAATTTTAGTCCTAGTATTGTTTGTAACTCAGAATGTTTATTTAAATGGACTTTCAACCCTCATCCTTGTGCTAGTATTGTGTCAAAGGTGTAATATTAACGCTATTCACATCAGAAGTACCTATTTATATAATAACATCGTAAGTGGAAGTAGCCTTTTAGTTGTGGTTAGGTTGAACGTGAGAGGACTTATTTATATAAATTATTCATTTAAATTGCAAAGATCTCATTGACTAAATCACTGTTTGGAATTATTCTGAGTTTATTTAGAAACACTTTGAATTACTTTATCGTGATATATGAAGACTGTTTCTACGCCATTACTATTGCAAGATATTGTCACATCAGCACATTTAAGATTTGAAGTCGTTCCAAATCGAAATGGAATTAATTTGGATTAATGTATACTTTGAACGTCTGATAGAACGTATATGATTGTTTTAGAATTAATTCACAATACTGTAAGTTCTCTTCAAATTTTTACTTTTGTTTTTTACAGAAATAAATTAATTATTGATCTTTGCAACACTTGTTCATTTTCACGCTTTACTGTTACTTTATTTAAAACCATAGTAACGTAGTAGTGTTCTTACATGTATATGCAGTTTATATCAAAGTCATACATTTTGATTAATGGGATAATATTTGAATGCAAATCCTTAATAATCAATTAAGATTATACATTATTGAATTACTAGTGCGCAGTTTGTTTGAACATAAAGTCTTAATTCATCTCTCATTAAATGTAACTCCATCAACAAGTGCTTGTAGTTATCTAGGCAACGTGTGTTAAACAAGTGCTTGTAGTTGTCTAGGAAACGTGCGTGAAAGGATGTGTGTAGTCTATATTTATAAGTTAAAATGGATTGTTTGCACATGGAAGCGTTTACTTGGAATCACAAATGGATCACAACTCACGACGAAATGGTCACTGTGGTAATAACCCATTTGCCTATTATTTTGAAAGTATTGAAAATATTTTGTAGGCACCATTACCCATGGAACAATTTAAAACCAGTAACTACTAATTAAACTTATAAAAATGTTTTAATGTCCTGACACAATCCTGCGTAGAATAAATAAAAAAATCATCATTGAATCTGCAAGAAAAAAAGAAAAGTAACTATTACAAGTAGTACAAGTAGACATTGAATGTGTATTCGATATGAAGTGGGTGAAATGGAAAAATATGCCTTGCAATTTGGTATTTCCTGCGAAGCTCTTACTTACATAGAAATAAACCAGATAATAATAAATTAAAGATTGTAAATATGTTGATTTCGATCATTAAAAAAAAATATAATTTTTAACTATTTCAGAGCTTCAGAATGTTCAATCTAAGATTAGCAATTATTCCCGGTTCAGTAATACACTAAAATCAAATAAACAAGTACAAATATAAGTAAAAGAGAATATATACATCTGCAAGGGGATGTAGAATTATAACGTCTAAAGATTATAATTAGAACTAATTTAGCAATCTTACCATGTCGTCTATCCTAGCAATCCCCCTGCTAGTACTCCCAATAGCAATCCGGCTCCTAAGTCATCAGCTCCATATCCTACAGGTCCATATCCGCCAGGATATCCTCCATATCTGCGCTTATAACCAAACTGGCATTCGGATGGGGTCAAGGTCAATATCAAGACAAGGACGAACAAAAGAATACAGAGTGTGTTCTTCATTTCTGTTTAAATAAAAAGAATAGACCATTAGACTTAATTGGAGACACAAATGATCAAACCGAAACTGGATCGTGAGAAAGGCTGAATGATTTTCTTTATAATGTTATTATAAACATAATAATTACAGTGAAAGTGAAAGTGTATCGGCTATGCCATTTTAATAAACCTTATATTACCACATGAATCAAGTTTTATCAAGTGGAATCGTGAGATTTTGATTCGATAGATGAACTCTGATAATAAATAACTGGAGCTGTTTAGTTAGTAATTGACATTATTAAAGGTAAACCACGATTATCTTCATTTTCTAGTGGTCACGCTTTTGCTAGAACCCATGGAAAAGACTTTAAAAACTGACCACTTGAGTAAATCCGATGTTTGCATATAGACGAACTATGCATGATTCATTGTTGAAGGTTTTAAAAGCGCTTCAAAAGACATGTACCTGGTACTTTTTGTCTCTTGAAGTGTAAGCTTTGAATGTGCAGAGGTAAAACTGTTGAAACAATACATACGTGTAAATACTACTACTACTACTACTACTACTACTACTAATAATAATAATACTACTACTACTACTACTACTACTACTACTAATAATAAAAATAATATAAACGATACAAATAAAAATATTATTAAAACCAATAATAGTAAGGATCATATTCATTATAATCTCAAAAATTTTTAATTGTAGAAAACAAACAGTATGCATAATTCCTCCCGCATCGCCTCGCTAAAATGAAATTCTTGTCTTCTTATTAATCAAAAGCATTCCTAAATTTAGGTACTAAAACTGCATACAGCATTCTATAAATGGTTTGCTAGTTAATTTAATGACAACACTCAATAGCCTCTAATGAACTAGATTCTCTCCTTGCAAGATTCTCCGCTAAAAAGTAATGCATTTTGGAATGTTAATTTTTGCATCAATATCTTCATCAAACTTCTATTTTTGCTGATTCAACGATTTGTCTTATAAAATATGCAAATTGATTTACCTTAGGTATTTTGTATTCTATATTAAATAAAACACATCTCGCATGGACATAATGGAATGGAGAAAGTTAATTTTATGGGGCAGCAATGTTGAGGCTCCAGTAAAAAGCATATGCAAATCAGACTCAGTGGGATACACAAGTTATACACGATGTGTTGGTGCAGGATGGATTCCTTTTATTTATATAAACTATGTATATTGACATTCTAAGGTGTATAATAAACACAATACAAGATGGACAGAAGAATGTGACACGCTTTAAACTTGAATATAGTATTACAGATGGAATTTCATCGTCATGAGAGTACATTGTGCTCTGTTATACACATATTTTAAAACCATATTTCGACATGATGCGTCGAAACGATTTCCCCACTCCAATTCTAAAACGTATATATTTTGCAAGCAGAGCAATGTTTAAATTCCACTTTCGGACAACAGTTATGTTGCGACTAAGAACAAAAAGAATGAAAATACATTGAGAAATTATATTAGCTTTCCTGAATTGATAACGTAGTCGTGTAAATGAACTATTTGTATATTTTACCATGCAAAAGAATGTTAGATAATAAATTGTGCCCTTCAAAAACAATTTTAAAAAAAATTCTTCGAATAGGTAATTGAAGCTCCAAAGCTGATTATTGATAGACGGATAATGTGCACTTGGAAAACATCCTACGCTTTACGGCAAGTTTAGGTAAATACTGAAACCCAATGTAATAATTACTACAAAGAACAATAATGATTCTACCCCCACACATATTCGTCAAGATGGTATGCAGTGGCATAGCGAGGATGTTCGGCTGACGGTGCAAGGTTTTTGGCGTATTTGGCGCCCGGGGACAAGGTATACATTTTACGGCCACAGTGTCATTGAAACATAGGAAGACAATAGTCAATACTGAATACAACATAATAATACAGTCATCATACAAAGGCCATGTAAGGCTAATGCAATTTTAACTGCAACAACCACAACAAAAATGTTACCAACAGTTAGTGACTTAATCTTCTTCCGGCGGCCCCCCCCCCCAAGACGGCGCCAGGTGCTACTTGCACCAACTTATCTACGCCACTGATTTTGTGTCCATAACGGATGTGTTTGCTTAGAGATAATCAAAAAGGTATGTAAAGAAAACTCACCTTAAATCTGTTCTATTATCTTCCTCTTAGATCTGAAGGTTTTCGAGGCACACGCAAACAGATTGGGTTCCAACCGTTGGCTCGTCAAATATATAGGGTTGCTTCATATGGTGCATGATTGATTCGTCAATTCCTGTTTTATCGTCTCCTGCAGGAGATTAAAAGTAACAAATGTCCATAGATTTACGACTGACAAGAACGTTACATAACAACGGTAACAATGTGACTCACACAAACACTGTTCCAAGCTTAACAACGTCGATTGTTATCATATTAGTTCACCACCGTTCCAGTGTTACCAGGTGAGATTGCTTCTGGCACACTTTAGTAGACATTCATTCATACACGTTTTTTTTTTTGCTTCTTCTGGACAATAAGATCCTCGTGATGAGATGGCTCAGTCCATCGCTGACGATGGTACCTTCTGCGCTGCGTGGAAAACTATCTTAAACATATGTGACGGTAGTGACTTAATTCTATTCTAACTTACATGTGAAAATATATTGTTTTCGCTAATATACCTACCTATAGTAATTATTCGTTCTAAATACACAGATACATATTATCCGAAGTTACAATATTAAAAATTCACTTTGTATTTAATTAATTTCTGCAACGAAATTTGATACTTTTCATTTCATTCAGAACAATATATTTGTTTATCGTTTTCCATTTCACACACACATACACAGCCATATGCACACAAGCACACACTCGCATATATATATATCGGTCTCTCTGCATATATACACACACACACACACACACACACACACACACATATATATATATATATATATATATATATATATATATATATATATATATATATATATATATATATATATATATATGTATGTTTCGCTGAAATCTGACATAATAATCTGGTCCAACTAGGTCAGGTCGACGCAATCGTGATATGTTTTTGACAGACCATATCTACAACGTCCTTGCATCTCATTCAAAATGTTATAGAGCTATGATACTACTTATTCACATGTCACTTTTGCAGTAGCTACACGAATATAGAGTTTAAATAAAATATATTTGCCATAACACTGCGGTTATCAAAGCACTTCAATGTAAAAACTTTTGTCGTATGAACTTTCTTATTCTGCTATCAGTTACTAACGAGGACAATAATTCAGTAAAATGTAGGATCTCTGAGTTGAGGAAGCCTTTACAATTAAAAGAAACACTTTGTAATGGTAAAATGTGTGGCCGATGAATTACAGTATATGAAAGATGTGAATTTTTCGTATCGTTAGTTATAAACTATGTGTTATATTACGTGTGGACGTACTCTTTAAGAGAGAAGAATGTCTAGAATTCCACGAGAACCATTTACATGTACCTCCACTAGAAATCTATAATAGAACTTTGATGGAATGATGTCTTTTAGAATATTTTGAAATGTTGTACGCTTTCAAATCTGCGTGTGGTCGTGCTATATGAGTATAGCGTTTGTCAAGGCTGTAAGAACTTCTTGTTCTGACATTTCTAAAGATTCAATCTGGTACCAATGCCTCTGGCTTATATAAACTAGACTAGGGACATCTTCATAGTAAGAAGAAAGAAAATGAATGCGCTTCAAGGCAATATTTTCCAGTGTGTACGGAATTTTGAAACTGCTGCTCGGCATGTGTATTTGCTCCAACGTTTCTGTGCGCAATTTTGAAACTGCTTCACGGCATTCTCCAGTGAGCTACGTGGCCGCACAGCCGCGCACTTTAGAAGGAACGTTACTTCATGGATGTCTTGATATCAATGTATTAAACCTATCTATTGACAAATCTAATTTGGTTATATCTTAATCGATGTATCACAATGTATCCTCTCTGATAAAGACGATCTTTTGCTCTTGGAGTCTCGGATGAAAGATAGCTTGATTGGAGCATATACATTTAGTACGAATGCTAAGGTCGTAATGATAATTTTGCTACGTGCTACCTGGCAACTTCAAACTATCTTAACACAAATTTGATATTATAATCATTATTTTAATAATTGAGTCAGCTCCTGTGGTAACAGTTAGTAGATGCCTCAAACGTAAAAATTTAACTTTGTGTTTTATGCAAATTTACAAAACGTCATTAGACTGCAGATAAGGCTGAAACGAATTCAATGGGAGAAATACAGTTCTAAACAAACTACTTACCAAAATATGTAAGTGTGTGTAATTTGAATTTTTAATGTAGCTTTAACAAATATGCAGTCATATTGCAACGATGTATGCAGTGTTGTAGTTTATCACACTGGGGTTTCATGCTGCAGACATATTGCATGATGTTTCACCCTGAATGGGTGTCCCACCATTATCCTTACATTAGGGCGACCAACCCAAACGCACCTCTTAATGTTGAGCGCCTCGCAAGGTTGTTGTTGTATGGTTTAACGCCATTTTTCAGCACACCATAGGCTACATGGCGGCCAGTATTATCGGTGGAGGAAGAACCCGGGAAAACCCCCGAAAAGAACCTCCTACCCACGAGAAGCTACTGGCAAGCTTTCTCACATAATTACATTAGCCGAATCTTAGACTCGAACCCACGCAGACAGAGGTTCCTAGCAAGGTAGATGTTAATACCATTTGTATAAGCCTTTGTATGACTCAGTCTGGGTTCAAACCCTCGACCTCCCGCATCCGAGGCAGACGCTCTAACCAGTAGGCCACCGATGCTGTCAGAAGTCGATAGATTACATATATCATGTGAAGAACCTTAAGTATAGTGTAATTAACCGTCTACCGTGACAGATTTAGAGATTAGAGGTTAAAGTATGAGAGATGATCGGTTTGTAACTATTGACAGCATTGTATTGGATGTTAATAATAATGCTATCGATCTAAAAATTCAACGTTTTGAAAAAGAATTAGTACCATATTCGCTCATATGCAGTACAGAATACACCTGCTTTGCGTTGCTGCTAGTGTTATTGAATTATGTACAGTTGCCTACGCTATTGTAGCTGATTGTTTGGTCGAACAGCAATACACAAAAGCTATGGAGTCTAAAGTAACGTGACTTGGCATTACTATTGCTTCGGATAGAGTATAGCAGTAGGTGCCATTTTGTCAAGTAAATCGGACAAAATCTCGCTAGGCCGTAGAAAACGATCACCGGCCTTTCGTAGGTCTCGTTCAAACAAATTTGTTCTTCTATAAAAAAAAAAATCAACACGTGTTGTTTGGCCCTCGCCCGTTAATAGTCCCGGGCCGTGGGAATATAGTCATGGTTGCCATTCCTTCTTGACGGCCCTCAGCACATTTAACAGAGAAGGATTCCGAACAGCAAAGTGCAATTACTGGTGTTAAAGCAACCGATTAATGTGCACATATATATAGAGGACATTACTGCTAACGTTCCACTAAAATGTCCATATCTGTAGACAAGTTTCTTATATCCCCCTAACACATGCATGTATTATATACGCATATAGGTGGATTTACTTGTTCATGTGCTTCTTTAATTTGCTTATATATTTATGGAATGAATCTTGTGTGAATTGAATCACCTTCAGATGGAAATAATAGATCCATGAATGTTAGGTAACGTATGCATATCGCGTCATTCTGCACAAGATTTGGGAAGACTGTTAAAGTCGTCAAATGTCACTAAGCTGGCCAATACAATACTGCAACGGTGCAGGAGGAATATAATTGCAGCCAGTGATATGACAGATATATCGTTTGTATGCATGTGTAACTGACTGAATGTACACTGTTTCATTTGTTCTGTAACGGTATTGTCATTCTAATATCAGTGTCAGTTTGTTACCTAATGCACGTCTTATGGGTGATACGGAAAACAGATAGGATGAGCATACCTTAATTACGCGGTGCTGAGGTATATCAGGGAACGGCATTGTCCATTATATTATGATGTGTCAAGCTTTAGAACTCATTCAATTTGTTCGTGCCTAAAATGTGATCAGTTATAAAGGAAAGTTCACCAAATGATTCTAAAGGCGTTTGGTGTTTTTATATCTGTATATAGCTTTGAATTCATATGTACACAAACACAAGAAAACAATTTATACGCATATAAATTAAAATGCCTAAAATTAAAAGTCTGTTTTAGACTCCGTTTTACTCTAGTGAAAGTACAAATTAAGAACACGTTCATTTTCATCAGGTTTCACTAGTTCCAGATCGATCCAGAACTTCATCCTGCTAAAGTGAGATAAAAATCCACTCAATATTTGTAGTCTTTCGTTTTATTAGAATTTATGGATGACGAGCAATATTGTTTGTTCCATTTCTAGTTTCCCCGGTTTGGTCATTAATTCTCAAAGTGAGAAAACAATTCAAATTTTGAGTCATTAATTATTTTCTAATAGAACTCTGTTAAGACACATACTATGTTTTTACCTTGATTATAAGCTTTTGATATTGTTACCGCACGGTGAGGGAAGCAATCTGAAAACGTATAAGTTTCAAAAGGGATTTGCTTTGAGAAGGACACGTGTGAAAAACGTAAAAAAGTTTGCGTTCGAGTGTAATCAATTGTGTTTTAGTTGTAGGTCGCTTTCATTTCTACCGTGAGTTTTTCATGACACCACCATGTTTAGAAATGATTGATAACCGTAAATATTCGTTCTAATATAAGTGTGACTTATTTCCGTTTAGTTGAATGAGTAACTCACAACACCGAAAACGTAATTTGCATGGGTGACTTAAATTGCATCCCATGCATCCGCATGTGCTTTCTGAGTATTATACGTTTAATAAACTTGCAATGCAGTCCATATTCATAATAATACATGACAATGCACTTAATCCTACCCGAACAGTAGAATATTTATTATTTTGTTTCCGAAATGTGTAGTGTTCTTTGGGTGTGCGTTCGAGACATCTTTGATTTCTGCCTTCGGTTTCTAAACAAATGATGTTTGTAAATATGATGATGACAAAGATAAAAGAACCCCACCTGTGATTAAATTTGATGAAAATGAAACGATAACAGTTTTCAGTTCCATCTCGTGCTTCCACATTTTCTTTGCAAGTATAACACATTTTGTAAACTTTCTATACCGCTCGTAATCATCATATTAAATGACAAAAAGTACCAGAGTTTTATTTTTTCTCGATATTAAAAAAAGTATTGTATATGTTACTAGTTTAGGCTCTAAAAACGGTAACAAAGAAAGAGTAAAAACAAAAGTGTCGTAAAATTTTCAAATAATTTATTTTCTTGGAAACAATTTGAAAAAAGGAAAACATACTAAAAGTTTATAGAATGAAATCCAAATATAATGCTAGAATAATCCTCGCATTAAATTACGAAAGGCTTAGTAATAAAATATTATAAAATATTTAAGTTCGTGTCCTGTTGAAAAATCCATGATGGAATACGATGACGTCTCTAATGTATTGCTTTCAATACATGACCGTGACATTGATCTCATAGAAATAAGATCATTTGTTACATCTTTTTCTCGATCCCGATGCCTGTATTTCAGTTTGAGACAATCAGCGATAACGTGTCTTTTTTATTGCAATATGTACACGTATGAAGAGACATGGATCTAGAATCAGGCTTCTCTGAAGTTTGATATTATGAATTTGTGTCAGTTTGAGTATTAGAAGAGCATGCATTAGGCTGAAATACTTTTCTGCCAAAAGACTGTTTAGTAGAAGTCTTATTTATCGAAGGAGCATTATGAGTTAAAGAGTACACATCAGCAGCACGAGCCGCATTTTCCAAGGTTTCGATCCTGTGTTCGTCACCATGAGTCTTAATTGATAGAGTTATTAAACTCTTAGTTAATACAAGATGTTGAGAGTTTCATAAACGTTTTCAACATTCTTGTAAAACACCATCTATCAAATAACTGTTCATTATTCTCTAGCAAATTGACATGAGTTAGTCCAGCTTCGTTTTTATAGTTTCTGAACCCTTGAAAGATATATTGTGTGACCGCATCATATGAGTTAGTCCAGCTTCGTTTTTATAGTTTCTGAACCCTTGAAAGATATATTGTGTGACCGCATCATAGTCGCTACTTAATAAACTGAGAGTGAATGGTAAATACCTCTAACCTTACCTATGAATACACATTATAATAATTGAGTCCAATGCTCACTTGGACATTTCAAAGTTTCAGCAAAGTTTCAGAACCGCATCATAGTCGCTACTTAATAAACTGAGAGTGAATGGTAAATACCTCTAACCTTACCTATGAATACACATTATAATAATTGAGTCCAATGCTCACTTGGACATTTCAAAGTTTCAGCACAATTTCCAAAACTAGCGTAATATTTGTCTACTTTTCTTTCTCTAAAAGTGGGCAGTAACCCAATGTTGTTTTAAAAGATCAAAACTTAAATTTGAATTCGAAGAAAGAATGTACGTTTCACTTGCCAGCTCTATTTCTTTCATTCTTCATAGGTATTGCCTTTCTTCCTTCTCATTTTGCATCCGCATCCACAGCTTGTAACTAAATTTGTCTTTCTTTATCCGTTTCTTGATTTAAATATTTGCATTCTCATTTGTTTCTCTTATACATCAGTTAGTATATCTTTTTTCTTCTTTATTTAATGGTATTTGCATTTGTCTTTCTTGTAACTACATTTGTATTTTTTTATTCCTTTCATTCTTGACGTTCGAGCTTCCTTACCTTCAATTACGTTGTGTGTTGCAATATTGTAATTTTAATTATTTACTTGTAGATCAGAGTATGATACAGAATTACTGTTCAAAGGAAAAACACTTTGATCAAAACCATCATTTTCTACCAAATACTGTACCAAATTGCTTTAATTTATTGCGTCGTTAAGGAAGCTTTTGCTTCGGAAATATTGTAATTTCATGTATTTTGAAAAAGTCAAATTGTTCCGGGGTAGGATTTGAAAGTAAGATTTCCATTATTTTATGACATTTTAGAAAAAAGGTTGTCGATCTCACTTGAGAAAAATGTATAAAACTAGAGAAATTCAAATTTTAAGAAACAAAAACCAAACAATATTTAGAAAATATTATCTTAGCCAAAATTTAAATATTCTGGACGAGCTCCCAATTCTTTGTTACGAGTTAAGGCTCTAATCAACGGTACCGAAAAGATACAATTCTGATAATGAGATGGTTGAAATGAGATAAATTATATTTAGTAACACCCACCGTATATGAAAAATGCAAAATTATTGAAGCAGGTGATGACATTATTAATTTTATTAAAAATATTGATGAAGCGCCGAGTGTAATGCTGGAAAAACAATTAAATCCGGCAAGAATATTTTATCGTGACAGACATAGAAACACATAATTTACGTAATTCAGAGATATACACAAATACCTAAAGTGATCAGATATAACTGTACTATTTTAGCGGTCTTTAATGGAGGTGATACACGTACTTTAAGAAATATTCATCAGACTTGGTGTAGTGTAGATATGAATATAATTAAACTTAAAAACGTCTTTTCACGTGCAAAAGCTACCCCACATGGATTTATAACGATAAAAGTACATGATCTTTGGGAGCCGGATCGTATAGGTATCGATACAATCTTCGGTTAAAAATCAATAGCTAGTCTGATAAAATAATGATTTCATTACTCAAACCTAGATAGCAGCAGGGAGGGTGCGACCTCACTGAGACCTCACATGGGTAAACAAAACACAAAGTTTGAAACAAAATAATTAATGACTCATAAAGTAAGAAAACAAAGCAAAACCTAACCCAATCAGAGAAACTCTCGCTCAGACAGAGGCTTTGTTTTGTCGATATTGACCTTATCTTGTTTCATATTTGTACGGATTAATTCGGGCAGAGGACACGGTGCAGGCAGGACCAGACTACAGCTGGATACGGTGTACTATAGCAAAGCCATATATAAATGGAGACCATTAGGATTGCAGAAAAACTGGAACCATAGGAGCTTGAAGGTACCTGGTTTCGATGACGGGAATACCACTGTGTGTGAACGCTGGTTACCAAAAAAGCTACCTGTAGCAACATTTCTACGAGCCTTGGTACATAGGAAAAAGACGGCTGCCACGTGGAAACAAGATGGCGGACTCTACACGATGCTAATAGCGTCACAAGCTGTGGGGGCCAATATGGAGGGACCACCTGAAAGCACAGCGTCTCCTGAATAACCAGCCAAGTCATCCTAAGAAATAATAAATCAGCAGCATGGAATAATAGCAGCCCATGAGAAACTCTGGAGCCAGCGACATGCTGCACCCCGGTACCTGCCTGCGAAAAGGATTGAAAAGTTTTCGTATTTGCCGTCAATTGCCTGAATAATAGGGTTCTCATTTGGTTACGAGAAGCCCTCTTTTAATAATCTCTATTACAAACATGACTTGATCAATTTTGAACACCGCTCAAAATTAACGATCTATTTGCCAAACAGTGACTACACTTTTCTCTGCCGCATAGACATATTAGCTAAACAAATTTGTTAGGGACTTATGATACGTACACTATTGTACTAGAAAATTGGTATAGTAGGATGTTAATGAAAAATTATACGACTCATTTATTTGATACAATTGCATAGGTGGCTAACACGCTATTGGTTTTTATTTTGCCAATTAGTATAACTGGACTGAATTTGAAATAAGCACGGCTAGGGCGTTCCGGGGCGTAAACGATATCTATATACGTTAACGGCTGGCTTTCCGGGATCTTTTCCACCTTTTCGTCGACCGGACTCCAACAAAAATGACGATATGAGGAATCTATTTTTCTCTCGTCACCATTTGGTGCAATTGCACCCCTAGTACGCTACTTCTGCTTGGTGGATAGGGTTGAGTGTCTGTTGGGTCTCTTCCCACTCACCTAGGGCCTTACATTTATGTCATTAGCCACTTTTTAGTGGTATGACATGACGGCCAAAATGAACAAGCGCACTTTGTGCGTTAAATGAGCGAGGGGATGTGGCACCATTCTTTCCCCACGGGAAACCTACCATCATAAAAATTAATTGATGGTCAAAATAGTGATCAAATGACCTTTATGGCCGGTATCACTTTAATCCAACTTTCATTCATTCATATAGCTGTATTTGTATTCAAATGACGTTTCAGCAAAAGGTCGGCTCACCCTCATTGCTGCTCGAATATAATATTGTACAAAACGTATGTCGGTAGGTTAATTGCTAGTCGATAAACTTATGAAATCATTATCAGTGCGATAGTCTCTTATTTTTACGTAATATCTTTCAAGAGCATCGATAATTCGACCAATGTTTAATATTTATAACAAACATTTGCACGAATTTTGAAAGCCGTTTACCTGTCATTTTCATTGTTTTTGATTGCATTTATAGCATCTTTTATCTGTACATTATCATTCTTGTTTGTCTATATCTCTGCATTGCCATTTATCTCTGTCTCTGTATGGTCACTTAGCTATTTATCTGGCTTGACTGTCATTCTTTCTCTCGGAATTGGCATTTTGTTTCTTAGATGTGCAGTGCTTTCCTCATCAATTAAACATATTTCCTTCCTACTCCAGCATGTATTGCACCATTCGCTCCCTCGTCGATTCAGCTAAAATAAAGTGTTGACATTGTAATGTTCAAATTGTATTGTACATTTATGAAGTAGTGAATTTCGGGTCAGTGTTTAAGCCAAATATAAACTAGGTGTAGGGAATATTTTAGTTTACTTTAAACAATAGAAAACAGTTGGTCCTTTTTCTACAAAATCTTGGGTATGAGTGTCCCGGGATAGTTCTGTGTGACATGACTTAGGCTTTTTTGTAGATCTAACATCGCATTCCAAACATCTCAAGACCATTATTGTATAGAAAACTTTTGTGTAAGATACTTCAGTAGGACATGGACGGATTTTAAAATTATCTACAACACCAAAAGCATTTTTTTAATTTGTGAGAAACATAACAATTGACGTACCCTCTTAAGTCACCTAAATCTAACTTCTCACTATGCAATAATGGGTTTGTTTTTATTGATTGGAGTAGTTAGAATAATATGTTGTGAAGTTGGTTTGTTTTGCACAGATGAGGATTCATGTCGGATTAAGTATTTTTGAAACCTTTTATTAAATTTGTGCTGCCTATATTGTATCCTTGCTACCTATACTGTATCTTTGCTACCTATATTGTATCTTTGCTACCTATACTGTATCTTTGCTACCTATATTGTATTTTTGCTACCTATATTGTATCTTGGTCTTTCATGCCAAGAGCTTAATGTGTCATACATATTTTTAGTGATCATTCTATTCTATCCTCGAAGTAACCATAGTATTGCACTGTATGGTTAAAACAGGAGTATCAAGCTTATAAGTGAAATGTGAATATGGGGAATTATTGTACAGTATTCATGAAGCTAAAGTCGGGGATGTATTTCTAACTTTAAAATGTGTGTTTACTCTATAAATTTAAAATCATAATTTGTTCTCTAATTTTTAATTGTTTATCCTTTATTTATTAGTTCAAGATTATATGAAAGCAAAATTAAATATTACCCGGACAGAGCAAGATCAATTTTACGTCCATGTGTCAAGTAATTAATTTTCCTTTCAAATGTTTTCTTGTTGTGTGAGATTCAGATGGATAAGTCTTTCAAATATAAAATTACTTTGATGCGACAAGTGTTCACAAACATATTTCATTCAGCTAGCTAGCTCAAATATATATATATATATATATATATATATATATATATATATATATATATATATATATATATATATATATATATACCACAGACGTTAAAAATAACATGGCATTTAAAGTGTTGGTATAACGCAAATCTATATACCAATGCTATCGGTATATCAAATCGTGATCCGCCCATAGCGCAAAAATGCGAATATGTAAACATTCTTTCTACCGTAGGCCTATAGCTATATGAAGAATTTCTACTCATTCATAAATGACATGAAATTAACAACACAAAGATTAATAGTCCCTGTTTTCTAAATATTAAAATGGTACATAATTTCATCGGAATCCTGTCTTTTTCCTCTCCCCCTTTCATGCAAAATAAGCACAAATCTGGAGTGAGAGAGAAATATCTTGCGCTGGACGAAAACATTAAAGCTGAACTTGTGCCAAGTGACCCACAGTACTCTGTTTCCTCATAAATCTTTGCTTACGCTTTCCTTGGGATTTATCTAAAGTATTCATAATATCAATGATACATAGTTGCAATTGTCAGACGACACACAAGGCCTACATACTAAATTTGTCGGTTACGATGAGCACATACTGTATTGTGTTTTAAGCCTTTGTTGTAGTTTCTGAAACCCGTTTTAATCGAGTATTAATAATTAAATATAAAACTGTCCAAATGGTCGCCAGCCCCCCCCCCCCCCCCCCCCCCCCCCGGAGCAAAAATACACGAAAATACAAGCGTTGTGGATTTTTGCTTTTGTCATACGACGATGTCTCTGGACCTATGAATGATGGCAATGTTAGTCAAGACGTACAGAGAGAGAGAGAGAGAGAGAGAGAGAGAGAGAGAGAGAGAGAGAGAGAGAGAGAGAGAGATATGTTTACTCTGTAGAATCGCTAATTAAATCAAAATGATGACTTAGTTGAACTGTCAATATATTAAAATATTTTAATTACCTCTTGTTGGTTCGTGATTCCAATTCGTTTATATTCCACGCGAATTTCTATACGACAATAGGTCAATGACAGTACATGTATAGTCTATAATAAGATCACCGTGTTTGCAGTGCACTACTTTCTTCATTAAAAAACAACGCAACACAACAACATATTTTATGTTTAAATAATGCGTGTGTCTTATATTGATTTAATAAATATGAATAAAAAAGAAAATGAAAAAGAAAACAATCAACTTATCAATGTGAATATGTGATTGTGAATAACAAGAAAAATCGTAGAACTAGATTTTGCAGCAGACAGCCACTTGGTTGTGAGGAGGTCATTTACTCCGCAATATATCAGGAGCACATCGTAACTCCAACTTGCAAATATTTGTATTTGATATAAATAAAATATATGTATAGTATGTAGGCTGTATCATTGATATACCACTCGTTGTATAAATGTTTCATTAAAAGGAAACTCGGGCAAGCCTCGTTTCCTTTTAATGAAAAATTTATACATATCGTGGTATATCATTGATACAGCGTACATACTATACATATATTATATATATATATATATATATATATATATATATATATATATATATATATATAGATATAGATATATATAGATATATATATATATATATATATATATATATATTTGACCTTCCTTCATAATTGAGGATAGGAGTTTAGACTCGCATAACTAATACATTATTAGAAACTTATTATTTGTACATAAACATGTTTAACTATGTACTGGATCTGAGTTCAGAACATTGCCTTTCCCCATGGAAATACCTAGTTTGCCTGATGTTTGCCGTGTTATTTACTTCAATTTTAGTCCTAGTCTTGTTTGTAACTCAGAATGTTTATTTCAATGGACTTTCAACCCTCATCCTCGTGCTAGTATTATGTCAAAGGTGTAATATTAACGCTATTCACATCAGAAGTACCTATTTATATAATAACATCGGAAGTGGAAGTAGCCTTTTAGTTCTGGTTAGTTTAAACTGAGAGGATTTTTTTATATAAATTATTAATTTAAATTGCAAAGTTCTCATAGACTAAATCACTATTTGGAATTATTCTGAGTTCATTTAGAAACACTTTGAATTACATTATCGTGATATATGAAGACTGTTACTACCACATTACTATTGCAAGATATTGTCACATCAGCACATTTAAGATTTGAAGTCGTTCCAAATCGAAATGGAATTAATTTGGATTAATGTATACTTTGAACGTCTGATAGAACGTATATGATTGTTTTAGAATTAATTCACAATACTGTAAGTTTTAGAATTAATTTACAATACTGTAAGTTTTAGAATTAATTCACAATACTGTAAGTTCTCTTTAAGTTTTTACTTTTGTATTTTACAGAAATACATTAATTATTGAACTTTGCAACACTTGTTCATTTTCACTCTTTACTGTTACTTTATTTAAAACCATAGTAACGTAGCAGTGTTCTTACATGTATATGCAGTTTATATCTAAGTTATACATTTGAAATAATGCGATAATATTTGAATACAAATCCTTAATTATCAATTAAGATTATACATTATTGAATTACTAGTGCGCAGTTTGTTTGAACATAAACACTTAATGCATCTCTCACTAAATGTAACTACATCAACCAGTGTTTGTACTTGTCTAGGCAACGTGTGTTAAAGAATGATTGTAGTCTAGATTTATAAATTAAAATGGATTGTTTGCACATGGAATCGTTTACTTGGAATCACAAATGGATTACAACTCACGACGTCACTGTGGTAATAACCCGTTTGTCGATTATTTTGAAAGTATTGAAAATATTTTGTAGGCACCATTACCCATGGAACAATTTAAAACCAGTAACTACTAATTAAACTTATAAAAATACTTTAATGTGCTGACACAATCCTGCGTAGAATAAATAAAAAAATCATCATTGAATCTGCAAGAAAAAAAGAAAAGTAACTATTACAAGTAGTACAAGTAGACATTGAATGTGTATTCGATATGAAGTGGGTGAAATGGAAAACGAGGCCGTGCAATTTGGTATTTTCTGCGAAGCTCTTACTTACATAGAAATAAACCAGATAATAATAAATTAAAGATTGTAAATATGTCGATTTCGATCATTAAAAAAAATATAATTTTTAACTATTTCAGAACTTCAGAATGTTCAATCTAAGATTAGCAATTAGTCCCGGTTCAGTAATACACTAAAATCAAATAAACAAGTACAAATATAAGTAAAAGAGAATATATACATCTGCAAGGGGATGTAGAATTAAAACGTCTAAAGATTATAATTAGAACTAATTTAGCAATCTCACCATGTCGTCTATCCTAGCAATCCCCCTGCTAGTACTCCCAATAGCAATCCGGCTCCTAAGTCATCAGCTCCATATCCTACAGGTCCAAATCCGCCAGGATATCCTCCATATCTGCGCTTATAACCAAACTGGCATTCGGATGGGGTCAAGGTCAATATCAAGACAAGGACGAACAAAAGAATACAGAGTGTGTTCTTCATTTCTGTTTAAATAAAAAGAATAGACCATTAGACTTAATTGGAGACACAAATGATCAAACCGAAACTGGATCGTGAGAAAGGCTGAATGATTTTCTTTATAATGTTATTATAAACATAATAATTACAGTGAAATTGAAAGTGTATCGGCTATGCCATTTTAATAAACCTTATATTACCACATGAATCAAGTTTTATCAAGTGGAATCGTGAGATTTTGATTCGATAGATGAACTCAGATAATAAATAACTGGAGCTGTTTAGTTAGTAATTGACATTATTAAAAGTAAACCACGATTATCTTCATTTTCTAGTGGTCACGCTTTTGCTAGAACCCATGGTAAAGACTTTAAAAACTGACCACTTGAGTAAATCCGATGTTTGCATATAGACTAACTATGCATGATTCACTGTTGAAGGTTTTAAAAGCGCTTCAAAAGACATGTACCTGGTACTTTTTGTCTCTTGAAGTGTAAGCTTTGAATGTGCAGAGGTAAAACTGTTGAAACAATACATACGTGTAAATACTACTACTACTACTACTACTACTACTACTACTACTACTACTACTAACAATAATAATAATAAAAATAATATAAACGATAAAAATAAAAATATTATTAAAACCAATAATAGTAAGGATCATATTCATTATAATCTCAAAAAATTTTAATTGTGGAGAACAAACAGTATGCATAATTCCTCCCGCATCGCCTCGCTAAAATGAAATTCTTGTCTTCTTATTAATCAAAAGCATTCCTAAATTTAGGTATTAAAACTGCATACAGCATTCTATAAATGGTTTGCTAGTTAATTTAATGACAACACTCAATAGCCTCTAATGAACTAGATTTTCTCCTTGCAAGATTCTCCGCTAAAAAGTAATGCATTTTGAAATGTTAATTTTTGCATCAATATCTTCATCAAACTTCTATTTTTGCTGATTCAACGATTTGTCTTATAAAATATGCAAATTGATTTACCTTAGGTATTTTGTATTCTATATTAAATAAAACACATCTCGCATGGACATAATGGAATGGAGAAAGTTAATTTTATGGGGCAGCAATGTTGAGGCTCCAGTAAAAAGCATATGCAAATCAGACTCAGTGGGATACACAAGTTATACACGATGTGTTGGTGCAGGATGGATTCCTTTTATTTATATAAACTATGTATATTGACATTCTAAGGTGCATAATAAACACAATACAAGATAGACAGAAGAATGTGACACGCTTTAAACTTGAATATAGTATTACAGATGGGATTTCATCGTCATGAGAGTACATTGTGCTCTGTTATACACATATTTTAAAACCATATTTCGACATGATGCGTCGAAACGATTTCCCCACTCCAATTCTAAAACGTATATATTTTGCAAGCAGAGCAATGTTTAAATTCCACTTTCGGACAACAGTTATATTGCGACTAAGAACAAAAAGAATGAAAATAGATTGAGAAATTATATTTGTTTTCCTGAATTGATAACGTAGTCGTGTAAATGAACTATTTGTATATTTTACCATGCAAAAGAATGTTAGATAATAAATTGTGCCCTTCAAACACAGTTTTATAAAAAATTCTTCGAATAGGTCTTTGAAGCTCCAAAGCTGAGTATTGATAGACGGATAATGTGCACTCGGAGAACTTCCTACACTTTACGGCAAGTTTAGGTAAATACTGAAACCCAATGTAATAATTAATACAAAGAACAATAATGATTCTACCCCCATACACAATCGTCAAGATGGTATGCAGTGGCATAGCGAGGATGTTCGGCGGACGGTGCAAGGTTTTTGGCGTATTTGGCGCCCGGGGACAAGGTATACATTTTACGGCCACAGTGTCATTGAAACATAGGAAAACAATAGTCAATACTGAATACAACATAATAATAAAGTCATCATACAAAAGCAATGTAAGGCTAATACAATTTTAACTGCAACAACCACAACAAAAATGTTACCAACAGTTAGTGACTTAATCTTCTTTTGGCGCTCCCCCCCCCCCCACCCCCCCGAAGACGGCGCCAGGTGCTACTTGCACCAACTTATCTACTCCACTGATTTTGTCGATAACGGATGTGTTTGCTTAGAGATAATCAAAAATGTATGTAAAGAAAACAACTCACCTTAAATCTGTTCTATGATCTTCCTCTTAGATCTGAAGGTTTTCGAGGCACACGCAAACAGATTGGGTTCCAACCGTTGGCTCGTCAAATATATAGGGTTGCTTCATATGGTGCATGGTTGATTCCTCAATTCCTGTTTTATCGTCTCCTGCAGGAGATAAAAGTAACAAATGTCCATAGATTTACGACTGACAAGAACGTTACATAACAACGGTAACAATGTGACTCACACAAACACTGTTCCAAGCTTAACAACGTCGATTGTTATCATATTAGTTCAACACCGTTCCAGTGTTACCAGGTGAGAATGCTTCTGGCACACTTTAGTAGACATTCATTCATACACGTTTTTCTTTTTGCTTCTTCTGGACAATGAGATCGTCGTGATGAAATATCTCAGTCCATCGCTGATGATGGTACCTTCTGCGCTGCGTGGAAAACTATCTTAAACATATGTGACGGTAGTGACTTAATTTTATTCTAACTTACATGTGAAAATATATTGTTTTCGCTAATATACCTACCTATAGTAATTATTCGTTCTAAATACACAGGTACATTTTATCAGAAGTTACAATATTAAAAATTCACTTTCTATTTAATTAATTTCTGCAAGGAAATTTGATACTGTTCCTTTCTTTCAGAACAATATATTTGTTTATTGAACTTTTTCCATTTCACACACACATACAAAGCCACATGCACACAAACACACACTCGCATATATATATATATATATATATCGCTCTCTCTCTCTCTCTCTATATATATATATATATATATATATATATCGCTCTCTATCTCTGTATATATATATATATATATATATATATATATATATATATATATATATATATATATGTATGTATGTATGTTACGGTGAAATCTGACATAATAATCTGGCCCAGTTAGCACTAGGTCAACAAAGCAGATGTGTCAATGAACTCGGCTAAATTGCGTAAGAAACATGAGTTGCGTGAGTCTAGTCAGATCGACGCAATCGTGATATGTTTTTGACAGACCATATCTACAACATCCTTGCATCCCATTCTAAATGTTATAGAGCTATGAAACTACTTATTCACATGTTACTTTTGCAGTAGCTACAGGAATATAGAGTTTAAATAAAATGCATTTCCCATAATACTGCGGTTATCAAAGCACTTCAATGTAAAAAATTTTGTCGTATGAACTTTCTTATACTGCTGTCAGTTACTAACGAGGACAATAATTCAGTAAAATGTAGGATCTCCGAGTTGAGGAAGCCTTTACAATTACAAAAAACACTTTGTAATGGTAAAATATGTGGCTGATGAATTACTGTATATGACAGATGTGAATTTTTCGTATCGTTAGTTATAAACGACGTGTTATATTACGTGTGGACGCATACTTTACTAGAGAATAATGTCTAGAATTCCACGAGAACCATTTACATGTACCTCCACTAGAAATCTATAATATAACTTTCATGGAATGATGTCTTTTAGAATATTTTGAAATGTTGTACGCTTTCAAATCTGCGTGTGGTCGTGCTATATGAGTATAGCGTTTGTCAAGGCTGTATGAACTTCTTCTTCTGACATTTCTAAAGATTCAATCTGGTACCAATGCCTCTGGCTTATATAAACTAGACTAGGGACATCTTCATAGTAAGAAGAAAGAAAATGAATGCGCTTCAATGCAATATTTTCCAGTGTGTACGGAATTTTGAAACTGCTGCTCGGCATGTGTATTTGCTCCAACGTTTCTGTGCGCAATTTTGAAACTGCTTCACGGCATTCTCCAATGAGCTACGTGGCCGCACAGCCGCGCACTTTAGAAGGAACGTTACTTCATGGATGTCTTGATATCAATGTATTAAACCTATCTATCGACAGATCTAATTTGGTTATATCTTAATCGATGTATCACAATGTATCCTCTCTGATAAAGACGATCTTTTGCTCTGGAGTCTCGGATGAAAGATAGTTGGATTGGAGCATATACATTTGGTACGAATGCAAAGGTCGTAATGATAATTTTGCCACGTGCCACCTGGCAACTTCAAACTATCTTAACACAAATTTGATATTATAATCATTATTTTAATAACTGAATCAGCTCCAGTGGTAACAGTTAGTAGATGCCTCAAACGTAAAAAATTAACTTTGTGTTTTATGCAAATTTACAAAACGTCATTAGACAGCAGATAAGGCTGAAACGAATTCAATGGGAGAAATACAGTTCTAAACAAACTACTTATCAAAATATGTAAGTGTGTGTAATTTGAATTTTAAATGTAGATTTAACAAATATGCAGTCATATTGCTACGATGTATGCAGTGTGGTAGTTTATCACACTGGGGCTTCATGCTGTCGACATAATTGCATGATGTCTCACCCTGAATGGGTGTCCCACCATTATCCTTACAACAGGGCGACCAACCCAAACGCACCTCTTAATGTTGAGCGCCTCGCAAGGTTGTTGTTGTATGGTTTAACGACATTTTTCAGCACACGATAGGCTATACATGGCGGCCAGAATTATCGGTGCAGGAAGAACCCGAAAAAAAACCCGGAAAGAACCACCGACCCACGAGAAGCTACTGGCAAGCTTTATCACATAACTAGATTAGCAGAATCTTAGACTCGAACCCACACAGAAAGAGGTTCCTAGCACGGTAGATGTTAATACCATTTGTATAAGCCTTTAGTATGACTCAGTCTGGGTTCAAACCCGCGACCTCCCGCATCCGAGGCAGTCGCTCTAACCAGTAGGCCACCGATGCTGTCAAAAGTCGATAGATTACATATATCACGTTAAGATCCTTATGTATTGTGTGATTAACCGTCTACCGTGACAGAGTTAGAGATTAGAGGTTAAAGTATGAGAGATGGTCGGTTTGTAATTATTGACAGCATTGTATTGGATGTTAATAAGAATGTTATCGATCTAATTATTGTACTTTTCGAAAAAGAATTAGTACCATATTCGCTCATATGCAGTACAGAATACACCTGCTTTGTTATTGAATTATGTACATTTGCCTTGCTATTGTAGCTGATTGTTTGGTCGAACAGCAATACACGAAAGCTATGGAGTCTAAACTAACGTGACTACCCATTACCATTGCTTCGGATAGAGTATAACAGTAGGTGCCATTTTGTCAAGTAAATCGGACAAAATCTCGCTAGGGCTGTTGAAAACGATCAACAGTCTTTCGTAGGTCTCGTTCAAACAAATTTGTTCATTTATTAAAAAAAATCAACTCGTGGTGTTCGGCCCTCGCCACTTAATAGCCCCGGGCCTCGATAATATAGTCCTGGTTGCCATCCCTTCTTGACGGCCCTCTGCACATTTAACAGAGAAGGATTCCGAACAGCAAAGTGCAATTACTGGGTGTTAAAGCAACTGATTAATGTGCACATATGTATAGAGGACATTATTGCTAACTTTCCACTAAAATGTCCATATTTGCAGACTAGTGTGTTATATCTCCTAACACCTGCATGCATTATATACGCATATAGGTGGATTTACTTGTTCATGTGCGTCTTTAATTTGCTTATATATTTATGGAATGTATCTTGTGTGAATTGAATCTCCTTCAGATGGAAATAATAGATCCATGAATGTTAGGTAACGTATGCATATCGCGTCATTCTCCACAAGATTTGGGAAGACTGTTAAAGTATACTAAGCTGGCCAATACAATACTGCAACGGTGCAGGACTAATATAATTGCAGCCAGTGATATGACAGATATATCGTTTGTATGCATGTGTAACTGACTGAATGTACACTGTTTCATTTGTTCTGTAACGGTATTGTCATTCTTATATCTGTGTCAGTTTGTTATTTAATGCACGTCTTATGGGTGTTACGGAAAACAGATAGGATGAGCATACCTTAATTACTCGGTGCTGTGGACAATCAGCGATAACGTATCTTTTTTATTGCAATATTTACACGTATGAAGAGACAAGGATCTAGAATCAGGATTCTCTGAAGTTTGATATTTTGAATTTGTGTCAGTTTGAGTTTTAGAAGAGCTTGAATTAGGCTGAAATACTTTTCTGCCAAAAGACGGTTTAGTAGAAATCTTATTTATCAAAGGAACATTATGAGTTAAAGAGTACACATCAGCAGCACGAGCCGCATATTCCTAGGTTTCGATCCTGTGTTCGTCATTATGAGTCTTCATATACCTATTGATAAAGTTTTTAAACTCTTAGTTAATACAAGATGTTGAGAGTTTCATAAACGTTTTCAACATTCTTGTAAAACACCATCTATCAAATAACTGTTCATTATTCTCTAGCAAATCAACATGAGTTAGTCCAGCTTCGTTTTTATAGTTTCTGAACCCTTTAAAGATATATTGTGTGACCGCATCATAGTCGCGACTTAATAAACTGAGAGTGAATGGTAAATACCTCTAACCTTACCTATGAATACACATTGTAATAATTGAGTCCAATGCTCACTTGGACATTTCAAGGTTTCAGTACCGTTTCCAAAAGTAGCGAAATATTTGTCTACTTTTCTTTCTCTAAAAGTGGGCAGTAACCTAATGTTGTTTTGAAAGATCAAAACTTAAATTTGAATTCGAAGAAAGAATGTACGTTTCACTTGCCAGCTCTATTTCTTTCATTCTACATTGATATATTGTCTTCCTTCCTTCTCATTTTGCATCCGCATCCACAGCTTGTAACTACATTTGTCTTTTTTTCTTCGTTTCTTTTTTAAATAATTGCATTTGCATTTGTTTCTTTTCAACATGAGTTAGTATTTCTTTTTTCTTCCTTTTTTTAACGGCATTTGCATTTGTCTTTCTTGTAACTACATTTGCATTTTTTTTTATTCCTTTCATTCTTGACGTTCGAGCTTCCTTACCTTGAATTACACTGTGTATTGTAATATTGTAATTTTAATTATTTTACTTGTAGATCAGAGTATGATACAGAATTACTGTTGAAAGGACAAGCACTTTGATCAAAACCATCCTTTTCTACCAAATACTGAACCAAATTGTTTTAATTTCTTGCATCGTTAAGGAACCTTTTGCTTCGGAAATATTCTATTTTCACGTGTTTTGAAAAAGTCAAATTGTTCCGGGGTAGGATTTGAAAGTAAGATTTCCATTATTTTATGACATTTTATAAAAAAGGTTGTTCAAAAGTAGAGAAATTAAAATAAAAAAAGAAATTCAAATAAAAAAGGTTGTTTGAAAGTAGAGAAATTCAAATTTAAAACAGAAAACCATTTTTAGAAAATATTATCTTTAGCCAAAATTCAAATATTCTGGACGAGCTCTCAATTCTTTGTTAAGAGTTAATGCTCTAATAAACGGTAACGAAGAGATTAAATTCAATTCTTGCCCTATCTGATAATAAGTTTTTTGAAATGAGATAAATTATGTACAGTAACACCAACTGTAGATGAAAAATGCAAAATTATTGAAGTAGGTGATGATATTATTAATTTTATTAAAATATTGATGAAGCGCCGAGTGTAATGCTGGATAAACAATCAAATCCGGCAAGAATATTTTCTCGAGGCAGACATAGAAACACATAATTTATGTAATTCAGAGATATACACAAATAGCTAAAGTGATCAGATATAACTGTACTATTTTAGCGGTCTTTAATGGAGGTGATACACATACTTTAAGAAATATTCAGCAGACTTGGTGTAGTGTAGATATGAATATAAATAAACCTAAAAACTTTTTTTCACGTGCAAAAGCTACCCCACATGGATTTATAACGATAAATGTACATGATCTTTGGGAGCAAGATCGTATAGGTATCGATACAATCTTCGGTTAAACAATAATAGCTAGTCTGATATAATAATGATTTAATTACTCAAACCTAGATAGCAGCAGGGAGGGTGCGACCTCACTGAGACCTCACATGGGTAAACAAAACATAAAATTTGAAGAAAAAAAACATTAATGACTAATTAAGTAACATAACAAAACCTAACCCAATGAGAGAAACTCTCGCTGAGACATAGGATTTGGTATGGTGATATTGACCTTATTTTGTTTCATATTCGTAGGTCGCTGTTTTTGTATTCAAATGACGTTTCAGCAAATGGTCGGCTCACTGTCCTTGCTGCTCTAATATAATATTGTACAAAAAGAATGTCGGTAGGTTAATTGGTATTCGATAAACATGTGAAATCATTATTGGAATAATACTGCCTTTAATTTTTAGGTAATATCTTTTAAGAACATTATGGACGTAATCTCGTCAATAATTCGACCAATGTATAATATTTTTAAAACTCCTTTACACGAATTTTGCAAGTCGTTTACCTGTTATTTCCGTGTTAGAGCTGTGTTAATTCATTTTTTTTTGTTTGCATTTATACCATACTTTATCTGTACATTATCATTCGTGTTTGTCTATAAGCAGCAGAGGGGGTGAACAGACCAACTTTTTAGGCGTCAAAGAAGCTTCCTTCCCGTTAATATTTAATAGAAAGGACTATTTGACAAACCAAGGGTTCCTAGTAAATATATAATATAAAGGTCTATTTGGTTCCTTGTAAGGTTCCATTTGGCAAAAAAAAGACGCCATTGCCGTTGGAAATCACCCCCTCTGCTGCTATGGTTTAACAATTTTTTTACGAGATTCAGTAAACGATTTTAACCGAATATTTGATGAAGTCCGACACGATATCGCGTCCGAGGATCTGCTAAATTTATCGTCACAAATCCGTGTGGGACTGACTGAGCGCGACTAAAGAAATTTCTAAAGAGATGATGATCCATATCACCGCTGCACCAAGTTTGCCAAATATTTCTAAGAGTATGTGTATCAACTCCGTTGAATACAGCAAGAATATTGCAGTTATCTCTGATCACTTTTGGTATTTGTGTATATCGTTGAGTGACATATTTCACGTCAGTTTTTTTATGCCTACATCTGGAAAATATCCTAGCGGGGTTCTTTTGATTGTCTAACATGATATCATCATATACGACTAAATTGTTAATATCTCCATCAATATCATCAATGCTCGGTGCTTCATCGATATCGGTTATAAACTCAATAATACTCTCGCCGGATTCTTCTACTGCTTTGTCGTTAAAATCTTTTAATACATTGTAACATCGTTGATCATCTAGACTTGGAGCTATCAAATACAATTTATCCCATTTGATCCATCTCGTTATTAAATTAAGTAACAATTGTGTCTTGCCACTTCCAGATGGTCCGATTATAATCATTCTAATTGAATTCGGTAACATCGCATAGTGTTTAATAGGTTCCCGTCGTCGGTTAGCTGAATAATCAATTACATTCATGTTATTATAAATAAATTATGAATCTATATTGTGTGAAGTGTAAGAAGCGTACTGGTACAGATGACTTAACGATAATTACAACTAAAAATAACCGATCGGCACTTTCTGGCAAATGCGTACAATGCAGTACAAAGAAATTTAGATTTGTTTCTATGAGATCTGCGGATAATTTAAAAAAAAAACGAGTAGGTGATATTGCAGCCAAGCTAACTAAACTCCCGGGAACACCATGGGCAAAGTATCCAGGAGAAAAACATCTTCCAGGGTATAGTTATTGTGGACCCGGAACCAGACTCGATATCAGACTCGATGATCAAAACCAACCCAAACCCGGTGAATATCCAATAAACTCCATTGATAAAGCGTGTCATGCTCATGATGTCGCTTAAAAAAGCAGCAATCTGCAACATAGACATATCGCAGATGTGAAATTGATTCACGCGTTGAATTCTATTACTGATAAATCCTTCAAAGAAAAGTTGGCTTCATGGTTAGTAAAATCAGCAATGAAAGGTAAATTGATGTTAGGTGCCGGTAGTTAATAACAACATGGAATCTATTTATTATTCTCCAAAGGGATACTGGAGGGGTAAAGTAGCAATTGGTAAACTCGCTAACGCCGCGAAGGTGAAATATACCACTGCAGAGGATTGGTTATCTAAACAGGCGATATGGCAAATTTATCTACCACCGCCTAAACAAATTAACTAATCGCATTTTGATGTAACCGTTCCTAATGAAGTTCATCAAGCTGATATATTATTTCTGCCGCATGATGATGGTTACAAATACGCGTTAACTGTAGTTGATGTTGCGAGTCGATATAAACAAGCAGATCCGCTAAAAACAAAATCATAAACTGAAGTTGCTTCTGCATTTGAAAGGATTTATCGAAGGGGTCCTCTGCGCTGGCCAAATCTGTTACAAGTTGATCCTGGCAAGGAATTTCAGGGTGCGGTCCTATCAACAATGAAGCATCATAATGTCACTATCAGACGAGGACTACATCGCGATCAGGCAATTGTTGAACGATTTAATCGGACACTTGCTGAGCGGTTATTTGGACATTAATATGCTAAGGAATTTATTCAGGATAAACGATCTCGTGAATGGTTCAAGAGATTACCAGCTGTAATTACCGCGCTAAATAATGAGATTATTCAAACAATCAACATGAAACCTAAAAACGCCATTAAAAAGAAGTCTATACCCGTACAATCACAAAAAGATTTTTCAAAACAACCAATTATCGGTAATGTCACTGTTAGGTATTTATATAAACCAGGAGAACTCGAAGGTGGTAAAAAAGAGCTACTGATCCTATTTGGTGTGTCACCGCGCATAAAATATCTAGTATAACACGATCTACGGGTAGACCAGCAATCTATAGATTGGATTTTACCGCTCCTCAGCGAGGATTTACTCGTGAACAACTTCAAGTGATACCCGAGGATACTCAATTACCGCCGCGTGGTCTTAACTAGCACCTCTTCGTCTGTTGCATTCAAGACAAGTCAGCATCAAATTATCCCTTGTATGACCTACGCTGCTATCTTTTCTGTCTACGGTAAATTGTCGAGGATCTTTATAAGACCAACACCAAAGCATTATACAGTTGCGATTCGCGCAGTAATTATTATGTTGTTGCTTCAGCGTAATTATTAATTCGTCATCAATATCAAATTCTCTATTATTTTTGTTGTCTTGTTGTTTATAACCAGAAAGTTTTTTCTGATTATATCATTATCAACAATATCACTTATTGTGGTGTCGTTATAGTCTAGAACAACTCTTCGAAGTTGATTTATTCTTCGTACTCTGGATACTGCGAGATAAACTAAATTTGACCACTCGATGTGATTATCCACCATCCAAACAATTGTATCCGATATAGTTAATCCCTGTGAAAATGTATCGTCGCTGCGAATCCTAGCGTCCATGGGGATTTATTAGCGCGTAATGCATCTTCGACGACGCTGATATCAACCAGCACAATATCATTTAACACTAAATTCTGCTTTTCACGCTGTCCTGGAATATCAACTTCAATATTCTGTTTTCGAGTATCCGAAGGCCTATGACACAACGGTACTGGAAGTGTTGCAAATTTTTCTTTATGCAATTCATATAACTTCATCTAAAGTGTGTCTCTGACTATTTTTCTACTCGCTACTATCAAATTCGTTTGGTCTCCACGCTTCCCAGAAATCTTTTAATGGTATTTCTGAAATTATTTCACGCGCTCTCTCACATTGGATTCTATCAGGTTGTACTCTGATTAGTTGTTTGAACTCGCGTAATTGTTCATCAAGTGCTCTATGATCAGCATTAATTTCTTCATAATAGTCTACACAATTCTTTAGCGAATCATGTGGGGATAAACCAACAAATGGTAGTGGTTGACCATGATCGCCGCACATTATTACTTTTGTGTTCGCGTGCAATAACCAATCGAGAAATTTTTGTAACACATCTAATGACACCGTGCATATCTCATCCCATATAATGACTTAAGGAATAAATTTCTCACTCATTCGTTCAGGAGTCCATTCATCACCTTTCCATCGAAAGAAACTATGATAAGTACAAGCATTTACTCCTCGTTGTTTTATCTCTCTGGCAAGTCTGTGGGTCGGTGTTAGCACAATCATGTTTGATGTGTAAACATCCATAGGATTTTTCCCACGAAATAATTCAATCGCACCAGTCGTCTTTCCTGATCTGCCACAGCCGTTTAGGTAGCTGGTTTTATATCTACATATTGGATCAGATATCTGCGGTGCATTAGATAGTTCTGACATCTGATCATTTTTCAAATATTTATCTTGAATCGTAACATCTGCTGATTTGGAATAGTCACAAGGTATTTCCCGCTTAATTCTCCATGATCCCCAACTCTCATCAGAATTAGTGAATTTAGCCACTGCTTCGCTGTGTTTCGAGTCTATATAAAATGAATCAGTGGCTACTCTAACTGTGGTGTCAGGAAATCTATTTATCATCGAAGATAAATTGATAGAAGCATAAGCTAGCATAGACGCCTTCAAATGTATATACTGAAGATTTTCTCCGTCTGCGTAAGTAACAATTGTACCAAATTTTGTTCCATCGGACAAGAAAGCGTCTTTACGATCGACATATATACCCTTAGATGTTATATCCGCGATTATAAAATCGTACTCAACACTATCTATAATCAACCGTGAAGAATATCGTTTATTGTCGTATTTTCCACCTTGGGTGAATTTACCAATTATTCTTCTACCGAGATCCTTTGCGTCTTTATTTCTGATTTCAAATAATTGTTTGGACCATTTCACGATATTTTCTTGGTCAAGATCGGGAAGCTGTTTTCGTTGTTCGTTGATTATACTATCTAGATTGGGTTGTGGTAACCAAACTTCAGTCTGAGCTTGATAGGATATAATCGCTTCACTGACAATCAACGATTTTAACATTCTACAATCAATCATATACCGTAACAGTACTATTGGCATCCAGTGTTTTTCAGATATATGTCTAGCAATCCAAACATAACAGCACGGATGAAGTCCTGTAGCCAATTCAAATGATACCACACGAGCGAATCCGGTTAAATCAAAATCAGGAAGCGGTCCATTAATCGCAACACGGACCATCTCGTGTGTTGAATGTCCAAATCGTTTGAATAATCAGCGCATTCTCCATACCAGAGAAAACTCGCCGGATAACACGCGACCATATCAACTCAAATAATACTTTCACGGTCGTATTTTGTATTCCATAATCCGCCGTAGTTGTATTCTATACAACTTGATTTGATGTCTGAGAAACTCACCTCGCGTTGGTTTCCATGTGTTTTTCTTTCTCGCAAAATGAGCTGCATCCGACGGAATTGTAAAACAGTTTGTTAGTAATTGTTCGTCGTCAAAACTCTTCGAGAAACTATTAGATAGTTTTTTCATCGCGTCATGGAGGGCTTCAGTGCGGTATAATTCTCCATTGGGTCTTACAAACTGATCGAATCCACCCTCGGGGTTTTCAGCGCTGTGAAGTAACCACACTGACACGGGATCGTTTTTACTCAACTGGTGAATAAAATATAATACTTTTTTCTCAGAGAATTCTGGAGAAAATTCCTCGGGTACATATTTTATGGTTCTTTCCCGCGGAAATATTGTTACTGCAGATGTCCATGCGTGTTCGTTATGATCAATAATTTTAATTGGAGCTCCTCTCGATATATATTTCGGTTCGTATAATATCTCGCCTGTTATCGTCATTACTGATATTGGGAATTTTAGTATTCGTTCTAATGCTGCCACATTTTGAATTGTTGCCCAAAGCTGTTTCACTGTTAGTCCCCACTCGGTTATTTTTTTGCGTCTTAGATCAGTCAATTTATTTCCACGTAGCGCATTTGTGAAGTGTTCTATTATTCGTTCTGCCACACAATTCATTCTTGACGAAGTCAACAATGACAGTTTCATGGGTTTTAGTTTATCAATACTCGGTTTATCATTTAACGGATATATCCCATAAACAACTGCTGTTAGAGGATAAGATCTCTCGTAATACGGTTTGTCAATTCCAGTCAGAATTCCTGGTTTGGAATATTGATTCACAGTGACAGTTTTTTATCCTTTAAGATGGGTTCAAATTTATCCCTGATAATCCAATCTCCCGTGTCTGAACGGATAATGAATTTTATTCTAAAAAAATACCTTTTCCGCGTAAGATGTGAGATTATCACTGCTGCGTTTTTATCGTTCATGGTAGCGTTGATGCTACCATCAATTCAAAATGTTGACCAACAGTGAGATGCTCCATCACGCTTGAATTCATTAAAACAATCACGAATTTTACTTATCATGGTTCTATCACTTATTAGATTTTTTGGCTTATCAGAGACTCTATCGAGATTGAATTTAGTATTTTTCGAAGGTGTAATTTTCGATAATCTCTCGAACTCCTTCATATTATAATTAAAACATGTATTTAAATTGAGAATATATTATATAATGAATCATTGCAAATGGCTTATGATTGGATCAGTAACCCCGTGTAACAAATCATTCAGAAAGGAGTTCTGTGGGTATCATATGCAAAGCGTTCGCAACGGGAGTTATGGGCCTTTACCCTGCATACTATGTGGGGTTGGTGTGAGAGGAATATCACAGTTGTGTCTCGGTTGTGGTGGTAAGAGATACAGGGAGTTGAAGCGCTATTATGATAAACGAACTAAGAATTCCATCAATGACTCTACCTCTGACAGCGTCAATGACAAAATCATAAGAACTCCTCAAGACTACATTAATAGATTTCCAAGTAATGTAATAATTCAGCCAAACAATTAATTAGACAAACAATAGTATAGTATATAAATAAACCAAGAATTACAACCCCATCCCGTGATTCCCAAATATGAATCGTTCCGTGATGGTATCAGAAACCGTAGACTGAAGAAACCAGTTGGCGTTGACAATGGTATCGGGTTTTTGATGTTTGGCGCTAGGAATAAAAAATATTACTGCCATCGTTTTGTGTATGAATGTTATAACGGATTGATCAAGGATGTTCTTGTTATCGATCACATTGATTCCAATCCGCATAATAACAAATTGGATAATCTAGAAGCTGTTACACAGAGTGAGAATTTAAAACGAGGAGGAACTGGTACTTATAAATCAATTGGGAAAAGACCCGTAAAATCATTTAATACAGTATCTAATGAAGAAATCATATTCAAATCAATGGGTGAGGCTAGTAGGTATTTTGATATTTGCAGACCCTCAATACGAAATGTTGGAGAGGGAATTTATCGATCAGCTTTTTCAAAAAAGACTGAACAAAAAAAAACAGTTCGCTTATGCCTAATTATCTTTGTGCATTATTCTACATAGTATTAAGGGAGATAAGTCGTTTAGGTGTGTTTACAGCCTATGAAATAGTTATCTCTCTTAGATTGTGTCATTTAATTTTGATGGGTTATCTTCCCATTGGTTGTTATAATAATCATGATTCTCAGGGGGATAATCAATTATCTGTTTTTGTAACAAACATACCTCAGAAATTCAAAATTGTAACCGTATATACCAACCACGCCGTGGTGTGAATAATTTTTATTCAACCCAGGGTGATGTTGTGGGGTATATATGATTGCAATTGGAATGTAGGAGTGTCATCATTCATTATCATTGTATATATCCATCCATTTATTCATTGTTATATGTCGTATTGTCCCTGTGCCATCCCCTTATCATTCATTCATTGTATATATCCATCCAATTCATTGTATATATCCCTCCTTTATGTATGCCTAGAAACTACCAAAAACCGTAGCAATGGCATTGTGCTGTCCTTAACATGTTTGTGCTGTCCCTATACAATTGCCAAAAGACTCGAATGGAATTGTATAATCATTCATTGACATCATTCATTGTATATATCCATCCTTTATGCATGCCTAGAAACTACCCAAAACCGTAGTAATGGCATTGTGCTGTCCTTAACATGTATGCCTAGAAACTACCCAAAACAGTAGTAATGGCATTGTGCTGTCTAAAAAACGGATCAAAATTGACCCCCAATTTTTTTGTATTAGAAATATGTATTATCATATATGAATTCTGAAAATATAAATAGGATTATAGCTGAAATTTCAAATTGAAAAGCCAAGATATTAAATTATCTGACAATTTAAATCCTGACTAAATTATGTCTGACTTTCACGATATAGAATACGGTATTATTACTAACAAATATATGCTGCCAAAGAAGTATGCGCTAATAAAAAAATCCAGAATTCTATTCGGGACTTTCTTGCAGTCTGTAGTGACGTAAGTGTGTTTGTCCCGTTATTTACTATTGTGGAAGGAATACGAAAGAATTAGGCCGGGATTATGAATTGAAAAAATTGGTTAATTCGAAGATTAGAAATATACGGACGTTAATTAAACAAAACGAAAATCCCCTTTCGGACAGCGGTTTTAGTCAACAATAGCGGTGAAATTATATACTGGCATTATCAATGAATGTTTTACTACAAGGAAGTTGTAAAATTTCGTAGTAAAATATTTTTTTTATTACTGAAATAAATTTTCATAGTAAATATTTTTTTAGTCGTTATTGACTCATTTTTGGCCGTTATTTACTGATTTTGGCTATTTTTTGACTGATTTTGGTTTTTTTTAACTGATTTGAAGCGGTTTCAGTAGGGTCAAATAGTCGATTTTGCATGGGATTTCCCATAGACTTTTTCACTTAAGAATGACTTTGAGTAAAAAAATCATAAAAAGCACAAAAACGTACTAAAAATGAAAAAAAAAAAAAACGAGAAAAACGACAAAAATAACCAAAAATGACTGTTGGTTTCAGTAGGGTCAAATGGTCGATTTTGCATTGGATTTCCCGTAGACTTTTCCACCTAAAATTATTTTCGGGTGACAAAATCACTGCATTTAGATTGAAATCTCTTCGTACATTAATTGGAAAATTGTATACGATTTCAATAATTTTTTAATGAGTCATTAACGACTAGATTGACTCGTGAGCGACTAGAAGCGATAAAAAATTTATACCAATCCGCGACTCTGTCAGGAATAAACTGCAAGCTAGACAGAGTTTACAAACGGATTTTTCTGAGAGATCTGAAGTTTTGTTTGAACCGATTACCAAATTAACGAAGGGGGTCGAGCGAGCTATATGGGGGGATGATCCCGAGATGGGGGATAAAAGACCGCAAGATAACAAGGACGAGAACAACAAGAACGAGAACAACAAGAAGAACAATTTAGAGAAGAAATAGAACGATTAGGTGGTATTGATATTAGATCTCCACCACCTGAACAACTTGAACAAGAAGTTAGCGCGCCACCTGAACCAATTGAAGAACAACAAAGCGCTATTGCAATAGAAGAATATTCACCTGAAAAGATATTTACTGATAATGCGTTAACTGAAATTAGAAGAATCAAATCAGACCCTGAATTATTTAATTTTACTAAAGACAATTTTTAAAAAAATATAAGAAATAATTAGTTAAAAGACGACAAGTCTAGAAAATTTATAAAAGACATAGACAAATTGGCGAATAAAGTGTTTTTAGCAAGCCACGGTTAAACTAGAATCACAAAAGAAATAAGTCCTGATTTTAATATTTTTCTAGCTTCAGTAAAGAGTGGCCCACTACCAGCAGAGTATACAACAGACCCAATCCCAGGTGAAATACGAATAAAGGCAGAAGCTGATTCTGAAAAAGGTGCAACTAGTATAACTAAAAATTCATCCGGGAAGGGATTTTCTGGGACTGGAATTTCAGGTAGTGGTCTAATTCAATGTCTTGGTAATGTTCTTGGTGATATAACACGATTAGAAGTTCTCATCGGAGGAAAACGAGCTGGAAATAATTCACCGGAAATAATTAATGAAGCAGTTGATATCTGCATGTGGTTATTCCAGGGTGGCATCATGGATATCAAAACATATCGAGATTTCATTGACAAGTTAGTTGAAAATGCTACGGATGATTATCACAGTGACTAAGTCATCGCATTAAATAAATATCATTTAAATAAGATGATCATACACTACAAAACTGATAAACCAACAAGCGTCTATGTAGTTAATTTACGATTTCCAGTTTATAAAACGTACTATTGTGATGGTCTCGGTGATACAATTCCAGATGATACAATTCCAGGGTTATTTGCAAGAATGGCTCCAAAAGTGCCACCGCTAGCAAAACCGTTATCGATGAAAGCCATTGACGTTATTCGTGATAAAGGTATTAGCGCTGTTGGAGATGCTGCCTGAAAAGGATAAACTAACAGCGCTAGTTCGACGGCGAAGGAAACCAGGACAACTACCGTCTACAACAGTGATGCCTGCGTGGGTTAGTAAAATAATAAATAACTCAGTGGATCAGAAACTAGCGTCACTGATGACTCCGTCATTGGCAACGTTATTGGCCGCAAGTGACCAGGATAATATAACCGCAAATATGATAGCGGGAAGCGGTTTAAAAAAAACCACGACGACGTCGACGACAATGATTTAGACCAACGGGTATATAATAAAATGTTCAAACGGTCACCTGATACAGCGTTTGATATGGACGCCCCAGTGCTCAAGAATGATTCGGTACGTGATTATCAATTTTATTCTTATCAAGCAACACAATCTGATCTTCGATCAAGAATTGAACTTCAAGTTCATGATACCAGTAAATACTTTTTACCTTGTGAAGCATTTATCGAAGTGGAAGGAAAACTTGTAACAAACGATGCTGCTCATAATGATCCACCATATGACAATAACCCAACGATCTGAGTTGGTTTTGTTAATAATGGGATCATGGCGTTATTCGAAAGCGCTAGATATCTCATTGATGGAAAAGAAATTCAATCTATAGAACGTGATGTTGATGTTACCACAACAATAATAGGGTTAGCAAGATATTCTGATGATTATACAAGATCGGCAGGTCCATCTATGATGTTCGCAAAAGATCTCACTGATCACCCTGAACACGTCCAGTATTCTAAAGTAAAGGGAACACATGCTTCTTCAGTTAATCCAGCGCCAGAAGGATATGTAAGACCAACTGGTGATTTTGATGTCATAAATACTATTACTACTTACAACCTAGGATTAGCAACACGCGTAGCAACGTTACAAGGACAGAGTCGACAATTTTCATGCGCGATTCCACTTCATCATATATTTGGATTCTGTAGAAATGTCCGAAAAGTTATCTATGGAGCGAAGCATACAGTAGCACTCGTGCGAAAGGGTACTGATTATGATGCAATCTGGCGCGGTGCTGGTGTTGCTGCCGGTAAAGTTATTTTATCAAAAATATCATTATGGATGCCAGTGTTAACTCCATCAATCATCGAAGACGAGTAATTACTATCATTTATGGACCAAGGAGGAAAGTCGTTGCTGAGTTGGTTATCAGTGACTACGAATATTAAACAGGATAATATCGATGGTACATTTACATGGCACCTGGCATCAAAACAAGGTATTTCAGCTCCACGTCATATATTTATTGCGTTACAGAATAATGCGCGAGTTGGTAATCAAGAACGAAGTCATATGATATTTGATCAGATAGGCGTTAATGAAGTCTCGCTGAGAGTAAATGGACAGCAGGAACCATCCGTGGATATACAACTTGATTACACCACTAACCAAATATCACGTGTATATCATTGTCTGTTGTCATATATATCACGTGATCAAAATGTTGATACTGGTTTGCAAATATCACAGATGGATTTTAAAAATCTATATCCGATTTATTACTTTTCGCTGGAACATCTTGATTTAACAAGACAATCCGTCGTTGATATACATTTTAGAGCTCGTGTAATCCGTCCTGGCGGTATCGCTAACTACAGAGCGATTGCTGTCATTCTCAGCGGCTGCCATCAAAAACATAATAAAATCAGGTGGTATATTCCCGTTGTTAGCTGCGATTCCGGCTTTGATTGCGACAGCGGCCCCAGCGGCCTCAGCGGTGGCTAAAGCCGCGGCGTTAGGAACCGTTGGTACTGCGGCAGGAATGTCACTAAAAAAAGCAACTGGGAGTGGATATAAAAAATGAAAGGAAAGGGTCCAAGACTGCCAGGAACCCCGTATTCATGGTACAGCGGAAAAGGTCTGAGAATCCCAGGAAAAGTTTACTAGTTGAGGAATCTTTGACTGAGTAACCTATGATTCCCATGTCAATTTTTTTGATTTACTCGATGCTGCTAAAAATCTCGCGATTAAAATCTTCAGAGGTGTTTCTATGAAAGATCAATTGCCGACACAACCAAACAGCGCTGAAACCGGTATCATTAATCTTTATAACAGCACCGGACCCGGAACCCATTGGGTTGCATACGCGATTGATCCACGTGCAATTGTTTATTTCGATTCATATGGATTAGCGCCGCCGAAGGAATGTATGCGTTATATAAACCGCTTAAAAACTCCTCGTTGGTATTTTACGCTACCAACACAACAAATGAATGACCCACCCATATGCGGAAGCGACGTATTAAATGTCTTTGACGCTATTTCAACATATAGAAAAACACCACATATGGTCGTAAATGAATACACTAGTAATCACTTTTTAGAGAGAGATTATATAAAATAACATGATTGATATTTGGGGGAGACCTTTATCAGCGCTGAAGAAACCCGGACCTGATGCCGTTGCAACCGGTGATATAAAAAAAATAATCAAAGATGAAATAGCTGAGACGTTGAACTTAGCAAGTGTTGATCCTAATGAAACAGTTGTATTTCAAGATCGTCAGGGTAAATTGAAAACTAGTAATTTTTCCCTGGATGATATTTTAATTAAACAACGAGACGCAACCGAGAACAACATTGCGCTATTTTCCGATCAGGGTAAACTCAAACCCGGCGTACTCGTTTCGACGATTACGGATAAATTGAAAACTCTCAACGACGAGTTAAAATTCATACAAAATTTTTTTGGTGATCCAGCGACAACATCACCGAATTTATCATTAATAAAAATCTCTATGAACAATATTAAAACTGCCAATGACAAATTAAAATCGATTATGGCTTTCTTCGGCGAACCAGTGGTGATATCACCGAAGCTCACAGAGATAAAAAATTCTATGTTGGAATTAGCAACACTTCAATCTAAAATTGAAGATAACGGAAAACAGTTTTCAGTTTTTCGTAAAAATATCACCGAGAAATTTATTGGAACCACGTTGGATAAAATTGAAATAAAACTCCCTGATATTAAAAAATCCATCGATGAGACGAAAAACTTTATCGAGGCAATCAAAGATGATTTTCCGAGGATGATAACAATCATTGAAAAAACAAAAATACTTCATGCGAAAACAAACAACGTAGTATACACGATCCAACACGGATCATTTGCGTTGACTCCTACAGAAAATATGCTAATTATCACTGCAACTGTCAAAGGTATTGATCGATTAACACTAGTAACACCGACTCAATTTAATATATGATCGTTGAGTTCATCTGGGGTCAACAATACGATATCAACGATCCTCGACAAGGATACAACCGAACAATTCACGATAGCATCCACTGATAAAAATTTGGTTAGTGTTTCAGTAACATGGTATATGGACTTCGTAGCTGATTTGAGTAAAGAACTAAACTGAAATCGTAAACTGACTTGGAAATAAAATGTCGTCATCAACGATACCTTCGTTATCTCAATATCGCTATGATCAGGCTAGAGAGTTTCAGACTAAACACAAAACTCTCACTGAAGAGTATCAAACAAAAATTAAAAAATACCAACGAAGAATCGCAGCAGTTGATGTTACCGTGTACTCGGTGAGTGGTGTAATCACCGGAGCTGGTATAATACTATCCTCTGTGACAATGATTGCTCCGATAGCTGTTCCAATTTGTATATCAGCGGCAACAACAATAGCGGGAATTATTTCGATAATAACAAAAAAAATATCATCATGCAGCCAGAGTAAACTGCAAGACTACATAATTAAATTTCATGTTGTATCAACCGCGTACTCGCAATTGTCTTCGATGATATCGTCGTCGCTCGATGATACATTTATATCAGATAGTGAGTTCTCAGCGATGGTAAATATTTATGATTCCGCGATGTCAAAATTAGAAATACGACATGAATATAATAACAATGACAGCACCGCAGGAATTACTTCAACAAATAGTGGAGAACACAAACACAGTACAAACAAGTATGATCTCAATAACATCAACCAATCCTGAATTCAGTGTGAATTTTCCTATCCCAGTCCCCGTGAAAGAAATCGCGTTAGCGAAACTACGAGTATACCATAGTTGGCCTAATATTAGGTCGGTAGCATTTGGCGGTCAACAACCAAATAATTCTTTGGTATTTGCGAATAAGAATCGCGAAGATGGAACTCCAGACTGGAACGTTGTGTCGCTGCCATCTGGGTCATACCAAATCGAACAAATCAATGCCGAATTCCAGCGTAGAATAAAATCCATTACTGGAACAGAATCGAAAATCACTATAACGGTTCATGATCCAACACTATCATCCGCGATTGAGATAACCTCACCTAGTAATGTCGTAGAAATCTATCAGAGTTCGATAAGAACAATATTGGGCTGGCCTGAAAATCCACCTCGACAAGTTAGCATACCGTCTGAACCCAAAAAATCTGATTATATCACAGACAATAAATCATATCACGATTTTAACCCTAGAATAATTGAAGGTGTTTATTGGAAAATTTTAACAGAACCCTTTCATTATTATTATGAAAATGAAGGAAAATGGAACTTTGGACAGCGGGATGGTGGTTGGGTCGAATTTCTTTCACGTAACATCTCGGAAACTTTTAATGCTTTTAAACGAGAACATAAGAATCATTTAGATAAAATACGGCAGAGTTTTCAAGAACAATCATCAAAAACTTCAATTATCAAATACACAGGAATATTAAATCGTACACGATATAGAATTATTTCACACACGACTTATTCAAGCAGTATTAAATGCCAGAGATGATATCGATGATCATAGAGTAGAGTATGCAAAAACGTATAATATATGCGTAGAAGATATTCCGACATTTAAGTTTCCTGAGTATAATGTTCCAGAACTAACAAAATCATACAATGATATCCTCGATGAGTATTTTTCCCAAATACTCGCCGCATGGAAGAAATTGCAACCACAAACAATTCTAAAATACAATAACGACGCAGACGGAGGCGGCAGACATATCGCTCCTCAAAATGTGAATATATCCTCAGTGATTGCATTGAATTTATGATGTGATGTTATCGAAGGATGCTATCAAATAAATCTCGAGCGATCAAATCAACCAGCAGCTCCTACAGGATTTCTAATCACTGAGTCTCCGGTTAATCCAGTCTATATGCGATGTCATAATAATTCATAAACGAGAATTAATTTCAGACTCACTGACCAGTCCAATAATCTAATTGATTTACAAGGTGAAGTTCTACAGTCTGTTTGTGAAATCGTAGCGATTTTCATCATAAAAAAGTGTTAAACCATAGCAGCAGAGGGGGTGATTTCCAACGACAATGGCGTCTTTTTTTTTTGGCCAAATGGAACCTTACAAGGAACCAAATAGACCTTTCTATTATATATTTACTAGGAACCCATGGCTTGTCAAATAAACCTTTCTATTACATATTAGCGAGAAGGAAGCTTCGTTGACGCCTACAAAGTTGGTCTATTCACCCCCTCTGCTGTTCTATATCTCTGCATTGCCATTTATCTCTGCCTCTGTATGGTCACTTAGCTATTTATCTGGCTTGACATTGTCTTTCTTTGTCTCGGTATCGTTATTTTGTTTCTTAGATGTGCAGTGATTTCTTCATCAATTAAACATATTTCCTCCCTACTGCAGCATGAATTCATCCATTCACTCTCTGGTTGATTCAGCTAAAATAAAGTGTTAACATTGTAATGTTCAAATTGTATTGTGTATTTATGAAGTAGTGAATTTCGGGTCAGTGTTTAAGCCGAATGTAAACCAGGTGTAGGGAATATTTTAGTTTACTTTAAACAATAGAAAACAGTTGGTCCTTTTTCTACGAAATCTTGGGTATAGGTGTCCCGGGATAGTTCTGTAAGTATAACATGACTTGGGCTTTTTGTAGATCTAACTTCGCATTCCAAAACTCTCAAGACCATTATTGTATAGAAAAATTTTGTGTAAGATACTTCATTAGAACATGGACCGATTTTAAAATTATCTACAACACCAAATGCATTTGTTTTAATTTGTGGGAAACATAACAATGGACGTACACTTTTAAGTCTCCTAAATCTAACTTCTCCCTATGCAATAATGGGTTTTCTTTTATTGATTGGAGTAGTTAGAATAATATGTTGTGAGGTTGTTTTGTTTTTGCACAGATGAGGATTCATGGCCGATTAAGTATTCTTGAAACCTTTTATTAAATTTGTGCTACCTATATTATATCTTTGCTACCTATACTGTATCTTTGCTACCTATATTTTATCTTTGCTACCTATATTGTATCTTGGTCTTTCATGCCAAGAGTTTAATGTGTCATACATATTTGTAGTGATCATTCTATTCTATCCTCCAAGTAACCATAGTATTGCACTGTATGGTTAAAACAGGAGTATCAAGATTACAGGTGAAATGTGAATATGGGGAAATATTGTATAGTATTCATGAAGCTAAAGACTGGGCTGTATCTCTAACTTTAAAATGTGTGTTTACTCTGTATATTTAAAATCATAATATTTTCTGTAATTTTTAATTGTTTATCCTTTTTTTATTAGTTCAAAATTATATCAAAGCGAATTAAATATTACCCGGATAGAGCAAGATCAATTTTCTTGTTGTGTGGGATTCAGATTGATAAGTCTTTCAATTATAAAATTACTTTGATGCGACAAATGTTCACAAACATATTTCATTCAGTTAGTTAGCTCCTAGTTTAAAAACAGCAACAATATTTCTTTTTAAAGAAACAAACAACGAGAAAGTAGAAGACTAATACCGCTTATTTAGTCTACGTAAATGTCCAATAACAGCAAGAAGGAAAACAACCTCATGCTATTTCTTTAACACTTTGTCTTCTGTCTGTTTAGGTAAATAACTATATATGTGTGTGTGTGTGTGTGTGTGTGTGTGTGTGTGTGTGTGTGTATATATAATTTGACCTTCCTCCATAATTTAGGATAGGAGTTTAGACTCGCATAACTAATACATAATTAGAAAATTATTATTTGTACGAACACATGTTTAACTGGATCTGAATTCAGAACATTGCCTTTCCCCACAGAAATACCTGGTTTGCCTGATGTTTGCCGTGTTCTTTACTTCCATTTTAGTCCTAGTCTTGTTTGTAACTCAGAATGTTTATTTAAATGGACTTTCAAGCCTCATCCTTGTGCTAGTATTTTGTCAAAGGTGTAATATTAACGCTATTCACATCAGAAGTATCTATTTATATAATAACATCGTAAGTGGAAGTAGCCTTTTAGTTATGGTTAGGTTAAACGTAAGAGGACTTATTTATATAAATTATTAATTTTAATTGCAAAGATCGCATTGACTAAATCACTATTTGGAATTATTCAGAGTTCATTTAGAAACAGTTTGAATTACTTTATCGTGATATATGAAGACTGTTTCTACGCCATTACTATTGCAGGATATTATCACATCAGCACATTTAAGATTTGAAGTCGTTCCAAATCGAAATGGAATTAATTTGAATTAATGTACGCTTTGAACTTCTGATAGAACGTATATGATTGTTTTAGAATTAATTCACAATACTGCAAGTTCTCTTCAAATTTTTACTTTTGTATTTTACAGAAATAAATTAATTATTGATCTTTCCAACACTTGTTTATTTTCACTCTTTACTGTTACTTTTTTTAAAACCATAGTAACGTAGTAGTGTTCTTACATGTATATGCAGTTTATATCTAAGTCATACATTTGAAATAATGGGATAATATTTGAATGCAAATCCTTAATTATCAATTAAGATTATACATTATTGAATTACTAGTGCGCAGTTTGTTTGAACATAAAGTATTAATTCATCTCTAATTAAATGAAACTCCATCAACAAGTGCTTGTAGTTGTCTAGGCAACGTGTGTTAAACAAGTGCTTGTAGTTGTCTAGGAAACGTGTGTTAAAGGATGTGTGTAGTCTATATTTATAAATTAAAATAGATTGTTTGCACATGGAAGCGTTTACTTGGAATCACGAATGGATCACACCTCACGATGAAATGGTCACTGTGGTAATAACCCATTTGCCGATTATTTTGAAAGTATTGAAAATATTTTGTAGGCACCATTAAAAATATTTTGTAGGCACCAATTTAAAACCAGTAACTACTAATTAAACTTATAAAAATATTTTAATGTGCTGACACAATCCTGCGTAGAGTAAATAAAAAAATCATCTTGCTGATCACTGAATATGCAAGAAAAAAAAGAACAGTAACTATTACAAGTAGTACAAGTAGACATTGAATGTGTATTCGATATGAAGTGCGTGAAATTGAAAACGAGGCCTTGCAATTTGGTATTTCCTGTGAAGCTCTTACTTACATAGAAATAAACCAGATAATAATAAATTAAACATTGTAAATATGTTGATTTCGATCATTAAAAAATGTAAGTTTTAACTACTTCAGAGCTTCAGAATGTTCAATCTAAGATTAGCAATTATTTCCGGTTCAATAATACACTAAAATCAAATAAACAAGTACAAATATAAGTAAAAGAGAATATATACATCTGCAAGGGGATGTAGAATTAATAAGTCTAAAGATTATAATTAGAACTAATTTAGCAATCTTACCATGTCGTCTATCCTAGAAATCCCAATGTTAGTGCTCCCAATAGGAATCCGGCTCCTAAGTCATCAACTCCATATCCTACAGGTGGTGGAGGTACGAACACTGGGACTGGAATTGGACGAGGAAATCCTCCATATCTGCCCTTATAACCAAACTGGCATTCGGACGGGGTCAAGGTCAATATCAAGACAAGGACGAACAAAAGAATACAGAGTGTGTTTTTCATTTATGTTTAAATAAAAAGAATAGACCATTAGACTTAATTGGAGACACAAATGATCAAACCGAAACTGGATCGTGAGAAAGGCTAAATGATTTTCTTTATAATGTTATTATAAACATAATAATTACAGTGAAAGTGTATCGGCTATGCCATTTTAATAAACCTTATATTACCACATGAATCAAGTTTTATCAAGTGGAATCGTGAGATTTTGATTCGATAGATGAACTCAGATAATAAATAACTGGAGCTGTTTAGTTAGTAATTGAGATTATTAATGGTAAACCACGATTATCTTCATTTTCTAGTGGTCACTTTTTTGCTAGAACCCATGGGAAAGACTTTAAAAACTGACCACTTGAGTAAATCCGATGTTTGCATATAGACTAACTATGCATGATTTATTCTTGAGAGTTTTAAAAGCACACAAACACTGTTCCAAGCTTAACAACGTCGATTGTTATCATATTAGTTCAACACCGTTCCAGTGTTACCAGGTGAGATTGCTTCTGGCACACTTTAGTAGACATTCATTCATACACATGTTTTTTTTTTGCTTCTTCTGGACAATAAGATCGTCGTGATCGAATGGCTCAGTCCATCGCTGACGATGGTACCTTCTGCACTGCGTGGAAAACTTTCTTAAACACATGTGACGGTAGTGACTTAATTTTATTCTAACTTACATGTGAAAATATATTGTTTTCGCTAATATACCTACCTATAGTAATTATTCGCTCTAAATACACAGGTACATTTTATCAGAAGTTACAATATTAAAAATTCACTTTCTATTTAATTAATTTCTGCACCGAAATTTGATACTGTTCCTTTCTTTCAGAACAATATATTTGTTTATTGTTTTCCATTTCACACACACATACACAGCCACATGCACACAAATACACACTCGCATATATATATATATATATATATATATATATATATATATATATATATATATATATATATATATATATATATATATATATATATATATATATATATATATATATATATATATATATATATATATATATATATATATATGTATATATATATGTATATACATATATATATATATATATATATATATATATATATATATCGCTCTCTCTGTATATATATATATATATATATATATATATATCGCTCTATATCTCTGTATATGTATATATATATATATATATATATATATGTATGTATGTTACAGTGAAATCTGACATAATAATCTGGCCCAATTAGCACTAGGTCAACAAAGCAGATGTGTCAATGAACTCGGCTAAATTGCGTAAGAAGCATGAGTTGCATGAGTCTAGTCAGGTCGACGCAATCGTGATATGTTTTTGACAGACCATATCTACAACGTCCTTGCATCACATTCTAAATGTTATAGAGCTATGATACTACTTATTCACATGTTACTTTTGCAGTAGCTACACGAATATAGAGTTTAAATAAAAAGTATTTCTCATAACACTGCGGTTATCAAAGCACTTCAATGTAAAAAATTTTGTCGTATGAACTTTCTTATACTGCTGTCAGTTACTAACGAGGACAATAATTCAGTAAAATGTAGGATCTCCGAGTTGAGGAAGCCTTTACAATTACAAAAAACACTTTGTAATGGTAAAATATGTGGCTGATGAATTACTGTATATGACAGATGTGAATTTTTCGTATCGTTAGTTATAAACGACGTGTTATATTACGTGTGGACGCATACTTTAAGAGAGAATAATGTCTAGAATTCCACGAGAACCATTTACATGTACCTCCACTAGAAATCTATAATATAACTTTCATGCAATGATGTCTTTTAGAATATTTTGAAATGTTGTACGCTTTCAAATCTGCGTGTGATCGTGCTATATGAGTATAGCGTTTGTCAAGGCTGTATGAACTTCTTCTTCTGACATTTCTAAAGATTCAATCTGGTACCAATGCCTCTGGCTTATATAAACTAGACTAGGGACATCTTCATAGTAAGAAGAAAGAAAATGAATGCGCTTCAAGGCAATATTTTCCAGTGTGTACGGAATTTTGAAACTGCTGCTCGGCATGTGTATTTGCTCCCAACGTTTCTGTGATGAATTTTGAAACTGCTTCACGGCATTCTCCAATGAGCTGCGTGGCCGCACAGCCGCGCACTTTAGAAGGAACGTTACTTCATGGATGTCTTGATATCAATGTATTAAACCTATCTATCGACAAATCTAATTTAGTTATATCTTAATCGATGTATCACAATGTATCCTCTCTGATAAAGACGATCTTTTGCTCTTAGAGTCTCGGATGAAAGATAGCTGGATTGGAGCATATACATTTGGTACGAATGCAAAGGTCGTAATGATAATTTTGCTACGTGCTACCTGGCAACTTCAAACTATCTTAACACAAATTTGATATTATAATCATTTTTTTAATAATTGAATCAGCTCCAGTGGTAACAGTAGATGCCTCAAACGTAAAAATTTAACTTTTGTGTTTTATGCAAATTTACAAAACGTCATTAGACAGCATATAAGGCTGAAACGAATTCAATGGGAAAAATAGTTCTAAACAAACTGCTTATCAAAATATGTAAGTGTGTGTAATTTGAATTTTTAATGTAGATTTAACAAATATGCAGTCATATTGCTACGATGTATGCAGTGTGGTAGTTTATCACACTGGGGCTTCAAGCTGCAGACATATTGCATGATGTCTCACCCTGAATGGGTGTCCCACCATTATCCTAACACCAGGGCGACCAACCCAAACGCACCTCTTAATGTTGAGCGCCTCGCAAGGTTGTTGTTGTATGGTTTAACGCTATTTTTTAACACACCATAGGCTATACATGGCGGCCAGTATTATCGGTGGAGGAAGAACCCGGGAAAACCCCCGATAACAACCTCCTACCCACGAGAAGCTACTGGCAAGCTTTATCACATAATTACATTAGCCGAATCTTAGACAGAGGTTTCTAGCAAGGTAGATGTTAATACCATTTGTATAAGCCTTTGTATGACTCAGTCTGGGTTCAAACCCTCGACCACCGCATCCGAGGCAGTCGCTCTAACCAGTAGGCCACCGATGCTGTCAGAAGTCGATAGATTACATATATCATGTGAAGATCCTTAAATATTGTGTGATTAACTGTCTATCGTGACAGATTTACAGATTAGAGGTTAAAGTATGAGAGATGATCGGTTTGTAACTATTGACAGCATTGTATTGGATGTTAATAATAATGCTATCGATCTAATAATTCAACGTTTTGAAAAAGAATTAGTACCATATTCGCTCATATGCAGTACAGAATACACATGCTTTGCGTTGCTGCTAGTGTTTTTGAATTATGTACAGTTGCCAACGCTATTATAGCTGATTCTTTGATCAAATACACGAACTCTATGGAGTCTAAAGTGACGTGACTTGGCATTACTATTGCTTTGGATAGAGTATAGCAGTAGGTGCCATTTTGTCAAGTAAATCGGACTAAATCTTGCTAGGGCAGTAGAAAACGATCACCGGCCTTTCGTAGGTCTCGTTCAAACAAATTTGTTCTTCTATAAAAAAGAAATCAACACGTGTTGTTCGGCCCTTGCCCGTTAATTGTCCCGGGCCGTGGGAATATAGTCCTGGTTGCCATCCCTTCTTGACCGCCCTTAGCACATTTAACAGAGAAGGATTCCGAACAGCAAAGTGCAATTACTGGTGTTAAAACAACCGATTAATGTGCACATATGTATAGAGGATATTACTGCTAAATTGCCACTAAAATGTCCATATCTGTAGACTAGTTTGTTTTATCCCCCTAACACATGCATGCATTATATACGCATATAGGTGGATTTACTTGTTCATGTGCGTCTTTAATTTGCTTATATATTTATGGAATGAATCTTGTGTGAATTGAATCACCTTCAGATGGAAATAATAGATCCATGAATGTTAGGTAACGTATGCATATCGCGTCATTCTCCACAAGATTTGTGAAGACTTTTAAAGTCGTTAAATGTCACTAAGCTGGCCAATACAATACTGCAACGGTGCAGGACTAATATAATTGCAGCCAGTGATATGACAGATATATCGTTTGTATGCATGTGTTACTGACTGAATGTACACTGTTTCATTTGTTCTGTAACGGTATTGTCATTCTAATATCAGTGTCAGTTTGTTACCTAATGCACGTCTTATGGGTGTTACGGAAAACAGATAGGATGAGCATACGTTAATTACGCGGTGCTGAGGTAAATCAGGGAACGACATTGTCCATTATATTATGATGTGTCAAGCTTTAGAACTCATTCAATTTGTTCGTGCCTAAAATGTGATCAGTTATAAAGTAAATTTCAACAAATGATTCTAAAGGTGTTTGGTGTTTTTATATCTGTATATAGCTTTGAATTCATCTGTATACAAACACAAGAAAACAATCTATACGCAAATAAATTAAAATGCCCAAAATTAAAATTCTGAATTTGACTCCGTTTTACTCTCGTTAAAGTACAAATTAAGAACACGTTCATTTTCATCAGTTTTAACTAGTTCCAGGTCGATCCATAACTTCATCCTGCTAAAGCGAGATATAAATCCACTAAATATTTGTAGTCTTTCGTTTTATTAGAATTCTATGGATGACGAGCAATATTGCTTGTTCCATTTCTAGTTTCCCCGGTATGGTAATTAATTCTTAAAGTGAGAAAGCAATTCAAATTTTGAGTCATTGTTTATTTTCAAATAGAACTCTGTTAAGACATAATATGTTTTTACATTGATTATATGCTTTTGATTTTGTTACCGTACGGTGAGGGAAGCAATCTGAAAAGGTATAAGGTCCAAAAGGGATTTGCTTTGAGACGGACACGTGTGAAAAACGTAAAAGTTTGCATTTGAGTGTAATCAGTTGTGTTTTAGTTGTAGGTCATTTTCATTTCTACCGTGAGTTATTCAAGACACCATGTTTAGAAATGACTGATAACCGTAAATATTCGTTCTAATATAAGTGTGACTTATTTCCGTTTAGTTGAATGAGTAACTCACACCACCGAAAAGGTAATTTGCATGGGTGACTTAAATTCCATCCCATTGCTTCCGCATGTGCTTTCTGAGTATTACACGTTTTATAAACTTGCAATGCAGTCCATATTCATAATAATACATGACAATACACTTTATCCTACCAGAACAGTAGAATATTCATTTTTTTGTTTCCGAAATGTGTAGTGTTTTTTGTGTGTGCGTTCGAGACATCTTTGATTTCTGCCTTCGGTTTCTAAACAAATGATGCTTGTAAATATGTTGATGACAAAGATAAAAGAACCCCACCTGTGATTAAATGTGATGAAAATGAAACGTTAACAGTTTTCAGTTCCATCTCGTGCTTCCGCATTTTCTTTGCAAGTATAACACATTTTATAAACTTTTTATACCGCCCGTATTCATCATATTAAATGACAAAAAGTACCAGAGTTATATTTTTCCTCGATGTTAAATAAAGTATTGTTTATGTTACTAGTTTAGGCTCTAAAAACGGTAACAAAGAAAGAGTGAAAACAAAAGTGTCATAAATTTTGAAATAATTTATTTTCTTGGAGACAATTTGAAAAAAGGAAAACATACTAAAAGTTTTAAGAATGAAATCCAAATATAATGCTAGAATAATCCTCGCATTAAATTACGAAAGGCATAGTAACAGAATATTATAAAATATTTAAATTCGTGTTCTGTTGAAAAATCCATGATGGAATACGATGACGTCTCTAATGTATTGCTTTCAATACATGACCATGACATTGATCTGATAGAAATAAGATCATTTGTTACATCTTTGTCTCGATGCTGCTGCCTGAATTTCAATTTGAGACAATCAGCGATAACGTGTCTTTTTCATTGCAATATGTACACGTATGAAGAGACAAGGATCTAGAATCAGGCTTCTCTGAAGTTTGATATTTTGAATTTGTGTCAGTTTGAGTTTTAGAAGAGCTCGCATTAGGCTGAAATACTTTTCTGCAAAAAGACTGTTGAGTAGACGTTTTATTTAAAGAAGGAACATTATGAGTTAAAGAGTACTCATCAGCAGCACAAGCCGCATTTTCCAAGGTTTCGATCCTGTGTTCGTCGCTATGAGTCTTAATATACCTATTGATAAAGTTATTAAACTCTTAGTTAATACAAGATGTTGAGAGTTTCATAAACGTTTTCAACATTCTTGTAAAACACCATCTATCAAATGACTGTTCATTATTCTCTAGCAAATCGACATGAGTTAGTCCAGCTTCGTTTTTATAGTTTCTGAACCCTTTAAAGATATATTGTGTGACCGCATTATAGTCGCTACTTAATAAACTGAGACTGAATGGTAAATACCAATAACCTGACCTATGAATACATATTGTAATAATTGAGTCCAATGCTCACTTGGACATTTCAAGGTTTCAGTACAGTTTCCAAAAGTAGCGAAATATTTGTTTTCTTTCTCTAAAAGTGGGCAGTAACCTAATGTTGTTTTGAAAGATCAAAACTTAAATTTGAATTCGAAGAGAGAATGTACGTTTCACTTGCCATCTCTATTTTTTTTATTCTACATTGATATTGTCTTTCTTCCTTCTCATTTTGCATCCGCATCCACAGCTTGTAACTACATTTGTCTTTCTTTATCCGTTTCTTGTTTTAAATATTTGCATTTGTTTCTCTTATACATCAGTTAGTATTTCTTTTTTCTTCCTTATTTAACGGCATTTTCATTTGTCTTTCTTGTAACTACATTTGTATTTTTTTAATTCCTTTCATTCTTGACGTTCGAGCTTCCTTACCTTCAATTACGTTGTGTGTTGCAATATTGTAATTTTAATTATTTACTTGCAGATCAGAGTATGAGACAGAATTACTGTTCAAAGGAAAAACACTTTGATCAAAACCATCTTTTTCTACCAAATACTGAACCAAATTGTTTTAATTTCTTGCGTCGTTAAGGAAGCTTTTGCTTCGGAAATATTGTAATTTCATGTGTTTTGAAAAAGTCTAATTGTTCCGGGGTAGGATTTGAAAGAAACATTTCCAATATTTTATGACATTTTAGAAAAAAGATTGTCGATCGCACTTGAGAAAAATGTATAAAACTAGAGAAATTCAAATTTTAAGAAACAAAAACCAAACAATTTTTAGAAAATATTATCTTAGCCAAAATCGAAATATTCTGGACGAGTTCCCAATCCTTTGTTACGAGTAAAGACTCTAATAAACGGTAACGAAAAGATAAAATTCTGAAAATGAGATGGTTGAAATGAGATAAATTATATTTAACACCCACTGTAGATGAAAAATGTAAAATTATTGAAGTAGGTGATGACATTATTAATTTTATTAAAAATATTGATGAAGCACCGAGTGTAATGCTGGAAAAACAATCAAATCCGGCAAGAATATTGTATCGTGAGAGACATAGAAACACATAATTTATGTAATTCAGAGATATACACAAACACCTAATGTGATCAGATATAACTGCACTATTTTAGCGGTCTTTAATGGAGGTGATACACGTACTTTAAGAAATATTCATCAGACTTGGTGTAGTGTAGATATGAATACAAATAAATCTAAAAACTTTTTTTTCACGTGCAAAAGCTACCCCACATGGATTTATAACGATAAATGTACATGATCCTTGGGAGCAAGAACGTATAGGCATCGATACAATCTTCGGTTAAGAAATAATAGCTAGTCTGATATAATAATGATTTCATTACTCAAACCTAGATAACAGCAGGGAGGGTGCGACCTCACTGAGACCTCACATGGGTAAACAAAACACAAAATTTGAAACAAAAGAATTAATGACTCATAAAGTAAGAAAACAAAGCAAAATCTAACCCAATCAGAGAAACTCTCGCTGATACAGAGGCTTTGTTTTGTCGATATTGACCTTATCTTGTTTCATATTTGTACGGATTAATTCGGGCAGAGGACACGGAGCAGGCTGGACCGGACTACAGCTGGATACGGTGTACTACAGCAAAACCACATATAAATGGAGCCCATTAGGATTGCATAAAAATTGGAACCATAGGAGCTCGAAGGTACCTGGTTTCGATGACGGGAATACCACTGTGTGTGAACGCTGGTTACCAAAAAAGCTACCTGTAGTAACATTTCTACAAGCCTTGGTACATAGGAAAAAGACGGATGCCACTTGGAAACAAGATGGCGGATTCTACACGATGCTAATGGCGTCACAAGCTGTGGGGGCCAAAATGAGGGACCACTTGAAAGCACAGCGTCTCCTGAATAACCAGCCAAGTCATCCTAGGAAATAATAAATCAGCAGAATGGAATAATAGCAGCCCATGAGAAACTCTGGAGCCAGCGACATGCTGCACCCCGGTACCTGCCTGCGCAAAGGATTGAAAAGCTTTCGTATTTGCCGTCAATTGCCTAAATAATAGGGTTCTCATTTAGTTACGAGAAACCCTATTTTAATAATCTCTATTACAAACATGATTAGATCAATTTTGAACACCGCTCAAAATTAACGATCTATTTACCAAACAGTGACTACACTTTTCTATGTCGCATAGACATATTAGCAACAAATTTGTTAGGGACTTATGATACGTACACTATTGTACTAGAAAATTGGTATAGTAGGATGTTAAAGAAAAACTAGTATAACTGGACTGAATTTGAAATAAGCACGGCTAGGGCGTTCCGGAGCGTAAACGATATCTATATACGACAACGGCTGGCTTTCCGGGATCTTTTCCACCTTTTCATCGACCGGACTCCAACAAAAATGACGATATGAGGAATCTATTTTTCTCTCGTCACCATTGGGTGCCATTGCACCCCTAGTACGCTACTTCTGATTGGTTGATAGGATTGAGTGTCTGTTGGGTCTCTTCCCACATACCTAGGGCCTTACATTCATGTCATTAGCCACTTTTTAGTGGTATGACATGACGGCCAAAATTAACAAGCTCACTTTGTGCGTTAAATGATCGTGGGGATGTAGCACCATTACTTCCCCACGGGAAACATACCATCATAAAAATTAATTGATGGTCAAAATAGTGATCAAATGACCTTTATGGCCGGTATCACTTTAATCCAACTTTTATTCATTCATATTCGTAGGTAGCTGTATCTGTATTCAAATGACGTTTCAGCAAAGGGTCGGCTCACCCTCATTGCTGCTCGAATATAATATTGTACAAAAAGTATGTCGGTAGGTTAATTGCTAGTCGATAAACTTATGAAATCATTATTAGTGCAATACTGTCTTTTATTTCTACGTAATATCTTTTAAGAGCATCGATAATTCGACCAATGTTTAATATTTATAAAACACATTTGCACGAATTTTGCAAGTCGTTTACCTGTCATTTCCGTGTTAGAGCTGTGTTAATTCATTGTTTTTTGTTTGCATTTATACCATCCTTTATCTGTACATTATGATTCGTGTTTGTCTATATCTCTGCATTGCCATTTATCTCTGTCTCTGTATGGGCACTTAGCTATTTATCTGGCTTGACATTGTAATTCTTTCTCTCGGAGTTGGCATTTTATTTTTTAGATGTGCAGTACTTTCCTCATCAATTAAATATATATCCTCCCTTCTCCAGCATGAATTGCACCATTCGCTCCCTCGTCGATTCTGCTAAAAAAAGTGTTGTCATTGTAATGTTCAAATTGTGTTGTGTATTTATGAAGTAGTGAATTTCGGGTCAGTGTTTAAGCCAAATATAAACCAAGTGTAGGGAATATTTTAGTTTACTTTAAACAATAGAAAACAGTTGGTCCTTTTTCTACGAAATCTTGGGTATGAGTGTCCCGGGATAGTTCTGTAAGTATGACATGACTTGGACTTTTTTGTAGATCTAACATCGCATTCCAAAAATCTCAAGACCATTATTGTATAGAAAAATTTTGTGTAAGATACTTCAGTAGGACATGGACCGATTTTAAAATTATCTACCATACCAAAAGCATTTTTTCAATTTGTAAGAAACATAAGAATTGACGTACCCTCTTAAGTCTCCTAAATCTAACTTCTCCCTATGCAATAATGGGTTTGCTTTTATTGATTGGAGTAGTTAGAATAATATGTTGTGATGTTGTTTTGTTTTGCACAGATGAGGATTAATGTCCGATTAAGTATTCTTGAAACCTTTTATTAAATTTGTGCTACCTATATTGTATCCTTGCTACCTATATTGTATCTTTGCTACCTATATTGTATCTTTGCTATCTATACTGTATCTTTGCTACCTATATTCTATCTTTGCGACCTATATTGTATCTTTGCTACCTATATTGTATCTTGGTCTTTCATGCCAAGAGCTTAATGTGTCATACATATTTTTAGTGATCATTCTATTCTATCCTCGAAGTAACCATAGTATTGCACTGTATGGTTCAAATAGGATTATCAAGCTTAAAGGTGAAATGTGAATATGGGGAATTATTGTATAGTATTCATGAAGCTAAAGTCGGGGATGTATTGACAACTTTAAAATGTGTGTCTACACTATAAATTTAAAATCATAATTTGTTCTCTTATTTTTAATTGTTTATCCTTTATTTATTAGTTCAAGATTATATGAAAGCAAAATTAAATATTACCCGGACAGAGCAAGATCAATTTTACGTCCATATGTCAAGTCATTAATTTTCCTTTCAAATGTTTTCTTGTTGTGTGGGATTCAGATGGATAAGTCTTTCAATTATAAAATTATAAAATTACTTTGATGCGACAAGTGTTCACAAACATATTTCATTCAGTTAGCTAGCTCCTATATATATATATATATATATATATATATATATATATATATATATATATATATATATATATATATTTGAGCTTCCTTCATAATTGAGAATAGGAGTTTAGACTCGCATAACTAATACATTATTAGAAACTTATTATTTGTACATAAACATGTTTAACTGGATCTGAGTTCAGAACATTGCCTTTCCCCATGGAAATACCTAGTTTGCCTGATGTTTGCCGTGTTCATTACTTCAATTTTAGTCCTAGTCTTGTTTGTAACTCAGAATGTTTCTTTAAATGGACTTTCAAGCCTCATCCTTGTGCTAGTATTATGTCAAAGGTGTAATATTAACGCTATTCACATCAGAAGTACCTATTTATATAACAACATCGTAAGTGGAAGTAGCCTTTTAGTTCTGGTTAGGTTAAACGTGAGAGGATTTATTTATATAAATTATTAATTTAAATTGCAAAGTTCTCATAGACTAAATCACTATTTGGAATTATTCTGAGTTCATTTAGAAACACTTTGAATTACATTATCGTGATATATGAAGACTGTTACTACCCAATTACTATTGCAAGATATTGTCACATCAGCACATTTAAGATTTGAAGTCGTTCCAAATCGAAATGGAATTAATTTGGATTAATGTATACTTTGAAGGTCTGATAGAACGTATGTGACTGTTTTAGAATTAATTCACAATACTGTAAGTTCTCTTTAAATTTTTACTTTTGTATTTTACAGAAATAAATTAATTATTGAACTTTGCAACACTTGTTCATTTTCACTCTTTACTGTTACTTTATTTAAAACCATAGTAACGTAGTAGTGTTCTTACATGTATATGCAATTTATATCTAAGTCATACATTTTGATTAATGGGATAATATTTGAATGCAAATCCCTAATTATCAATTAAGATTATACATTATTGAATTACTAGTGCGCAGTTTGTTTGAACATAAAGTCTTAATGCATCTCTAACTAAATGAAACTACATCAACAAGTGTTTGTGCTTGTCTAGGCAACGCGTGTTAAAGAATGCTTGTAGTCTAGATTTATAAATTAAAATGGATTGTTTGTACATGGAATCGTTTACTTGGAATCACAAATGGATTACAACTCACGACGAAATAGTCACTATGGTAATAACCCATTTGCCGATCATTTTGAAAGTATTGAAAATATTTTGTCGGCACCATTACCCATGGAACAATTTAAAACCAGTAACTACTAATTAAACTTATAAAAATGTTTTAATGTGCTGACACAATCTTGCGTAGAATAAATAAAAAAAATCATCATTGAATCTGCAAGAAAAAAGAAAAGTAACTATTACAAGTAGTACAAGTAGGCATTGAATGTGTATTCGATATGAAGTGCGTGAAATTGAAAACGAGGCCTTGCAATTTGGTATTTCTGCGAAGTTCTTACTTACATAGAAATAAACCAGATAATAGTAAATTAAAGATTGTAAATATGTTGATTTCGATCATTAAAAAATATAATTTTTAACTATTTCAGAACTTCAGAATGTTCAATCTAATATTAGCAATTATTCCCGGTTCAGTAATACACTAAAATCAAATAAACAAGTACAAATATAGGTAAAAGAGAATATATACATCTGCAAGGGGATGTAGAATTAAAACGTCTAAAGATTATAATTAGAACTAATTTAGCAATCTTACCATGTCGTCTATCCTAGCAATCCCCCTGCTAGTACTCCCAATAGCAATCCGGCTCCTAAGTCATCAGCTCCATATCCTACAGGTCCAAATCCGCCAGGATATCCTCCATATCTGCCCTTATAACCAAACTGGCATTCGGATGGGGTCAAGGTCAATATCAAGAAAAGGACAAAAAAAAGAATACAGAGTGTGTTCTTCATTTCTATTTAGAAAAAGAATAGACCATTAGACTTAATTGGAGACACAAATGATGAAACCGAAACAGAATCGTGAGAAAGGCTGAATGATTTTTCTTTATAATGTTATTATAAACATAATAATTACAGTAAAAGTTTTCAAGTTTTATCCAGTGGAATCTTGAGATTTTGATTCGATAGATGAACTCAGATAATAAATAACTGGAGCTGTTTAATTAGTAATTGACATTGTTAAAGGTAAACCACAATTATTTTCATTTTCTAGTGGTCACGCTTTTGCTAAAACCCATGGGAAATACTTTAGAAATTCACCACATGAGTAAATCCGATGCTTGCATATAGAAAAACTATGTATGACTCCATCTTGAAGATTTTAAAGGCGCTTCAAATGACATGTACCTGGTACGTTTTTGTTTCTTGAAGTGTAATTTTTGAATGTGCAAAGATAAAACTGTTGCAAACAATATATACGTGTAAATACTACTACTACTAAAATACTACTACTACTACTACCACTACTACTACTACTAATAATAATAATGATTAATAATAATAATAAAAAAGATATAAACGATAAAAAAATATTAATAAAACCAATAACAGCAAGGATCATATTCATTATGATCTCAAAAATTGTTAATTGTAGGAAACGAACAGTATACATAATTCCTCCCGCATAGCCTCGCTAAAATGAAATTCTTCTCTTCCTATTAATCAAAAGCATTCCTAAATTTAGGTATTAACACTGCATACAACATTGGCTAAATGGTTTGCTAGCTAATATAGTGACAACACTCAATAGCCTCTAATCAACTAGATTCTCTCCGTGCAAGATTCTCCGCTAAAAAGTAATGCATTTTGGAATGTTAATTTTTGCATCAATATCTTCTTCAAACTTCTGTTTTTGCTGATACAACGATTTGTCTTATAAAATATGCAATTTTTTTACATTAGGTATTTTGTATTCTGTATTAAATAAAACACATCTCGCATGGACATAATGGAATGGAGAAAGTTTATTTCATGCGGCAGCAATGTTGAGACTCCAGTTAAAAGCATATGCAAATCAGACTCAGTGGGATACACAAGTTATTCACGATGTGTTGCTGCAGGATTCCTTTTATTTCTATAAACTTTGTATATTGACATTCTAAGTTCCATAATAAACACCATACAACATGAACAGAAGAATGTGACACGCTTTAAACTTGAATATTGTATTACAGATGGGATTTCATCGTCATGAGAGTACATTTTGCTCTGTTATACACATATTTTAAAAGCATATTTCGGCATGATGCGTCGAAACAACTTCCCCACTCCAACTCTAAAACGTATATATTTTGCAAGCAGAGCAATGTTTAAATTCTACGTTCGGACAACAGTTATGTTGCGACTAAGAACAAAAAGAATGAAAATAGATTGAAAAATTATATTAGCTTTCCTGCATTGATAACGTAGTCGTGTAAATAAACTATTTGTATATTTTACCATGCAAAAGAATGTTAGATAATAAATTGTGCCCTTCAAACACAATTTTAAAAACAATTCTTCCAATAGGTCTTTGAAGCTCCTAAGCTGAGTATCGATAGACGGATAATGTGCACTCGGAGAACATCCTACCCTTTACGGCAAGTTTAGGTAAATACTGAAACCTAATGTAATAATTAATACAACGAACAATAATGGTTCTAACCCCACACAAAAGCGTCAAGATTGTATGCAGTGGCGTAGCGAGGATGTTCAGCGCACGGTGCAAGGTTCATATTTTTCGCCCCCCCCGCTCCCCACCCCCCCCCCCCGGTGTAGCGGAGAGTACTTGGCGAACGGGGACAAGGTATACATTTTACGGCCACAGTGTCATTGAAACAGGAAAACAATAGTCAATACTGAATACAACATAGTAATATAGTCATCATAGAAAGGCAATTTAAGGCTAATACAATTTTAACTGCAACAACCACAACAAAACTGATACCAACAGTTAGTGACTTAGTCTTCTTCCGGCGCCCCCCCCCCCCCCAAGACGGCGCCCGGTGCAACTTGCACTCCCTTATCTACGCCACTGACTTTGTGTCCATAACGGATGTGTTTGCTTAGAGATAATCAGAAAGGTATGTAAAGAAAACAACTCACCTTAAATCTGTTCTATGATCTTCCTCTTAGATCTGAAGGTTTTCGAGGCACACGCAAACCGATTTGGTTCCAACCGTTGGCTCGTCAAATATATAGGGTTGCTTCATATGGTGCATGATTGATTCGTCAATTCCTGTTTTATCGTCTCCTGCAGGAGATAAAAGTAACAAATGTCCATAGATTTACGAATGACAAGGACGTTACATAACAACGGTAACAATGTCACCAGTGACTCACACATACAATGTTCCAAGATAAACACCTTCGATTGTTATCGTATTAGCTCAACACCGTTCCAGTCTTACCAGGTGAGATTGCTTCTGGCACCGATGGTGCCTTCTGCGCTGCGTTTAAAACTATCTTAAACATATGTGACGGTTGTGATCTAATTCCATTCTAACTTACATGTAAAAATATATTGTTTTCGCTAATCTACCTGTCTATAGTAATTATTCGTTCTAAATACACGGGTACATTTTATCAGAAGTTACAATATTAAAAATTCACTTCGTATTTAATTGATTACTGCTACAAAATTTTATCAAAACACTTCAATGTAAAGAATATTGTCATATTAACTTTCGTATAGTGCTATCAGTTACTAACGAGGACAATAATTCAGTAAAATGTAGGATCTCCGAGTTGAGGAAGCCTTCACAATTACAAAAAAAACCCCACTTTATAATGGTAAAATATGTGGCTGATGAATTACAGTATATGAAAGATGTGAATTTTTCATATCGTTAGTTATAAACGACGTGTTATATTACGTGTGGACGTACTCTTTAAGAGAGAATAATGTCTAGAATTCCACGAGAACCATTTACATGTACCTCCACTATAAATCTGTAATAGAACTTTGATGGAATGATGTCTTTTAGAACATTTTGAAATGTTGTACGCTTTCAAATCTGCATGTGGTCGTGCTATATGAGTATAGCGTTTATCAAGGCTGTATGAACTTCTTGTTCTGACATTTCTAAAGATTCAATCTGGTACCAATGCCTCTGGCTTATATAAACTAGAATATGGAGATCTTCATAGTAAGAAGAAAGAAAATGAATGCGCTTCAAGGCAATATTTTCCAATGTGTACGGAATTTTGAAACTGCTGCTCGGCATGTGGATTTGCTCCCAACGTTTCTGTGCTGAATTTTGAAACTGCTTCACGGCATTCTCCAATGAGCTGCGTGGCCGCACAGCCGCGCACTTTAGAAGGAACGTTACTTCAAGGATGTCTCGATATCAATGTATTAAACCTATCTATTGACAAATCTAATTTGGTTATATCTTAATCGATGTATCACAATGTATCCTCTCTGATAAAGACGATCTTTAGCTCTTGGAGTCTATGATACAAGATAACTGGATTGAAGCATATACATTTAGTACGAATGCAAAGGTCGTAATGATAATTTTGCTACGTGCTACCTGGCAACGTCATAATATCTTGGCACAAATTTGATATTATAATCGTTATTTTAATAATTTAATCAGCTCCAGTGGTAACAGTCACAAGATGCCTAAAACGTAGAAATTTAACTTTGTGTTCTATGCAAATTTACAAAACGTCATTAGACAACAGATAAGGCTGAAACGAATTCAATGGGAAAAATACAGTTGTAAACAAACTACTTATCAAAATATCTGAGTGTGTGTAATTTGAATTTGTAATGTAGATTTAACAAATATGCAGTCATATTGCTACGATGTATGCAGTGTGGAAGTTTATCACACTGGGGCTTCATGCTGTAGACATACTGCATGATGTCTCACCCTGAATGGGTGTCCCACCATTATCCTTACAACAGGGCGACCAACCCAAGCGCACCTCTTAATGTTGAGCGGCTCGCAAGGTTGTTGTTGTATGGTTTAACGACATTTTTCAGCACACGATAGGCTATACATCGCGGCAAGAATTATAGGTGGAGGAAGAACCCGAAAAAAAACCCGGAAAGAACCACCGACCCACGAGAAGTTACTGGCAAGCTTTCTCACATAACTAGATTAGCAGAATCTTAGACTCGAACCCACACAGAAAGAGGTTCCTAGCAAGGTAGATGTTAATACCATTTGTATAAGCCTTTGTATGACTCAGTCCAGGTTCAAACTCGCGACCTCCCGCATCCGAGGCAGTCGCTCTAACCATTAGGCCACCGATGCTGTCAAAAGTCGATAGATTACATATATCACGTTAAGATCCTTAAGTATTGTGTGATTAACCGTCTACCGTGACAGAGTTAGAGATTCGAGGTTAAAGTATGAGAGATGATCGGTTTGTAATTATTGACAGCATTGTATTGGATGTTAATAACAATGTTATCGGTCTAATTATTCAACTTTTTGAAAAAGAATTAGTACCATATTCGCTCATATGCAGTACAGAATACACCTGCTTTGCGTTGCTGCTAGTGTGTTTGAATTATGTACATTTGCCTTGCTATTGTAGCTGATTGTTTGGTCGAACAGCAATACACGAAAGCTATGGAGTCTAAACTAACGTGACTTGTCATTACCATTGCTTCGGATAGAGTATAACAGTAGGTGCCATTTTGTCAAGTAAATCGGACAAAATCTCGCTAGGGCCGTTGAAAACGATCAACAGTCTTTCGTAGGTCTCGTTCAAACAAATTTGTTCTTTTATTAAAAAAATCAACTCGTGGTGTTCGGCCCTCGCCACTTAATAGCCCCGGGCCTCGATAATATAGTCCTGGTTGCCATCCCTTCTTGACGGCCCTCTGCACATTTAACAGAGAAAGATTCCGAACATCAAAGTGCAATTACTGGTGTTGAAGCAACCGATTAATGTGCGCATATGTATAGAGGACATTACTGCTAACTTTCCACTAAAATGTCCATATCTGTAGACTAGTGTGTTATATCTCCTAACACCTGCATGCATTATATACGCATATAGGTGGATTTACTTGTTCATGTGCGTCTTTAATTTGCTTATATATTTATGGAATGTATCTTGTGTGAATTGAATCTCCTTCAGATGGAAATAATAGATCCATGAATGTTAGGTAACGTATGCATATCTCGTCATTCTCCACAAGATTTGGGAAGACTGTTAAAGTCGTAAAATGTCACTAAGCTGGCCAATACAATACTGCAACGGTGCAGGACTAATATAATTGCAGCCAGTGATATGACAGATATATCGTTTGTATGCATGTGTAACCGACTGAATGTACACTGTTTCATTTGTACTGTAACGGTATTGTCATTCTTATCTCTGACAGTTTGTTACCTAATGCACGTCTTATGGGTGATACCGAAAACTGATAGGATGAGCATTCCTTAATTACGCGATGCTGAGGTATATCAGGGAACGGCATTGTCCATTATATTATGATGTGTCAAGCTTTAGAACTCATTCAATTTGTTCGTGCCTAAAATGTGATCAGTTATGAATGAAAGTTCAGCAAATGATTCAAAAGGTGTTTGGTGTTTTTATTTCTGTATATAGCTTTGAATTCATCTGTACACAAACACAAGGAATCAATCTATACGCATATAAATTAAAATGCCCAAAATTAAAATTCTGAATTTGACTAGGGTTTACTCTCGTTAAAGTGCAAATAAGGAACACGTTCATTTTTCAGCAGGCTTCAAACAAATTTGTTCTTTTATTAAAAAAATCCAGATCGATCCAGAACTTCATCCTGCTAAAGCGACATATAAATTCACTAAATATTTATAGTCTTTCGTTTTTTTAGAATTCTATGGATGACGAGCAATATTGTTTGTTCCATTTTTAGTTTCCCCGGAATGGTAATTAATTCTCAAAGTGAGAAAGCAATTTAAATTTTGAGTCATTCATTTTCTAATAGAACTCTGTTAAGACAAACAATATATTTTTACATTGATTATAAGCTTTTGATTTTGTTACCGTACGGTGAGGAAAGCAATCTGAAAAAGTATAAGATCCAAAAGGGATTTGCTTTGAGAAGGACACGTGTTGAAAACGTAAAAGTTTGCGTTCGAGTGTAATCAATTGTGTTTTAGTTGTAGTTAGTTTTTATTTCTACCTTGAGTTATTCATGACACCACCATGTTTAGAAATGATTGATAACCGTAAGTATTCGTTCTAATATAAGTCTGACTTATGTCCGTTTAGTTGAATGAGTAACTCACACCACCGAAAAGGTAATTTGCATGGGTTACTTAAATTCCATCCCATGCTTCCGCATGCGCTTTCTGAGTATTACACGTTTTATAAACTTACAATGCAGTCCATATTCATAATAATTCATGACAATACACTTTATTCTACCCAAACAGTAGAATATTCATTTTTTTGTTTCCGAAATATGTAGTGTTCTTTGGGTGTACTTTCGAGACATCTTTGATTTCTGCCTTCGGTTTCTAAACAAAGGATGTTTGAAAATATGTTGATGAAAAAGATAAAAGAACCCCAGCTGTAATTAAATGTGATGAAAATGAAACGTAAACAGTTTTCAGTTCCATCTCGTGCTTCCGCATTTTTTTTGCAAGTATAACACATTTTATAAGCTTTTTATAACGTCCGTATTCATCATATTAAATGACAAAAAGTAAGAATTTTTTTTTTCTTGATGTTGAAAAAAGTATTGTATATGTTACTTGTTTAAGCTCTAAAAACGGTAACAAAGAAAGAGTGAAAACAAAAGTGTCGTAAAATTTTCAAATAATATATTTTCTTGGAAACAATTTCAAAAAAGGAAAACATACTAAAAGTTTTAAGAATGAAATCCAAATATAATGCTAGAATAATCCTCGAATTAAATTACGAAAGGCTTGGTAATAAAATGTTACAAAATATTTAAGTTCGAGTACTTTTGAAAACTCCATGATGGAATACGATGACGTCTCTAATGTATTACTTTTAATATGTGACCTTGATATTGATCTCAAAGAAAGGAGATCGTTTGTTACATCTTTGTCTCGATTCTGATGCCTGTGTTTCAATTTGCGACAATCAGCGATAACGTATCTTTTTTATTGCAATATGTACACGTATGAAGAGACAAGCATCTAGAATCAGGCTTCTCTGAAGTTTGATATTTTGAGATTGTGTCAGTTTGAGTTTTAGAAGAGCTTGAATTAGGCTGAAATACTTTTCTGCCAAAAGACTGTTTAGTAGAAATCTTATTTAAAGAAGGAACATTATGAGTTAAAGAGTACACATCATTAGCACGAGCCGCATTTTCCCAGGTTTCGATCCTGTGTTCGTCATTATGTGTCTTCATATACCTATCGATAAAGTTTTTAAACTCTTAGTTAATACAAGATGTTGAGAGTTTCATAAACGTTTTCAACATTCTTGTAAAACACCATCTATCAAATAACTGTTCTTTATTCTCTAGCAAATCGACATGAGTTAGTCCAGCTTCGTTTTTATAGTTTCTGAACCCTTGAAAGATATATTGTGTGACCGCATCATAGTCGCGACTTAATTAATAAACTGAGATTGAATGGTAAATACCTCTAACCTTACCTATTAATACACAATTACACATTGTCATAATTGAGTCCAATGCTCACTTGGACATTTCAAGGTTTCAGTACAGTTTCCAAAACTAGCGAAATATTTGTCTACTTTTCTTTCTCTAAAAGTGGGCAGTAACCTAATGTTGTTTTGAAAGATCAAAACTTAAATTTTAATTCGAGGAAAGAATGTACGTTTCACTTGCCAGCTCTATTTCTTTCATTCTACATTTATATATTGTCTTTCTTCCTTCTCATTTTGCATCCGCATCCACATCTTGCGACTACAATTGTCTTTTTTTCTTTGTTTCTTTTTTAAATAATTGCTTTTGCATTTGTTTCTTTTAAACATGAGTTAGTATTTCTTTTTTCTTCGTTTTTTAACGGCATTTGCATTTGTCTTTCCTGTAACTACATTTGTATTTTTTTTTATTCCTTTCATTCTTGACGTTCCAGCTTCCTTACCTTCAATTACATTGTGTATTGTAATATTGTAATTTTAATTATTTTACTTGTAGATCAGAGTATGATACAGAATTACTGTTCAAAGGAAAAACACTTTGATCAAAACCATCCTTTTCTACCAAATACTGAAAAATTGTTTTAATTTCTTGCGTCGTTAAGGAAGCTTTTGCTTCGGAAATATTGTATTTTCATTTGTTTTGAAAAAGTCAAATTGTTCCGGGGTAGGATTTGAAAATAAGATTTCCATTATTTTATGACATTTTATAAAAAAAGGTTGTCCATCTCACTTGAAATAAATGTTTAAACGTAGAGAAATTCAAATTTAAAACAGAAAACCATTTTTAGAAAATATTATCTTCAGCCAAAATTCAAATATTCTGGACGAGCTCTCAATTCTTTGTTACGAGTTAAGGCTCTAATAAACGGTAACGAAGAGATTAAATTCAATTCTTGCCCTATCTGATAATGAGTTGGTTAAAATGAGATAAATTATGTATAGTAACACCAACTGTAGATGAAAAATGCAAAATTATTGAAGTAGGTGATGATATTATTAATTTTGTTAAAATATTGATGAAGCGCCGAGTGTAATGCTGGATAAACAATCAAATCCGGCAATAATATTTTTTCGAGGCAGACATAGAAACACATAATTTATGTAATTCAGAGATATTCACAAATACCTAAAGTGATCAGATATAACTGTACTATTTTAGCGGTCTTTAATGGAGGTGATACACATACTTTAAGAAATATTCATCAGACTTGGTCTAGTGTAGATATGAATATAATTAAACTTAAAAACTTCTTTTCACGTGCAAAAGCTACCGCACATGGATTTATAACGATAAATGTACATGATCTTTAGGAGCAAGATCGTACAGGTATCGATACAATCTTCGGCTAAAAAATAATAGCAAGTCTGTTATAATAATGATTTCATTACTGAAACCTAGATAGCAGCAGGGAGGGTGCGACCTCACTGAGACCTCACATGGGTAAACAAAAAACAAAATTTGAAGAAAGAAAACATTAATGAAATCATTATTGGTGCAATACTGTCTTTTATTTTTAGGTAATATCTTCTAAGAACATTATGGACATAATCTCGTCTATAATTCGACCAATGTTTAATACTTATAAACTCCTTTACACGAATTTTGCAAGTTGTTTACCTGTTATTTCCGTGTTAGAGCTGTGTTAATTCATTGTTTTTTTGTTTGCATTTATACCATACTTTATCTGTACATTATCATTCGTGATTGTCTATAAGCATCAGAGGGGGTGAACATACCAACTTTTTAGGCATCAACGAAGCTTCTTTCTCGTTAATATTTAATAGAAAGGTCTATTTGACAAACCAAGGGTTCCTAGTAAATATATAATAAAAAGGTCTATTTGGTTCCTTGTAAGGTTCCATTTGGCAAGAAAAAGACGCCATTGTCGTTGGAAATCACCCCCTCTGCTGCTATGGATTAACAATTTTTTTTTACGAGATTCAGTAAACGATTTTAACCGAATATTTGATCAAGTCCGACACGATATCTCGTCCGAGCATCTGCTAAATGTATCGTCACAAATCCGTGTGGGACTGACTGAGCGCGACTAAAGAAATTTCTAAAGAGATGATGATCCATATCACCGCTGCACCAAGTTTGCCAAATATTTCTAAGAGTATGTGTATCAACTCCGTTGAATACAGCAAGAATATTGCAGTTATCTCTGATCACTTTTGGTATTTGTGTATATCATTGAGTGACATATATCACGTCAGTTTTTTTATGCCTACCTCTGGTAAATATCCTAGCGGGGTTCTTTTGATTGTCTAACATGATATCATCATATACGACTAAATTTTTAATATCTCCATCAATATCACCAATGCTCGGTGCTTCATCGATATCGGTTATAAACTTAATAATACCCTCGCCGGATACTTCTACTGCTTTGTTGTTAAAATCTTTTGATACATTGTAACATCGTTGATCATCTAGACTTGGAGCTATCAAATACAATTTATCCCATTTCATCCATCTCGTTATTAAATTAAGTAACAATTGTGTCTTGCCACTTCCAGATGGTCCGATTATAATCATTCTAATTGAATTCGGTAACATCGCATGGTGTTTAATAGGTTCCCGTCGTCGGGTAGCTGAATAATCAATTACATTCATGTTATTATAAATAAATTATGGATCTATATTGTGTGAAGTGTAAGAAGCGTACTGGTACAGATGACTTAACGACATTTGCAACTAAAAATAACCGATCGGCACTTTCTGGCAAATGCGTAAAATGCACTACAAAGAAATTTAGATTTGTTTCTATGAGATTTGCGGATAATTTAAAAAAAAAACGAGGAGGTGATATTGCAGCCAAGCTAACTAAACCCCCGGGAACACGATGGGCAAAGTATCCAGGAGAAAAACATCTTCCAGGGTATAGTTATTGTGCACCCGGAACCAGACTTCATATCAGACTCGATGATCAAAACCAACCCAAACCCGGTGAATATCCAATAAACTCCATTGATAAAGCGTGTCATGCTCATGATGTCGCTTATAAAAGCAGCAATCTGCAACATAGACATATCGCAGATGTGAAATTGATTCACGCGTTGAATTCTATTACTGATAAATCCTTCAAAGAAAAGTTGGCTTCATGGTTAGTAAAATCAACAATAAAAGGTAAATTGATGTTAGGTGCCGGTAATTAATGACAACATGGAATCTATTTATTATTCTCCAAAGGGATACTGGAGGGGTAAAGTAGCAATTGGTAAACTCGCTAACGCCGCGATGGTGAAATATACCACTGCAGTGGATTGGTTATCTAAACAGGCGATATGGCAACTTTATCTACCACCGCCTAAACATATTAACTACTCGCATTTTGATGTAACCGTTCCTAATGAAGGTCATCAAGCTGATATATTATTTCTGCCGTATGATGGTGGTTACAAATACGCGTTAACTGTAGTTGATGTTGCGAGTCGATACAAACAAGCTGAACCGCCAAAGACAAAATCATCAACTGAAGTGGCTTCTGCATTTGAAAGGATTTATCGAAGGGGTCCTCTGCGCTGGCCAAATCTGTTACAAGTTGATCCTGGCAAGGAATTTCAGGGTGCGGTTTTATCATCAATGAAGCATCATAATGTCACTATCAGACGAGGACATACTGCACTACATCGCGATCAGGCAATTGTTGAACGATTTAATCGGACACTTGCTGAGCGGTTATTTGGATATCAATAAGCTAAGGAATTTATTCAGGATAAACGATCTCGTGAATGGGTCAAGATATTAACAGCTGTAATTACCTCGCTAAATAATGAGATTACTCGAACAATCAACATGAAACCTAACAACACCAATTAAAAGAAGTCTATATCCGTACAACCACAACAAGATTTTTCAAAACAACCAATTATCGGTAATGTCACTGTTAGGTATTTATATAAACCAGGAGAACTCGAAGGTGGTAAAAAAAGAGCTACTGATCCTATTTGGAGTGTCACCGCGCATAAAATATCTAGTATAACACGATCTACGGGTAGACCAGCAATCTATAGATTGGTTTTTACCGCTCCTCAGCGAGGATTTGCTCGTGAACAACTTCAAGTGATACCCGAGGATACACCATTACCGCCGCGTGGTCTTAACTAGCACCTCTTCGTCTGTTGCATTCAAGACAAGTCAACATCACATTATCCCTTGTATGACCTACGCTGCTATCTTTTCTGTCTACGTTAAATTGTCGAGGATCTTTATACGACCAATACCAAAGCATTATACAATTGCGATTCGCGCAGTGATTATTATGTTGTTGCTTCAGCGTAATTATTAATTCGGCATCAATATCAAATTCTCTATTATTTTTTTTTATCTTGTTGTTTATAACCAGAAAGTTTTTTTCTGATTATATCATTATCAACAACATCACTTATTGTAGTGTCGTTATAGTCTAGAACAACTCTTCGAAGTTGATTTATTCTTCGTACTCTGGATACTGCGAGATAAACTAAATTTGACCACTTGATGTGATTATCCACCATCCAAACAATTGTATGCGATATAGTTAATCCCTGTGAAGAATGTATCGTCGCTGCGTATCCTAGCGTCCATGGGGATTTATTAGCGCGTAATGCATCTTCGACGACGCTGATATCAACCAGCACAATATCATTTAACACTAAATTCTGCTTTTCACGCTGTCCTGAAATATCAACTTCAGTATTCTGTTTTCGTGTATCCGAAGGCCTATAACACAACGGTACTGGAAGTGTTGCAAATTTTTCTTTATGCAATTCAAATAACTTCATCTGAAGTGTGTCTCTGACTATTTGTCTACTCGCTAATATCAAATCGTTTGGTCTCCACGCTCCCCAGAAATATTTTAATGGCGTTTCTGAAATTATTTCTCGAGCTCTCTCACATTGGATTCTATCAGGTTGTAATCTGATTAGTTGTTTGAACTCTCGTAATAGTTCATCAAGTGCTCTATGATCAGTATTAATTTCTTCATAATAGTCTACAAATATCTTTAGCCAATCATGTGGGGATAAACCTACAAATGGTGGTGGTTGACGATGATCGCCGCACATTATTACTTTTGTGTTCGCGTGCAATAACCAATCAAGAAATGTTAGTAATACATCTAATAACACCGTGCATATCTCATCCCAAATAATGACTTTAGGAATAAATTTCTCACCCATTCGTTCAGGAGTCCATTCATCACCTTTCCATCGAAAGAAACTATGATACGTACAGGCATTTATTCCTCGTTGTTTCATCTCTCTGGCAAGTCTGTGGGTCGGTGTTAGCACAATCATGTTTGATGTGTGAACATCCATAGGATTTTTCCCACGAAATAATTCAATCGCACCAGTCGTCTTTCCTGATCTGCCACAGCCATTTAGGTAGCTGGTTTTATATCTACATATTGGATCAGATATCTGCGGTGCATTAGATAGTTCTGACATCTGATCATTTTTCAAATATTTATCTTGAATGGTATCATCTGTTGATTTGGAATAGTCACAAGGTATTTCCCGCTTAATTCTCCATGATCCCCAACTCTCATTAGAATTAGTGAATTCAGCACTGCTTCGCTGTGTTTCGAGTCTATACAAAATGAATCAGTGGCTACTCTAACTGCGGTGTCAGGAAATCCATTTATCATCGAAAATAAATTGATAGAAGCATAAGCTGGCATAGACGCCCTCAAATGTGTATACTGAAAATTTTCTCCGTCTGCGTAAGTAACAATTGTACCAATTTGGTTCCATCGGACAAGAAAGCGTCTTTACGATCGACATATATACCCTTAGATGTTATATCCGCGATTATAAAATCGTACTCAACACTATGTATAATCAACCGTGAAGAATATCGTTTATTGTCGTATTTTCCACCTTGGGTGAATTTACCAATTATTCTTCTACCGAGATCCTTTGCGCCTTTATTTCTGATTTCAAATAATTGTTTGGACCATTTCACGATATTTTCTTGGTCAAGATCGGGAAGCTGTTTTCGTTGTTCGTTGATTATACTATCTAGATTGGGTTGTGGTAACCAGACTTCAGTCTGAGCTTGATAGGATATAATTGCTTCACTGACAATCAACGATTTTAACATTCTACAATCAATCATATACCGTAACAGTACTATTGGCATCCAGTGTTTTTCAGATATATGTCTACCAATCCAAACATAACAGCACGGATGAAGTCCTGTAGCCAATTCAAATGATACCACACGAGCGAATCCGGTTAAATCAAAATCAGGAAGCGGTCCATTAATCGCAACACGGACCATCTCGTATGTTGGATGTCCAAATCGTTTAAAGTATTCAGCGCATTCTCCATACCCGAGAAAACTCGCCCGATATCACGCGACCATATCAACTGAAATAATACCTTCACGGTCGTTTTTGTATTCCATAATCCGCCGTGGTTGTATTCTATACAACATGATTTGATGTCTGTGAGAAACTCACCTCGCGTTGGTTTGCATGTGTTTTTCTTTCTCGCAAAATGAGCTTCAACCGACGGAATTGTAAAAGTTTGTTAGTAATTGTTCGTCGTCAAAACTCTTCGAGAAACTATTAGATAGTTTTTTCATCGCGTCATGGAGGGCTTCAGTGCGGTCTAATTCTCCATTGGGTCTTACAAACTGATCGAATCCACCCTCGGAGTTTTCAGCGCTGTGAAGTAACCACACTGACACGGGATCGTTTTTACACAACTGGTGAATAAAATATAATAATTTTTTCTCAGAGAATTCTGGAGAAAATTCCTCGGGTATATATTTTATGGTTCTTTCCCGCGGAAATATTGTTACTGCAGATGTCCATGCGTGTTCGTTATGATCAATAATTTTAATTGGAGCTCCTCTCGATTTATATTTCGGTTCGTATAATATCTCGCCTGTTATCGTCATTACTGATATTGGGAATTTTAGTATTCGTTCTAACGCTGCCACATTTTGAATTGTTGCCCCACGCTGTTTCACTGTTAGTCCCCACTCGGTTATTTGTTTACGTATTAGATCAGTCAATTTGTTTCCACGTAGCGCATTTGTGAAGTGTTCTATTATTCGTTCTGCCACACAATTCATTCTTGACGAAGTCAACAATGAGAGTTTCATGGGTTTTAGTTTATCAATACTCGGTTTATCATTTAACGGATATTTCCCATAAACAACTGCTGTAAGAGGATAGGATCTCTCGTAATAAGGTTTGTCAATTCAAGTCAGAATTCCTGGTTTGGAATATTGACTCACAGTGACAGTTTTTTTATCCTTTAAGATGGGTTCAAATTTATCCCTGATAATCCAATCTCCCGTGTCTGAACGGATAATGAATTTTATTCTAAAAAAATACCTTTTCCGCGTAAGATGTGAGATTATCACTGCTGAATTTTTATCTTTTATGGTAGCGTTGATGCTACCATCAATTCGAAATGTTGACCAACAGTGAGATGCTCCATCACGCTTGAATTCATTAAAACAATCACGAATTTTACTTATCATGGTTCTATCACTTATTAGATTTTTTGGCTTATCAGAGACTCTATCGAGATTGAATTTCGTATTTTTCGAAGGTGTAATTTTTGATTATCTTTCGAACTCCTTCATATTATAATTAAAACAAGTATTTAAATAGAGAATATATTATATAATGAATCATTGCAAATGGCTTATTATTGGATCAGTAACCCCGTGTAACAAATCATGCAGAAAGGAGTTCTGTGGTTATCATATGCAAAGCGTTCGCAACGGGAGTTATGGGCCTTTACCCTGCATACGATGTGGGGTTGGTGTGAGAGGAATATCACAGTTGTGTCTCGGTTGTGGTGGTAAGAGATACAGGGAGTTGAAGCGCTATTATGATAAACGAACTAAGAATTCCATCAATAACTCTACCTCTGACAGCGTCAATGACAAAATCATAAGAAAACCTCAAGACTACATTAATAGATTTCCAAGTAATGTAATAATGCAGCCAAACAATTAATTAGACAAACAATAGTATAGTATATAAATGAACCTAGAATTCCAACCGCATCCCGTATGCAGGGTAAAGGCCCATAACTGCTTTATATATGGTACCACCAAACAAACTTCAGAATAAGTCATCGTTTGAATTTTCCAACAAGATTCAAGCTTTAATCTTTTAGAACATTTCATTACTAGGAATTTTGTAATTTAATTTGTGGATTATTGTTCGATTAATTTTGGATTTGATTCTTAAACACTATACGTTCATTTTCTATTTTTACAATTTTTTTTCCCAGGGAATTAAATTATTTGTTACATTTTACAAAGCTTGATGTTTTCACTCTTTCTTTGTTACCGTTTATTAGAGTTTTAACTCGTAACAAAGAATTGGGAGCTGGTCCAGAATATTTAAATTTTATCTAAGATAATATTTTCTAAAAATTGTTAGGTTTATTTAATTTGAATTTCTCTAGTTTTAAATATTCTTCGCAAGTGAGATCGACAACCTTTTTTTTCTAAAATGTCATAAAATATTGGAAATGTTTCTTTCAATTCCTACCCCGGAACAATCTGACTTTTTCAAAACGCATGAAAATACAATATTTCCGAACCAAAAGCTTCCTTAACGACGCAAGAAATTAAAACAATTTGGTTCAGTATTTGGTAGAAAAAGATGGTTTTGATCAAAGTGTTTTTCCTTTGAACAGTAATTCTGTATCATACTCTGATCTACAAGTAAAATAATTAAAATTACAATATTACAATACACAGTGTAATTGAAGGTAAGGAAGCTCGAACGTCAAGAATGAAAGGAATAAAAAAAATACAAATATAGTTACAAGAAAGACAAATGCAAATGCCGTTAAATAAGGAAGAAAGAAGAAATACTAACTCATGTATAAGAGAAACAAATACAAATGCAGTTATTTAAAAAAAGAAACGGAGAAAAAAAGACAAATGTAGTTACAAGTTGTGGATGCGGATGCAAAATGAGAAGAAAGAAAGACAATATCAATGTAGAATGAAAGAAATAGAGCTGGCAAGTGAAACGTACATTCTTTCTTTGAATTAAAATTTAAGTTTTGATCTTTCAAAACAACATTAGGTTACTGCCCACTTTTAGAGAAAGAAAAGTAAACAAAATATTTCGCTACTTTTGGAAACTGTGCTGAAACTTTGAAATGTCGAGGGAGCATTGGACTCAATTATTACAATGTATATTCATAGGTGAGGTTAGAGGTATTTACCATTCACTCTCAGTTTATTAATTAAGTCGCTACTGTGATGCGGTCACACAATATATCTTTAAAGGGTTCAGATACTATAAAAACGAAGCTGGACTAACTCATGTCGATTTGCTAAAGAATAATGAACAGTTATTTGATAGATGGTATTTTACAAGAATGTTGAAAACGTTTATGAAACTCTCAACATCTTGTATTAACTAAGAGTTTAAAACTTTATCAATAGGTATATTAAGAATCATGGTGACGAACACAGGATCGAAACCTTGGAAAATGCGGCTCGTGCTGCTGATGAGTACTCTTTAACTCATAATGTTCCTTCTTTAAATAAGACTTTTACTAAAAAATCTTTTGGCAGAAAAGTAGTTCTGCCTAATTCAAGCTCTTCTAAAACTCAAACTGACACAAATTCAAAATATCAAACTTCAGAGAATCCTGATTCTAGATCCTTGTCTCTTCATACGTGTACATATTGCAATAAAAAAAGACACGTTAACGCTGAGTGTCACATATTGAAATACAGGCATCAGAATCGAGACAAAGATGTAACAAACGATCTTATTTCTATCAGATCAATGTCACGGTCATGTATCAAAAGCAATACATTAGAGACGTCATCGTATTCCAACATGGATTTTTCAAAAGTACTAGAACTTAAATATTTTGTAACATTTTATTAATAAGCCTTTCGTAATTTAATGCGAGGATTATTCTAGCATTATATTTGGATTTCATTCTTAAAACTTTTAGTATGTTTTCCTTTTTTCAAATTGTTTCCAAGAAAATAAATTATTTGAAAATTTTACGACTCTTTTGTTTTCACTCTTTCTTTGTTACCGTTTTTAGAGCCTAAACTAGTACCATATACAATACTTTTTTTTAACATCGAGAAAAAAAAACTCTGGTACTTTTTGTCATTTAATATGATGAATACGGGCGTTATTAAAAGTTTATAAACTGTGTTATACTTGCAAAGAAAATGCAGAAGCACGATATGGAACTGAAAACTGTTTACTTTTCATTTTTATCACATTTAATGACAGATGGGGTTCTTTTATCTTTGTCATCAACATATTTACAAACATCATTTGTTTAGAAACCGAAGGCAGAAATCAAAGATTCTCGAACGTACACCCAAAAAAACACTACATATTTCGGAAACAAAAAAATGAATATTCTACTGTTCGGGTAGGATTAAGTGTATTGTCATGTGTTATTATGAATATGGACTGCATTGCAAGTTTATAAAACGTGTAATACTCAGAAAGCACATGCGGAAGCATGGGATGGAATTTAAGTCACCCATGCAAATTACCTCTTCGGTGGTGTGAGTTACTCATTCAACTTAACGAACATAAGTCACACTTAAATGAGAACGAATACTTACGGTTATCAATCATTTCTAAACATGGTGGTGTCATGAATAACTCACGGTAGAAATGAAAGCGACCTACAACTAAAACACAATTGATTACACTCGAACGAGATTTGACATTGAACGTAATTGACATTGTAAAAGGTAAACCACGATTATGTTCATTTTCTAGTGGCCACGCTTTTGCTAGAACCCATGGGATACACTTTAAAAACTGACATCTTTAGTAAATCCGATATTTGCATATAGATTATACTTGTATGATTTCTACCTGAAGGTGTTAAAGGTAGCTTTGAAAGTCCTGTACATGATTCTCTTTTGTTTATTTAAGTATAATCGTTGAATGTGGAGAGGTAACAAACTGGTGGTAACAATACATACTTTGTAATAATAATAATAATAATAATAATAATAATAATAATAATAATAATAATAATAATAATAACAGCAATCATCATATTCATTATTATCTCAAAAGTTGTTAATTGTCAAAGATGAACGGTAGTTTGTTTCTGTAAACGGTGTAAAGTTACATGCTAAGGTGCATAATAAGCACAATACAACAAGAACAGAAAACTGTGACACGTTTTAAACATGAATAGTAATTACTGCAGTTGAGATTTAATCGTCATGAGATTACATTTTGCTGTATGATATAAATATTTACAGACATTATTTCAGCAAGATGCGTCGAGATGACATCTCTACTAAAACTCTAAAACGTCAATATTTTGCAACTAGTGAACATTTCAAACACCATTTTCTACGACTCAGAACAACAAGAATGAAAATAGAACTCGCTTAATTTTTATCATGTAATATTGTACACAACAACTAACAGGGTCTTAGCATGAAATCGATTGAGAAAGGATATTTTATTTCCTGCATTGATAACGTAATTATGCAAATGTTTGGTACATTTTACCCTGCAAAAGAAAGAGAGATAATCAATAGTGCCCTTCAAATATTTCCGATAGATCTTTGAAGCTCCAAAATTAAGTCACGAGAAATGGACGTAGTGGATCAGAGAACATCCTACGCTTTTAAGACAAATTTATGGAAACACTAAAACCTAATTTCATAATTAATACAATGAACTTTAATGATTAAACCTCACACATAAGCGTCAGGATTTTGTGTCCATAAGATTTGTGTTTCCGCACATATAATTCTAAAGTTATGAAAAGAAAACAACTCACTTAAAAACTAGTATTAGATCTTCGTCTTCGATCGGAATGTACGAACTCGTACAAAGGAAGTGGAATCAAACTTTTGGCTCCTCAAATATATAGGGTTGCTTCATATGATATGATGTAGGTCAACACTGTATGGTGCATGATTGATTCTTCAATTCTTTCCTGCAGGAAATAAAAGTAACAACTGTCCATCGATATTACAATGACAAGAACGTTACATAACAACGGTAACAATGTGACCATTGACTCACACATACAATGGACTAAGATATCACACCATCGATTGTTATTGTACTAGTCCCACACCTTTTTTAGTATTACCAGATGAGAATACTCATGACACACTGTTCCGGACATTCATTCATACACATGTTTTCTCACAATAAGATAATCGGGATGAATTAGCTAAGTCGACCGCTAACGATGGGACTCTGTGCTGCATGGAAAACGGTCTTAAACATATGTGACGGTTTTGACTTAATTCCATTTTAACGTACGTGTGAAAATGTATTGTTTTCGCTAATCGACTTTCTGTATTAACTATTCATTCTAAATACACAAGCACACTGTATCAGCATTTACAGTATTAAAAATTCAATTTGTATCTATTTGATTCCTACAACAAAATTTCAGGATACTGTTCCTTTCTTTCATAGAAATATATTTATTCATTGGTTTCACACACAAACACACACACACACACACACACACACACACAAACACACAGATACGTCAGTCTCGTCAGGTCAACGTAATTGTGATATGTTTTAGACAAACTGTATCCAGAACGTGTTTGCATCGTATTCATTTTGCTATAGAACTGAGAAACTACTTATTCACATGTTACTGTTGCAGTTGCACGAACAAAGGATTTAAGTGAAATATATTTTCCCGAACATTGCCGAAATAATTGCGTTTCAATGCAACATTACATCTAGTATTTTCCAGAGTGTGCGGAATTTTGAAACTGCTGCGCAGCATTTTCTAATGAGCTGTGCGACCGCGTAGCTGCGCACCTTAGAGGGAACGTTACTTCAAGGATGTCTTGATATAAATATGTTATAGAAAACCTTTCTATAGACGAATCAAATTTGGGTATATCTTAGTCGATGCATCTCATTGTATCCTCTCGGATCTTTAGCTCTTTGAGTCTCCGTTAAAAGATAGCTGGATTGGAGCATATACATTTGGTACGAATGCAAAGGTCGTAATGATGAATTATGTTACGTGTTAGCTGAATAGTTCATGATATCGTGATAAAAAATATATAATATTATCACTATTTTGACACAAATTATTGTTATCATTAATTTCATACAAATGTGAAAGCATTATCATTATTTCATTAATTTAATCAACTGATGTGGTAACAGTCACTACTTGCATACATGGAACGATTTAACTTTGTAATTTATGTCAAGTTACAAGGCTTATAAGGCTGAAACGAATTCATCGGAGAAATACAGTTCTAAACAAACGACTTCTTAAAATATCTGAGGTTGTATATTTTTAATTTTGAACGTAGCATTAACAAATGTGCAGTCGTTTTGCTAAGATGTATGCAGTGTGACCGTTTAGAGTGATGTCTAGCACTGAGTCATCAGGCCGCAGATATGTAAAATTCAAATTACCGGTACACCAGGCCGATCACACCTAACACTAGCATCTTAACGCTGAGCGCCTAGCAATGTAGCTGTTAGTACCATTTTAAAAGTCTTTGGTATGACTCGGCCGAAGTTCAATCCCGCAACCTGCGGCATCCGAGGGAGACGTTCTAACCATTAGGCTACCGGAGTGGCCATGTAATTCAAAAGACGATAGATCACACATACCATTCTACGATCCTTAAGTATTGTGTGCTTGACCGTTTTCCGTGACATAGGTTAGAGTATGGAAATTTAAGTATGAGAGATGATAGGTGTGCAATTACAGTCATCATTGTCTTGCATGTCAGTTATAATGTTACCGAATCAATTATTCAATCTTTTCAAAAGGAATTGGCACCATAGTCACGCATATGCAGTATAAAATACAATTGCTTTGCTTTACTAAGATGATTGTGAATTTTGTACATTTGCACTGCTATTGGTGCTGATTTTGTGGTCAAACAGTGATACGCGAAAGCTTTCGAGTCTAAAATTAACGTGACTTGGTATTACTATTGTTTCGGATCGAGTATATCAGTAGATGCCCTTTTGTCAGATAAAAGGGACAAAATCTAAGAAACACTGGCCAGGACTGTAGAGAGCGATCACGGGACCTGTGGTAAGAAACACTCGGGCCTCTCCTTGTTCTCGTTCAAACAAAAGTTTTCTTTTATAAAATCAAAAAGTGGTGTTCGGTCCTGTCTCCTTTACAGGTTTTCGGGTTGCCCTCCCCTCCCCTTCGTCGGCACTGACTCTCGTCATACGGTTAACACAGAGCAGGATTCCAAACAGCAAAGTGAAATACTGTTTCTAAAGCAACCGACGAATCTACACTTGTATACGATACATTAATACTAAGTTACCAAACAAAATGTCCGCTGTGTAGGCAAAGACAAAACCCACTGTGTCTCTATTGTTTAAGCAGGACGCATTATCGTATAGTTAGGACAGCTATTAGAACATGTGTTTCCCGTACACAGTCAAATTATAGTTGACTGTACTTTTTCACTTGCGTCTTTAATTTGCTTATATATTTGTGGAAAGGATCTTGTGTGATTTGAATCTCCTTAAGATCGAAATTACAGACGTATGAATACAAGATAACGTATGCATATCTCATCTTTTTGTCCAAGGATTGGGAAGACTGTCAAAGTCTTCAAATGACACTAAGCTGGCCAAATCAAGACTGCAACGGTGCATGAATAATATAATTGCAGCCGGTGATAGGACAGATCTGTCGTTTGCATACAAGTTTAATGGACTGTATGTACATTTTCACATTTGTTCTGTAACGGTATTGTAATTCTTATATCTGTGTCAGTTTATTAAACAGATAGGATGAGCATTCCTTTATCACATGGTGCTGAGGTACATCCGGTCAACGGCAGTATCCACTATATTTTGATGTGCCAAGCTTTATAACCCATTCAGGTTGTTGTTTAAAAGGTAATCAGATTGTTAAGGAAATTTCAGCAAATAATTCTGACAGTGAATGGTGTTTGTATATTTGTATATACTTTTGCAATCATCTGCACGCAAACACAAAAAACAATCTTTACGCATATGTATGAAAATATCCAAAATTAAAATTCTGAATTTGACTCCGTTTTACTCTTGATAAAGAGCAATTTAATAATACCTTAATTTTCATCAGGTTTCACTATTTCCCATGTATATTCCTTAACTTGGTCCTGCTAAAGCGAAATATAAATTAACTAACGTTTTTCAGTCTTTTTTTTATATAAGTATCACATGAATGATGGCAATTTTTTAGTTCACTCGTTGGTGCCCCTGGTAGGGTAGGTCATGCTGAAGGTTAGAAAGCAGTTCAAATTTAGTATCATGTTTAAGATAATAGTATACTGTTAATGGAGGAATATAAATACTTTGTTTCTGATATTAAGCTAAGACCCTTTGGTTACCGTATGGTGGGGGAAAATATCTGGAACAGTAGAAAGTCTAAAATGCAGTTGCTTGAAGAAAGAAACTTATGGAACTTATTGATTCGTGTGTAATCAATTGTGCGTTAGTTGTAGATCGTTTTCATCGCTACCGAGGGCTATGAATGACACCAACAGGTTCCTAGACTATAACGGTAAATATTCATTGTAATTTAAGTTCGAGGTAAGTCCATTTAGTTGAGATTTAAACTCACTCCACCGAATAGGCAAGTTGCATGGATGTCTTAAATTTCATCTAATGTTTTCGAACGTACTTTCTGAGTAACACATTCTTTAAACTTGCATTCATGATATTACATGACAAGACACTAAATCCTTCTCGAACAGTAGAATATGCCATTTTGTTTCTCAGAATGCTACAGACTGCATGGGAGTACTTTCAAGACATCTTTGATTAATACTTTTGGTTTAAAAATAAAATATGATGGTTGTATATATCTTGATGATAAAGGGAAAACTGCCATCTCCTTTTAGGTTTGATGTCAATAAAACATAATTCGTCTTTAATTCGGTCCCATGCACCCGCACGTTATTTGTGTGTATAACACATTGTATAAACTTAAGATATTGTCCGTATTCAGCATGACAAAACGCTCCCGAGATTTAGTTTTGCCCAATGTTCCAATAATTATTGTATAAATTAGTAAAAAAATCTTAAATCTTTCATGAATAGTAGAAAGCTACAAATCGTTTGCTTCTGAAATAGATCGAATTCTTGGGCATACTTTCAACCATCCTTGATTTCTACCTTTGCTTTCGATAATAATAAAAATCAATTGTTGTAAATATGTTGATGATAAAGAAAAACAAATCACTGATTAAATTTCATGGCGATAAAATCTAAAGCGTATATAATATTCTGCCTATATTTAACTTATATTTATTTTCTGCATAAATTTTCAAATCAATATCCCGATGATCACTAAGCGCTTTGACACGTATTCCTCGACAGATAGTTTCGAGTCGCTTGATTTTCTTTTAATCTGAAACTTAACTATTGCTGTTAAATAAATACGTTTGACACAAAAACTGACTGATAGATAGGTTAACCAATGTTTGTCTCTATAATGATATGCTATGCCTTGGAGTGTTGTAAAGGGTTTCCTTTGAGTTGAAAATAAGACCAATTGAGCTATAGATTAGACAACAGCTTCTATCGTTAGTCTTCATCTTGTGTTTCTTATTATTGACCTTATATCATCATCATCATCATCATCATCATCATCATCATCATCATCATCAAGTGCGTAGTATTTGTAACAGCTTTTGTTAACGATTTACGTATAGCAAAATTGAAGTTAGAAATGAGAACAATGTACATGAGCTTACATTTCGTAGGTACCATCAAAACTGTTCGTATAGGGATCACATAATTTTTATATATACAAATATGTAAGGAAATCATTTGGTAAAGGGGGAGTTTGAAACCTAGGTTTCAAAATTCGATATAGAAAATGCTTGCACACAGATACGAACAAGCATGTTTGACGTTATACACATTCAGTCACTATAGAAGCAGCATGCACGATTGATATTTTTTTCATTTCACATCCGATCTGACCTTATTGAAAACATGTTTTTATTGCTATATATATATATATATATATATATATATATATATATATATATATATATATATATATATATATAACAGCCTTTAGTTCGTTCTGCTCTTGACATCTCATTTGTCTCGTTGAATTTGAGAATTGTTTTAAAGGAAGACTTACTTCGGCTTTAAAGGCGGTTTTACTGTATTTCTCCCTCCATCACCTGGCCTTGATTTGGCAGGAGCATTACTAGCGTAAATCACACTGTCAGATACTAAAATAATTTATCTTGCTGACTATGCTTATTTATTGCTCTTCTGTTATTAAAATACACGGCCGACATCGTTCGTATCACGGTACCAATTGTTTTTCCATAGACCTCAATGCTAATGTTTTGTGAAATAAATATATTTTTGATCCTACTTTGGCATGCATGTCACACACTGTCACAGAGAACAATCTTAGATTGTCAATTTGACAAGGACAAAATCAGGTACTCCTTTGCATTTAAGAGAGATAACTCTGCTGGAACTAGACAGGGCTAAGAGTTATCTAGTCACAACAGACCCAGTTTCACAAAGTGCAAAAAGTACAACTATTACATAATTCACCAATCACACACATCTACTGTTGCTGGTTATTTCTGAATGCAAGGTTACCTACACTTTAAGCTCCGCCTACCCAGCGCCGGATTAAGCACCGTGGAGGCCCATATGCAGTCAAACTTTTGGGGCCCCAGACCCACGGTCACGGTCTCATGGGGGCCCCTGGGGGCCCCTGATGGGGCCCATAAAAGTCGCGGGGCCCATAGGCAGTTGCCTACTCTGCCTAATGGGTAATCCGGGACTGCGCCTACCTGATGTTGTACAATTGGAACAGTTATACCTAAACTGGCATACGTCTGACTCGCTTGATGATAAGTGTATCTAATCTATCGACGTGTTTATAAATGTATACGTTTTACTAGTGTTTCCTTTTCATACCGTTATATAAAAGTACATAAATCAAAAACTTTCGATTTGTAACACCGGCACACATGTATATATATATATATATATATATATATATATATATATATATATATATATATATATATATATATATATATATATATATATATATAAGCGCTACGTTTCTATCTATTATATATTGAATATGGAACGATGAACACGAAGTATGTTTGAAAATTTAAAAAGCAATTACATATATGTTACTTAATGAGACTATATTAAATACATATTTATCAATTCGAATAGCGTTCATATGTTTTTCTTATTGAAGAATGATGACGGAAATATGCATTCAAAAATGATGGGAAAAATGCTCCACTACCCCAGGTGAGCTGTCATCTTACGATCGATTTCTTACTTGATTCCAAGCAAACGTATTCCATTGCACATAATACGTTTGAAACACTTAGAGGATAAACGGTCTGTGTTTAAGGGGTAGGTTTTCCCCGAACACACGATATACATTAAAACGTTGTTGTTTTTTTTTAGTGTGAAAAGGTATGCCCACAGTCGTAATTAGATCATTTTGAGGATAAGAAGTTGTAGGGTGGTGGTGGTGTGGGGGAACACAATATCAGTAAAACTTTCCATTCAGAAGGACAATCTTTAACAACATGTTATATTTGAATGTTGTTGAGAGAACAAAATAAGAAAATTAGCCCTTTTCTTATCTTTATAATGGTCTATATACAGCTTAAAGATATAATGCTGAATGGTTGCAATCTTTTATAATCAAAATACAGCGATGAAAATAAATTATATATATATATATATATATATATATATATATATATATATATATATATATATATATATATATATATATATGTATATATATGTATATATATGTATATATATATATATGTGTATATATATGTATATATATGTATATATATATATATATATATATATATATATATATATATATATATATATATATATATATATATATATATATATATATATATATATATATATATATATATACAATATTGTGATGACTTCAATAATTGAAATGTTTGGTCTGATGAATAAACAATTATCTGATGTTGTTATTGCATGCTGTATCCTTTGGATTTATTTCATTTATAAAATTATATAATATACCATATACTGCTGAAGCTAATTCACGGAAGAAATAGATGTCAAAGAAACTATAAAATAACAAGTTAATAGACTGCATACATACATCATTATCTTAGCTGGAATGCAATGTCTAAAATATCCACGATGACAGCTGTGAATTTTCAGAGTCAAATTTAAAGGAATAGATCTTGGAGGAAGTGAAATACATCAACACTCGAAACAGGAACTATACATACCGTTTGATTCATCCATGAAGCGCATATATTTGTTCTGCTGATGACCCTCAAAAACCAAGATCTTTGATTTGGTGGCCATGGAGGGAACAATTCTGAAAATACGAACCATCGGTGACGAAACTCAAGAGCGAACCAGAATTGGCCATTACCTTCCGATAAGGTAGATGCTATAAATCAATTTCAGTGGAATACACACATTTGTACATGACGTGATTATGTCTGATTATTTTTTTTTCTGGAAACTATTTGTAGATAAACAAATGTCACCACCTGCATCCAGCAATACTCATCTTGATATCATTTGCTAGTTAATGCGGGGAAAAAATATCTGAGATTATCTAAAGTCTCGATTATATAATGTGAACAATAATGTAGGTTTCATAAAAAATCGACTTAGTCAGATGTAGGTTTTGCCTTATCAAAAACATATTTCCAAATATCATTGTATTATTATCGAAATCTAAAGTAGATTTGAAATATGGCACGATATTTTCAAAGATGAAGTCTATATATTTTTAACCCAGAGCATTGTTAAATTCATATTTCGTAAAAAGAGGTAATAGCTACTACAATAATTATTTTATGATCCAGATATTGTGAAACACAATAGAACTAGGGTGATTTTTAATATGTAATACGTTGCGTATAGTCTATGTTACAAGTTTTTGGAATATGTGATTAGTACCGGACCAATAATGCATCTACGGAACCAGTCTTTTACTGGGAATACATAATTGGAGCACTAAATTTTTGGCCATGCTTCAGTGGCTAATAATTGGGTTAAATCACGAAATTATTTAACTTCGTTTATGAACATTTCGGTGTATTTTATTGTTTGTCTCATCCTTAATTCGATAGTAAGTTAATAATTTTCAAAAACCCTTGTGAGACGTGCCATTTTAGTATTAGTTTAGAGGTGTCATACGTTTTTGTTGTTTATGTTTGTATTTGACATGTTCCTTTATCTGCACATTGTCATTCGCTGTTGTTTCGGCATCTGCATAGTCATTAGTCTCCGTCTCTGTGTGGTCACTTGTCTTTTTACATGACCTGCCGTTGACATTGTTTGTGAGGTGTCTGCAGTTCTTGTTTTTCTTAGTGAGATGTTCAGTGCTGTCCTCATCAATGAAAAATATATTTTCCGTCCCTTCTCCAGCTTAAATTTTGCTACTTGGCAGCCTCTTCAGTATCATTTCAATTGGTGGCCAAAATAAAAAAATAATTTGATAAACTCTGAATATACTGATGTAAGTATCCTCTTTCTAACTGCTCTCAGTGCAAGAATGCTTTATATTTTATTGATTGGAATAGTTTCAATATTATGCAGTGGAGTTGATTTGTTTTACGCAGATGGTACATATTATCGATACCTTTATTAAACGTGTGCTTCCTGTGTTGTATCTTGCACCTGTATGCCTAAAGCTTGGTATATCATACATAGTTTCAATGATCATTGTACTACATCTTCCAACCATCATGAAGTTTTCACTGTACCATTCAAAATAAAGAAATATGATTCTAAACAGTTAAATGTGAATGCTAAGAACTGAGTATAGTGACTGAGTGAATACACGTACTATGTTGTCACGGTAGGTGATGCATTTCTAAATCTAAAAAGATCTTTAGTTATTTAATAACTATCATTACTCTCTAATTTCATATTTTTATGTTTGTCATTTTTTTTATTACTTCAAGATTATTTAAAAGCAAAAGGCAAAATTATCCAAACAGGGCAGGATGAATGTTCGTGATATTTGTGAAATATCTGATTTACCTTTCAATGGTTTCATCAGTCGCATATAATCCGATGTCATGACTGATAAGGCGTTCAATGATAAACTTAATTTAATGGAACACGTGCTAACGAACATGACTAACTCAGGTAGATAGATTCAAACAGAATATGCATCTCACTCATTTAATTTGATGAAATGTCAAACTACAGTTAAATGAAAACACTTATACCTACCTCGTGTAAATTCGATACCATAGTGTCTTCTTCCATTTTAGCTCACGAAAGATATATATAGGAAAATAACACGTATCAATGAGTGAAATTACTCCTTATGGTCAGACCAACAAGGCATTTTTTTGTGTTGACCTTGACCTTACTTACATTGTCCGGATAATAATGTCTATAAGTGCTGATAGATGACACCTCCACATACTTACATATATTTTACACGCACATGAGCGGTTGTGTTTTTGCGTGTTCTTCTTTAATTTACTCATAAATTTATCTATCTTTGTGAATCAAACTCTTTAAGCTGGAATTTTCAGATGTATCAATTCCAGGTGAAGTGAACATGTGACGTCTTTCTAACGAAGAGAGGGAAAGACTGTCAAGGTCGTCAGATTGGCACGAATCATTGCTATTTGGCTAAAACACTACTTTAACGGTGCAGGACATAGAGGATATTTGCTTGAAACGAGTGAATAACGGATATATTTCATCGAGTGGATGAAAAACTCAGTATTTTCACGAGTGGCGAAGCCACGAGTTAAAATACAAGAGTTTTTTTTTTATCCACGAGATGAAACGTATCCGTGATTCACTCGTTTCAAGCAAATATTCTTTTTATTTTATGCTCACATACGTTGGCTACCTCAAGTTTGTGACACAGTGAAAGAGCAGATTTCTTACGGTAATGTCAGCTGTTTACCGTACATGTTCTGTTGTTCTATGTGTACCTGCGCACAAAATTAGTTCCACATCAGATTGGTAAAAAATAACTTGTATTTCCATAATAATAAACTACAAGTTTCAAGGATAACAGACAGTGATTATTAATAAGAAAAAAACCCACAAGTAATTCATCCATGTATAACAAAAAAAAATCGTTATTAGCGCGCAAGAAAATATTAAAAATGTTAAACCAGAGTGAAATTGACGAGACACCATTTTTTAACATTCGAATCGGTGATAACAGTGAGTGAATGAAGCTGAATTTGGCTAAAATAGCAAGACTACAAGATCACCTGAGAAACTTTAAAACATATATACATGATCTAGTGGACATTTCAAGTGAATTTATTTACTGTCGGTGTCACTGGAGATAATACGTTGCCATTTACTCGGCTGTGAAGACACACTCTCGCTGCTCTTCGCCTTTTTACCACTGACGTACTTTGTAGTCTGCGAAAGTGATTGAGTTTCGCTTCTTTGCTGCAGATGTATATGGACGTCGCCGTGAATTATTGCATTGTTAAAGATACCAGAGAATTCATGTCCAGGAGTTGATTGAAATTCATTTGTAGAGGAGCTGACGGTCGCTGATGCCACTGGTCGGGCTGTTTCACTTATGGCAGGCTGTAGGATATATGGCAATGCTGGTACGTTAGACAAAATGTTTGAAATATTTCTACTTTGGGTGGGGTTTAAGTTACTGTAGTTATTTAACGAGTTGATGTTTTTGTGTCCTGATATTTGAACTATTTGATTTGCTGGAATTCCTTCAGCATTGAGCTTCTGGATGAGGTGTTTCCGAACGCTATAAATGGAAAGTGTAAACTGTAAACAGTATAATTATATGTATGTAAGTGGTATGTACATGAAGGTCTTCGTAACTTACAGTAGTTCTACATTATTCTTTACTTGTTTCACCAAATTACTTGAATTGATAACAGAAAATAAAAGGGCGGTAAGTATGTTCTGGCCCAAAAATGTAGTTCCTGTTATTGTTTCACTGTTATTTTTTCACTGCAGTGAAATATGAATATTATTTTAACTAGAACATCAAGTAATTCACTGCTGAGCATAAAATAAAATATAATTACCACCAGTGATAGGATAGATTTGTCGTTTGTATGCATGTGTAACTGAGTACATTGCTTATAAAAATAAATAATATATTAGGTAGCGAGCGTTCATATATATATATATATATATATATATATATATATATATATATATATATATATATATATATGAACGCTTGCTACCCAATGCATGTCTTAAACATGATCATAAATAATTCGAGTCAATCATTAATCACACAGTGCTGACTAGGGTTTCTCAAAAACAGTACTTTTTAAAAAAACAGCTGTTTACTGTTTCTTATTTTCCAAAAAACAGCTGTTAACAGCTGTTTTACTGTTTTTCCTTAAAATGCATTAAAATAAAAAAAAATTGTTCTGCTAAGCTTTTTTATTTACATGTTTTTAATGACATGTTTTAAAAAACTTTTTTTTTACTTCTTCTTCGACTTATTATAAAAAAAATTGAGGAAGACCAGTGCATTCAGCGATTTGTCAGATAAGCGAGATCTGATTTTAGTGCAAAAGCTAGCACTCATGGAGAAAACACGTTCCACGTCAGTTGAAGTGGGTTTGATCGATAGTAGAGCATCATAAAGCTTTTGAAGATGATCTGTTCGTTTACCAGTGTTTTTAAACAATACAAATTCACTCTTCAACCATTTGAATTTATCTTGAGCAGCGTTAGTGGTGGTGGTACTCTCTTGAAGTTTCAAATTCAGCTCCTCTTGAAGTGACATTGTTCTTTCTTCGGCATCATTTGAAAGAGTTTCAGATTGTTTCTTTTCATCATCATCATCATCGTCGTAATCGTCAATAACACAGAATAAGCGAGAAGCAAGACTGGCGGCAAATATGAGTGTCTTTTTTGATGGCGAAATAGAAGGATCTTTAAGTGAAGGTAAAAGGTTCATAACATCGTTGTTAATTCGCTCATCAATGCGTTGCTTTATGTTGTCATGAAGCGTTCGACTGATTTCATGATCGATGTCTGAGAGGTTTTGAAGCATAAGCTTGATTATTACATCTGCAGACAACAATGTAGCATCTTCTTTGCTTAAATTTTTGACAGCAAGCTCAACTGGTTCTAGCACATTTTTCAGAACTTTCAATGCCTCAAAATCAACGCAATTAATATATTCTTCTGCCTCAAACTCCAAAAGTTTCTCACAAAGAGGTTTCTCTGTCTGAATTAAGGAGTCTAGCATTGTTGGAATAGAGTTCCAGCGAGTCTTGACATCCAAATGCAACTCCTTATGATGTCCAAGCTCAGCAAAGACTTTGTCTTGGAATATTTGATTTTTAACTGAAGATTTGTTTGATAAATTTGATCAATTTTCGTGCATTCTTAAGAATTCCATTGTAGTCAATTTCTTCCTCAGCATCAGTGTCTTCAATAAAGTCAACATCAGCAATGTCATCGAAATCGTCATCTTCAGCAACTTCGTCACTATCCAGCAACCCCAGCAACGAATCATCAAATTCTGGTTCTTCTATAGCTTTCTTTGGAAATAATGTGTCACAAACACCAAAGAATTTGAAAAAAGACCTTTACATATTACGTAACCTCACTTTTATATTATTAGGCAAAAACAGTTTAAACAATTTATATTTAATTTTAATTTTTTATTAGGCAAAGTTTTTTAAATAAAAAACAGTGAAATCAGTTTTGAAAAAATCAGCTGTTTGCTGTTTTTGATTTTTCGCAAAGAAACAGCTGTTTAACAGTAACAGTAACATAGCTGTTAGAAACCCTAGTTGTGACCTCAAAAAGTAGAAGTTTTAAAATCACGGTTTTTTTTTCTTCAAAGATATTTATGAAAAGCATAGGAATTATTGTTATTATTGAATCAACTGTGCTTAGTTGCAAGTAGTACATTAACTACAATTGACCATACACGAGACTTACATGAATGTAAAATGTTTGCAACCGTAAATATGTACTGTAATTAGGAGTGCTAAGTCCTTTTAGATGATCTAAGGTACACCTGCGAAAAAATAATTTGCATATATCTCTTCAAATGCAACTAATGCCTAAGCGCGTATTCCTTGAGTACAACAAGTTACATAAATTTTCTATATTGTCTGTATTCAAGACAAAAAGTACCCGATTTGTGGGTTTTTTCTGATCGATCTTAAAATAATTATTTTATATAGGAGATGAAATCATGATCCGATATTAGAATGTTGAAATATTCAGTCTTTCTGAAATATGCAGAATTCTTGCATACTTCTTCTTCTACTTCTTCTTATCAAGTGCGTATTATGTTTTACATTTGTAACCCTGACCAAACAATAGAGTTGAAGTATGAAATTAGAACACGGCACATGTGTTATAAGTTTCGTAGGTACCATCAAAACTCTCTGTATAGGGATCCTACATACATGTTCTATATGCAATCATTTAGGCTGTATTTAGTCTTCAAAAGTGATATTTCAGATCATACATCCGGTCACGTCTTTATGACTACAATGTTTTCCTGAACAATATTGCAAAAGTATCTGCAGTTATTCGGATTCTCTCTCTCTCTCTCTCTCTCTCTCTCTCTCTCTCTCTCTCTCTCTCTCTCTCTATATATATATATATATATATATATATATATATATATATATATATATATATATAAGTATTGTTTGATTTCGTTGCAGCAATGAAACGAAATCCACTCGGCATCCTTTTGTTCGTTCTGATTTTAACATTCACCTTTACTCCCACTAAAGGACAATTTCCATATGGATATGGATATAGAGGAAGTATTGGTCCTGGATATGGCGGATATCCTCTCTTTGTCCGTCCACCACCTGGCCCTGGATTTGGTGGATTAGGAGATGGGCTACTTTTGGGATTACTGGCAGGAGGATTACTAGGATAGAGCACATTTTTAGATGATTATATTATTTATATCATTTTCTATATTATTTATTTCTCCTCTGTCATCCAAATACACAGCCGACATGTTTGGTACTTACCTCGCATACTACTGACTTGCTTGAGGATAACTGTATCTAATCTATTGACGTGATGTATTAGACATTAATTTATAAATGAATATGATAAGCAGTTCTTTTTATATTATTCTACAATTGCACATAAATCACAAACGTTTAATTTGCAACACACACACACACACACACACACACACACACACACACACACACACACACACACCTAGGTAAGCTTAAACGTTATCAGATGCTGAAGCATGTGAAGTTTCAATACGAAAACCATTTCACAAGATATCGTGATAAGAAAGGAAGAACGTTGTAGAAAAAAACAATTGTAAGGTTTCGATTTCTGTTATAAACATTGCATGCCGATTACCTAATTAATGGATTCTTATACCTTTTCGAAGTGTTACTTTTCTTTCTCATTACAGATTTTCAGAATGAATGATCAACACAAGTGAATTTGTTAAAATATTTATATTCGCTGTTATGACAGTACATTAAAGACATACTTCTCAATTTGCACAGCATGTATTTGTTTAAACGTTTAGAGAATAATGTCAGAAACATGCTTTCAAAATAATGTTAAAAAATAACCCATTATCTCAAGTTATCCCTCATCATAAGTTCGATGCTTTCTTCGAGTCCAAGAAAACGTATTTTGTCGCAAATGATACATTTGTAATGCATTGGGCAATTCAACGGATTTATCTGCATGACCAATGTATATGTGATCGGTATTCTCCAAATGCAAGCAATGCTTTACGATTATGTATTATAAAAATATATATTCACTTTCGTAATTACAACATTTTCATGATGGCGTTCGCAGTTGTCATATTGGATATTAGAAAACGCATTATTTTCATTTCCGTCCACCTTTACATTTTTAGGATTCTTGCGGTAAAGCCCGATGTAATATGGCTTTCCATTCAAAAAGAATATTAAGCATTCTGGACGTAATATTAGATTGCAAGGAGGCACCATTTTCATCAAAGAGAAATTATACATTGGTTGCACGTGTGTGTAGAATTTGATGTCTTTGATTGCACTAGTTTTGAGGTAGAGATAGCAAACGTGTTCTAATAGACAGACAGACGACTAACATCATATTATCACATTAAACCAGAGCTTAAATAAATAAATTACTTTGAAATATGAACAAAACAACATATGGCAGTGATAAAATTAGTGTGTTTTTATGTGTTCAAAATGTATATTTAAAAACAAACAAAACAAAAATCAATGCCCGCGATTAAAAGAATGAAAATGGAGCCTTGTTTTAATGTATTTGTATAAACGTCTTTTCTAACATACAACGTTTTTGTCTATCTTATTGTAGAATGCGGATTAAACGATGAATATGAGCTAATTTATAATAAATACATATTGGCTATGTTATACATATTTATCAAAATACATGTCTTTATTTTCTTGAAGAATTATGTCTGAAATATGCATTCAAAATAATGGGAAAATACCCCTATACGTCATGTGAGCTGTCATCTAAAGTTGAACTGCTTCTTCGATTATAAATAATCGCATTACAAAAATATATTATTGCAACAACGGACTACATAAATATTAAAACTTAAAAGCTTTGATTATATGTATTTATAATACAGTAAAAAAATAAAAATAGTAGTAAATAAGTTCATTTCTGAAAGAAAGTTCGATTATAAACGGTAGTGTATTGAATATAGCTAGGTCATCAACCGACAGTAAACTAAAAGACGAGTATTGACCGCTTTTTTCCACGACAGAAGTTACATATATCAGCAGAGAAAGTTAGCAAAATAATTAACCTATTTACCATGCCTCTGTCTTATTACCGTTCCTGCTGCTGCTCCTGAGTCCTGACAGCAACCTTGCTTCTAGTCCATCTAACACAGGGCCTGGAGGTGGTGAATGGATACATACTGGAAATCTGCCTCTTCGTCTAGTACCAAACCCGAAGGACTCATGGGAGTAATCGAAAGGCAATAAATGTTTTTAGACATGAAACTTGTTGGTGCAGTTTACATAGTGTTTCACTCTATTACAAGTAAAATACAAGCATGTACATTTTGCTGTGTAGATGCGTTCGCTGGAGTACTTTCTGAAACATCGGTCTCAGTCTCTTCAGGAAATGTCTGCAGAAAACGAAGAAAAAAAACTAGTGTGTATCCTTATATAGAGTTGTGATGGTTCTTGATAACTTATAACACATGTACCTTGTTATTTATTTGTAGCTTCAGATATAATGTCAGCATACACTAAACTGCAATTGTCACAGATAATACGCACTTAATAATAATAATAATAATAATAATAATAATAATAATAATAATAATATTAAAACACTATCGATACACAATATATGTAACAATTATTGTCCAGCTGTTGAAACTGGCTGGTTATTTATGTGATGCATTCTCTGCTTTGCAAGAGTTATTCACTGGTGCATTATATAAAAACCCATTCTTAAAGCCTACTTCTTAATATAACAAGTAAATGTGATTAACTTATCCACCACTCAGGGTCGTCATAGTGCCCAATAACTATATGTTGCGTATATTTGATTTGAATCATTTGTTTTTAATTGTCAGATCCGGGTTTGTCATTTTGGGTTTGAAATTTATTAATTGGGAGATATTTATTCTGGAAAATTCAGGCTGACCTAGACTCTATTTGTAAACAACAGGTGTGGCCTCATTTTATGGCCTTGCTTCTAAGCTGGTAAATAAGCCTTTAAAACGATTGGTTAATTTCAAGGACAACTTTTTATTTTTAGTTGGGGGGATGAGAGGTGGCTGATTTTTATCTAGATCATTCCATGCGTACGTGTTTTTATGATCGTACGTTCTTTCTGTGACCGTCTGGAAAATCACGTGATCCCTCTTGTTTACGAAAAACAGCATTCTAAATTATTCTACTATGAGAGAAAAGTCAGTTTTAGTCTGGGCTTTGGTCTACAAAGATGTATGTGTTATAGTTTGAGTGTAAATTATTTCAAATCGTTTGGAGCAACAGGAATTATTTTATTTATCTGAAAAGAACATGTTCTCATAGATTTTCATTTGGATTACTATAAAACTAAAACTGACTTCATCACGTGACATCTTCGTCCATACTGGATTACATCGTCAAGATTCGAACCGGGAACTATTTGAACCTTTTTTATCAGGACTCTTGCAATTCCATTAGTGGATTGTGAATTCTATATTGGATTATTTTTGGACTTGATTCTCTAAAACCGTAAGATTATTTATTTTCTCTTACGAAAATATTTGTACTTAATAAATTGATTGTTAAAGTTTTTACAAGCTTGTTAGTTTGCACTTCTTTCTGTGTTGCTGCTTATTCGAGCCTAAGCACGTAGCATATCTTATGAACACTTTCTTACGCACTGTGTCAGTAAATCAAGCAGCAATATAGTTTGTTATTGTTGTAGGGTTTAACGCCAGTTTTCAGCACACGATAGGCTTATACATGGCGGCCAGTATTATTGGTGAAGGAAGAACCTGGGAAAACCAACCGGAAAGAACCACCGACCCACGAGAAGCTACTGGCAAGCTTTCTCACATACCTACATAAATATATATATATACACATATATATATATATATATATATATATATATATATATATATATATATATATATATATATATATATATATATATATATATATATATATATATATATATAATTAGAACTGCCTGCTTAGTTTGATGGGCATTGGTATGTGTTAGATGCTTTATCTACACGGGAAATGGACGCACCAACGCATACACTAGTCTCCTGCCTCCTTGCAAGTCGGCTTTGATTAGCTAAAGGCTAAGAGAATAAACCCTAAACAAAAATCTGGAGTGGAGAGATTAAGGCAGCTGGACGATGTACTACATCCCCTTCTTGCAATTCCTTGATCTGGAGAGGGATGGGCTCCGCCAGATGACTTTTGCCCAAAACACACTGATAATGCTGGACAAATCGGAAGTTACCATACCGGATCGTCAGTCGCCCGGGTCAACAAGGACCTCGCCTGCCGTTGTCCACTAGGACGGAGGTGACAAGTGTGCTACTGGTATTTTGAATAAAATCAGAGCGAGAGACAGCATCGTCAGCGCCACCTGGAACATTATCTCTCTGGTGTAAATTGGAAGACTCCAAGAGTTGACACATGGGATGGAGCGCTATACATGGCACATTTTGGGATTCTATGAGTCAGATGTAAAGCCCTAGAAAAATAACAAGCTGAAGATCGGCATATAGTCTACTATAGTGGAGAGTTTGACAAGTCCATACATAGATTAGGCGTCCTTGCTGATAAAGCTATAAAGAGACATGTGTTTGAATAATATGCAGCAGAATCATCTCCATTCGTCTGAAAGCATCTAACATCACAATTATCCACGTCTATGCTCCAACTACCAATAAAGATGATGAAGAAATAGAGAAGTTTTACACCAAACTACAGGGTGATCTAAACATGGTCAGTAAATAAGACATTCTCATCATCAAAGGATAATGAAATACCAAAGTTGTGGACCTTCTTGCAATAAGTCTACTAATGAACGAGTGAGAAGGCTGCTCAAGTTCGCAAGCTACAACAACTTGGTACTGGCCAACACCCTGGGCCAACATAAAGCTTCACAATGCTGGACATGTCACGCACCAAATGGAACCCATTGGTCCAGGATGAAGCCGGGTTGGGACTGGAATAGCGAAGACACCGAATCAAGCTGAGTTAATTTTGAACCATATCCAAAACATATCAAGAATAATCTACGAATTGAATTATAAAAGTCCTAATAATTAAATGTTCTTTCAGATGTATGTTCGAGTCCTTTTTAAAATCCAATATCAAAGACGATGACGTATGCTGAAGTCTGTTTTGTGCTTATCTACAGTTCCTTGTGGAAATACAGTATTTAATACTACGGTGGTGGAAATCGAATAATATCTTGATAAACTCTCTTGTCCAATAATAACGTATGAGCAAATCAAATATTTCCTGAGAGACGAAGTAATCTTCTACAATCCAAGTGAACTGAAGAAAAGTTAACATGGATTCAAATAGTGGCTGCAACAAAAATATGACTTAACGTCAGTTGTAAAAGCCCACAGCTAACCGTATTCCATTAAAACAAAGATTATACCGTAATATAATACACATAACATATTCCCATATTGCGCAATCACCAAGAAAGGAAGGATTCAGGTGAACGTTTATATCACGACCCTTAGGAAAACCAATCAATTTTACTATAAGAAAAAAGTTGCTTACTTCTTAATCCACTAGTCCGATCTTGACCTTGACAACATCCAATCATTTTAAATGACACTAAAGAAAACTGTTTACGTGGTCGCCACTAACCTTGTGTCAAGGTCAGGATCTCGGTCAATATTACATGTTTACCAAAGAAAACTCCAGGTTAACCGATTTTCTGAACAAACATGATCTCTAGTGAAAAATTTACATTAAAATAGCATCTAATGAACAATAATAATTTTTTAAAAGTGACAAATAAACAAATAAATATATATTAAAATAGATATAGTACGATGCAGACAATTTTTTTTTTACCAGAGACAGCTGTAAGTCGCGAATTACTTTGTGATGCGCCCATTGAGTAACAAATGGGTTTAAATTTGTTACATTATTGATTTCACTAACTGCAGTTTGTACTATAGTTTATGTGCAACTATTTACTGTATTAAGATAAGCTGTATTTAGTTTTGAGCGAACAAAAGATCATACGTACTATTTGAATGAGGTTATGTTTTAGGCGCAGACCAGGAAGTGCCCCTGTTCGGCAGCTTGAGGCTCAATAAAATGCACCTTTTATAAGGCTAAACTAAACATTTCTATGACCCCCTTGAAATGGACCGTATTAGCTTCACCTACCAAGCTATTAATTTTTTTAAAACATTTTTTATATACATTTATTAACATTGCATATGTGATGTGAATAATTGGTCCGAAGGAAAGTCCTAAGGGAAGACGTGGAATAAAGAGAATATGGATATTGCTCTAACAAAATGGGTCTGATTGTAAATTCAGTAAAGTTGATTACATTCCTGCAAACATTTCGCTACTCAAAATTTCTTTTCTTGAAGTAACTGTTTTGCTATCTACTTATCACTTTCATAGATTCCCTCAACCACATTTAGGCCAAATGGTTTTATATTGAAATCTATATGAAATATATTAAATCATCCCGTATTGGCATCATACACTACCCGGTTTTGAGAAATACTTCCGGTCATTCACCGGCAGTGGCAGTCTTGCCGATTTTGGGGAAATGGGGATATTGGCTACCACACCATGACCAAATGCACTTTAAGTTCAATTCGTATAAAATATATTATGTGTCATCCTGCATTGGCACCGTACATTACACGATGGTCAGAAATATTTCCGGTCATTTAGCGGCGGAGGATATGGTCTACCATACCATGGCCAACAGGTATTAACTTGAAATTTATATGCAATGTACTATCCGTCTTCCGGCATTGACATTATATATATATATATATATATATATATATATATATATATATATATATATATATATATATATATAATAATAATAATAATTCAAATTGGAATCATGTCATTCCAATAGACATTTTATAAATTAATCCTTAAACAGGGCACGAATGGAAGGGATCAAAAAGTAATAATTTTAACCCCTGTGATTTTATTTAGAAACTGACAAATACTTGAATGATATTTTTTGCATCCCAAAGTTGCTGACATATGAAAATATAGCATCAAATTAGAAAATGTTCCATGCTTTAAATATACAATGAGAATTGCTGAATCCGACAAAAAAAACGATCATGCTTTTAATTTGTACTTTAGAAAAAACAAACAATTTAAATGTTTCTTTACAATTTTGGAAATTTTTGCCATAATAATACCGTTATTTGTAATAAGTCTTTACTTCGGCATAAGATGTATATGAGAGTAAACCTGACTGTAAAGGTAAATACATATTTCAGTAAAGCCACCCACCTTAAATATTACTCCTTTGATATCCCACTTCTATATTCTAATCTTGTAGACATATACAAACTGAATATGTTTAATGGTTAGGTTATCGCAACATTAAGCGTTACTGCATCTGTAATACCGTATAATGAATGATTGACTCATTTGTTTCCTTCTGTCATCCCCTGTAATTGACAAAATACGTAACAAATGTCCAAATGTATAAGAATGACAAGAACGTTACATCACAAAGATATAATATGCTTTGAATCAGTCACATGTGCATACAGTTGACAAAACCGTACAATCGTTAGTTATTATCGCATTAGTCCTGCACTATTCCAATATTACATAATGTGTCGTGCATTTGCTGGCTGTGACAGTCTTCCCCTTCTTACAGTGAAAGATTATATGGCCATAGTTGACCAGGCATTCAGACATTTATGATCGTTGGTATATTCAGTTTACACAATATATGTCACAGACGTACTGACTTTGTAAAGATGGTAAATGTTATGATAATTTTATACGCTGATGACCATTTCATTTGCTTGTCGCAGATAATTCTGATGTGATGGATATACTCTTGATATGTTTAGCAGATATTGTGACAACTGGAAACTTACAGCCAACATTAAGAAAACTAAATTATCATATTTGGTTCACAAGAGAAATAAATATCCAACTTAAAGATAAACAATCCCTTGCCGATATTGATGTTACAGATGAATATAAGTATAGTATGAATACAGTATTTATTAAGGAAAATTATGGTATGTGTTCTTTATTATACAAACACTTTGGTGATAATTCCAATGAAAGTAAATGACTACTTGAAGTAGAATCCATGCTAGATTATGTCGAGTTGAGCTGTAAAATCCATATTAGATTATGTCGAGTTCAGCTTTAAAATCGATGTTAGTTTATGTCGAGTTTAGCTGTAAAATCGATGTTAGTTTATGTCGAGTTTAGCTATTTATCGAGTAATCAAAGTTTGTGACCGTTAAATGGTTAAGAAATTCAGTTGAAAAACGACAGCTAACATCAACAGGTCATTTAAGTATCTTATTTACATGAATTTAAAACT